>BTPG01000001.1:170088103-170233103 GCA_036245525.1 Semisulcospira habei | reverse complement strand
TAGTTACTGTTTATTTGCCCACTAATTATTTTACTAAGGTAGATTTTAATTCTGCAACTTATGTAATAACGTGAAATGATGTATTGAGACGTTTGTATAGTAAGCAGTGGGGGTTAGGATTAGGTTGAAATGCCCGTATTATGTATGCATGCGTAGAGGTGGGAGTGAATGTGTAAGTGCCGCTCAGTTCAGTTCATAAACGATGTATATGTGTGAGATGTGTAAGAGTTATGTGTAAAGATTTTGTATTGTATATTTATGTCCATTTGTAATTTGTAGGTGTGTAAGTGCAGGGAGAAAATGTTCATAATTATGTTATAATGTTTTCATGTCTTGTTTGTACTATTTGTTATAAATGTACCACAAACGAATTTCTTTTTTGGAGATAATAAAGTACTCTTATTCTTATAGTTATCTATACGTATATGAGTCTAGGCAAGCTGTAAGTAATCAACATCTTGCTATGATAGATCTGATATGGGTATCCAATTTACAGTTATGTTGCAATATAATGCCAATGTGTTTGTGCGTAGCAGTACTTTGAAGTGGACTGTTATCAAAGAACAGAGGTAGTAGCTGGAATTCTGGCTACGTGACATGTTCAATTGTTCAATCTTTAGATGGTTAAACTTTACTTTCCACTTATGGACCCAAACACTAATTTTCTCTGAGTTCATTGTATTAGCTCTGATATTATCGTTATTCAGGGACAAGTACAAACTGACTGGTATCATCTGCAAACAGTTCCATTTTAGCTTCAATACCTAGTACAATGTCGTTAATATAAATAAGGAAACGGAGAGGGCCTAAAACTGACCCTTGCGGGACGCCCGCCTTCACGGGTAGGTATGTAGATATACATCCTTTGATAGCAACAGCTTGCTTATAATTGTGCAAGTAATCAGACAGCCATTGTAGAAGCTTCCCACGAATTCCTATTGCATCTAAATTCAAAAGCAGACCATGATGTCACACTTTATAGAAGGCTTTGGCTACATCAAGGAATACAGCTTCAGGATTTATGCCTCTCTCAAATGACTTGCAGAGGTCGTTTAGACGTGACTTCTGAGGCCCGTGAGGATCCGTTCCAGAGAGCATAGTAGAATTGGGGCAACATCGGCCTAAATTTGAATGCGATATTCCATACGCGGATTTAATCAAGCTGATGTCAGCCTGAGGGCCTTTTTCTTACTGCAAGTCTCTTGCAGTTTGGTTGTGACCATTATGATTCGGCAGTGAAGAGACTGACTGGTGCATGTTTTGCTTACTTTACAAGCAAAGAACAAAGACAAGCAGATAGACAGACAGTCAGACAGACATACAAACAAAGCTAGGACACTCAGACTACAGAACAGTTTCATCCCCAAATCCATCACTCAAAGCAATCTGTAGGTACATCCACGCATACCCAAACCAAATCCCTCCCCCTATCCCCCTTTACCTGTGCAATCAGTAGGAATGCAGTTTGTGTTAATAATAATAATAATAATAATAATAATAACATTATATTATTATTATTATTATTATTATTATTATTATTATTATTATTATTATTATTATTATTATTATTATTATTATTATTATTATTACTTTTATTTTAAAAAAATACATATGAACTCGTGTACTCTCTCACCCCTTTAAATGCTGTAATGTTTTTTTGTGTATGTGTGTGTTAGGCGGCTGCTGTATTTAGTTGATTTTAGAGAAGTGATTATATTGTGTTTTATTTGGTGGTGAACATGGACATATTGGGATTTTAGTTACTGTTTATTTGCCCACTAATTATTTTACTAAGGTAGATTTTAATTCTGCAACTTATGTAATAACGTGAAATGATGTATTGAGACGTTTGTATAGTAAGCAGTGGGGGAGAGAAAGATAATAGGAGACCCGTAAGACAATGAATTCAATAGAGCCGCATCAGTCATTAATTTACGCCATTTTTAATATCAAAATTTTGACCCCAATTTTACCCCCGTTAATTCTGAATCAACCCTTTGATTTTTTAAAAGTGATGAGTATGACTGATGCGGCCTTATTGATCTGATTATCTTACGGGTCTCCTATTATCTTTCTCTATAACTATTGTCTCTATAAAAACCTAATCATGAACCTGATCAAGTGATGCCAAGTGAAACTTAATACTTATTAACAAGTTGCAACTAACTTTTAGGAACCTGCAGAGGTAACCTTTAAGTGTGTTGCCATAAGAACTTATTATTTACTTACCCTAAGTTCTTACAAGTACTTACCCTAAGTTCTTACAAGTACTTACCCTAAGTTCTTACAACAACTTGACTTAAGTCACAACTTACTCGGTCAGATTTGACAAGATACAAGGACAATAAAAAAACTTTTTTTTCTCAGTAGTACTCTGGTGGTGGTGCAGATGGGGTTAAATAATCAGGCACAAGTGTTGTAAGTGGCATGGCATTTTTCTGTGAAGTGTATGACATTAATAAACGATTACCAAATCTGATTTTTATTTGTTTAAAAGATTGTGTAGTTTTTCTGTGGTTTCCTGTACCCCTATCTTTTTTCCCTCTGCTAAAAAACTAGCCTTCAGTTCTTCAACATTTACGGGAGATTGACTACGCATCTTATTCTGTATTTCAGATTTTTGTTTCTTGTAATTATTTAAATCATCCTGGACTCTCTTAAATTCTTCGTCATCAATAAAATTATCGTTTAATGCCTTACTGATAATAAGTTTCATACTGCTCAGCTTTGCACCAGCAAGCGTACTCAATGCTTCATGTTTCTGTAATTTTGTGTGAAACCTCTTGTTCAAGGCCTCCAAACCAAAGCAAGCCAGGCATGTAGCAACGCTAACAGCCTCAACTGCTATTCCAGCCAAACTCCCAATTCCTGTGGCGAACAGAACGATACCCCCTACAGAACATGAAGCTGAAACTGCACCAATAGCCATAGAAGTGTTTTGAACAGAATTAAATACTGACTTATACCTCCTTTTGCACCGTGAGTACTTAGCCTCCTCACTCTCCAAATATTTCAAAGCTTCTGTAATATTTATTAATCTGAATGCATCTGTCTGTAATGTTTTATCTGAAGCAATTGGCATATGTGGATCAGGCGTTGTTTTAGTCGTCACATTTGTTTCAGTCGGATCAAGCGTTGGTAGTTGCGGATAGAAGTTTACCATTTTTTTTATTGACAAATATTTTTTTTTATTTAATCAGCAATTACATTTTGCAACTCTTCAAAAGTATACAATTTGCTGGCATAATAAAATGCAACAAGATCAATGTGTTCAAGGTTTATGTAAGTTAGACGAACAAAAGTTGTTTTGTCAACCACCACCTTGACAGCTGGAACACTGCTCGAAACATTAATAACATCATTATTTTTTGTAATAGCAATAAAGACCTTTGATGATTCTGTTACTGTTTCATCCCATGTAAGTTTAATTCCTTGTGCAATTTGAGCCTCTTTAGCAGTAGCAACAGATTTCATGATAATTTCAAATACTATTGTCACTTCTCTAGCCATGACTAAGCTTGCTGGCATAAACACAACAGAAGTATCTGATCTACCCTTTCTAGTTGTAAGAAGATATCTCCGTTTCTCATAATTTTCAACTTTCAGTTTTTCTCTGCTATTGTTGTCTGGGGCAAAGCTTGGAACAAGACTTACAATAAGCGGCCCCGAGTTAACAACCTTCCTAAACACTAAGGCACCTTCGTCATCAGTGTATACATAAGGACTAATAAATTCCAACTTTATGTCCCAGTCAATTGTGGGTGGTGGAACAGGTACAGGTGAAACCACCCACTTATTTCCCACATGTATTAAGTTGTAGGGCGAATTATTTACAGGTGGAGTAGGTACAGTAACATCACGTAGCTGACCAAGTTTAGGAATCTGTTTTTCACCATCTTTCATGTCAACAATTACTTTCCTCTTGTACATGCCATAGGAATCAAGTTCAAAACCATATATTTCTCCAATTTCTCCCTCCTTCTCAAAATCCTGTACATCTGCCAAATCTTTCAATTCTGTTACTGGACATGCAACTGGTATGATTCTCGACTTTGGACCACCACTCATTTTTTATAAACAAAAATAAAATTATTTAATTTCCAACACAACACTAAAATCATGCATAAGAACTGGTTTGTCATCCTGATTAGTTACAGATATACTCAGTGACTCAAAGAAACTAGAACCTAATTTCTTAAACTGCAAATTAGGAAATCTAACAACTACACTTTCACAATACGGAGCAGTTCCAGTAGGTAAGCATCTCAACAAAGTTGAAGGCTTTCCATTGTGAACATTCTCAGATGTGTTTAGTTCTTTCAAATAAACATTTAGCACTGTGTGTACTGACAAATTGACAGGACGTTTTCCAGTTATTTTAAGTTTTTTGGTCTTCATTGTTATAATACCAAACTCAAATTCATCAATATCATCTGTTCTCCACCAATCTTCATCAATATAAAATCCAAGTAAATATGCAAATTTATCTGAGATCCTTAACCAATTTTGTGTCGGAAATTCTAATGTAACAAGTAGGTTAGCTGGATTTAAAGTTGCTTTAATTTTAAATTTACTTTGAAACCATTCAGCTATAGTACAAAAGTCATAATACCCGGGTGGTAAAGCTTCAGTCTTACCATCTAAATTTACTTTATTATATATATCATCCTCAACATTAAACCATTTTACTGTGTAGAACAATTCATGGATAGCTGCAGCCTTGCTACCATCTCGATTATCAATCCCATTAGTTAACCACACTGGTTTGCTTGTGTCAAGATTTGTTAAGATAATAAACATTTTTATTATCTCATATAAAAAAGGATGGAATTTAAATCGCCAACCATTACCACAACAAACGCATTTCAATTTAATATGGATGCCAAATATAATGTTGCACCTACTTATGAACAGAAAATAATTCAACTAAATCAACTCGACATAGCTGTGTCGGACGCAAGCGTACAAGACCTATTCCAAGTGAAAGTACCAAATCCGTTTGACCATTACCTAAACCCTCCAATAACAGATGACTCAACTGCAAGAAAGTGGTCTTCAAGCCCACTACAGATGTTTCAAAACCAACTTAACTTTGCTATACTGTGTTCTACTACAGGCTGTGGTGTTTCATTCACAGACCACTTGAATCACTCAAACAAACTGATTAGGTCTGTCTATCGTTTCCATGTTTATTACCAGCTTAGACGTATACTGTCAGAACTGCATACACCATTACCAACTGAATCCAGTTTCAACAGGTTTAACAACCCCATGGATATGAAAGCGTTTGAACGGATTTGTAATGAGTTTAACATCAGTACCAAGTATGACTTCACACAAAAACTTGATGATCACAACGGTATGGGCACATTGTATTATGCTATGAGTCACAGACAATATCCACAAGATTACTACCCTGGTTACACTTCATTCTCATCAAAATCACAAGTCTGGATAGGATCAATAGAGCAGAAGCAGTCAAACGCATGGACCACATTTATTTTAGATAAATCTGACGGGTTTACTCAAGCAGGAGTCGAGCGCGTCAATGAGTCTATCAGAACATATGTCTGGTGTATACTAGGTGCACAATCACTAACAAAATCAAACATTTTGAATGGAAGTGGAAAGTTTGAAGCACAAAAACAGTTTCTTGCAAATCTTGAAGATTCAATTAATTCAACAGTAGATCTCCCATCAAGCATACAACGCTACCAAGACGTACTCAGATATGCCAGATCAAAAGTTGACTTTGTAGTTGGCATCGGGTTATACATGTTACCATCTGACCTTCAACTCCAAATGGGGACAATAACAAATTATAATAATGAAATCATTGTTGCAGGTCGTGATCAAAAACTAGGTCTCAATCAATCTGTAAACTTAGGGGCCACAACCACACATGTACAGTCATTAAAATCATTACAGACGGTAACACCCCCGGCCCCGACCCCGGCCCTGGCCCCAACACCGGCACTCATACAACCAGTACAGTCAACACCAACCCTTGACACTCATGAGTCAGAGAGAACTGCATTGGTAATAGGATTAACAGGACTAGGAGTATTACTTCTTTATCTGTTTCATTAAATAACCCACCATCAACCCTCCTACTGTAACCAAAAAGACCCACACATGCTCTGCCATAAACCCTACTGCCTTTGCCGCTGTACTAATCAACCAGCTGACAACAGTACCAATTATGCCAGGCAAAGCGTCCACTGCTTTCAGAGCCAATTTCTTAAGCAAGTCTGATATGTGAGACAACTGTTTCTTTACCCACGTCTGTAAATCTTTTGGATCTGTGGGAGCCGGTGGGCCCGGTGCTGGGGCTGGACCACCACCACCACTGCCGGAGACAGCCAACACAACTGTACTGATAATAAACCCCAGAGCTGTAATTAAACTGGCAATTGTGATACCCTGTTCTCTGAAAAGTGTTTTTAGTCTCTCAGCCAGAGTAGTGTCTTCGTGAAGTATTTTTTGAATAGTTTCTCTAATCCTGTTGACCTGTGATTTCAGTTTTTGTCTTCCAATACTAATTGTTTCTAACCGTCCTGATCTTTCTATCTGCAAATCATTTAATCTGTGTTGTATTCTTTCTTTCATTTCTGTGTCAAGATTTCCATTGTCTGCTGTAGCCAGTTTCTCTTTTTCACGTTCTATGTGTTTATCAAGCTCTCCCAGTTTGGCAAGATTATTAACCATCTCACCTCTTATCGTCTGCAGTGATTTATCCAATCCCATAATCTCCCTCATTGACAAAGGTGGATCATCTATTGTTTTCAAAGCGTCATTTATTTGCCCTTCAGTAAATGAGGTTTCTTGTATCACAGTGTTTGCTATTTCTGGTAGGCTTGTTACAGGCGCCATTTCAATTTGTTGCCCTGTTGGCAACTTTGTTTGCGTGTCGTGAAGAACACTAGCCAGTCTTGGCGTGACAGGAGACCCACCAATACCAAGTTGACGCAAGGCACCAACACCACCTTCATTTTTTATTGTACTTAAAGCCCTAAACCTACTAGGGTCTTTTTTGTTAGTCAATAGTACTTTTCCTTTGTCAACAGTATTTAAATATAAATGACCCTTGCCATCAAGTTCAAACTGGTTAGGGTCTACGTTGTCTGGGCGGCCACCAACATGATCATAAAACGAGTTCACTTTGGTTTCTAAAAGTTCATGACGTAAACTGTAAATATTTCTTGTACCAGTCATATCTGACATATCTGTTGTATTACCAAAATCATACGTGTCATCCATTTCAAAATCTTCATGATTAAATCCTCCCGCGGCCATTGTTTTATTAATTTATTATTTTTTATTGTGCATAATAAAAATGACACAGTCTTACGGATCAAAGTTAGACCCATACAGAAAACTACGTGAGCCCCTGGGTGTTAAAGGCATAAGACAATCAATCGTCATCACAAACAATCCAAGTACCATAGACCAAAATCAAACACTTACAGTCAAGTTTCCAAACCTAGGTCCCAGTGACGTTATTGTTCCTGGCACTGCACGCCTTGCATTTAATATTGAACTATCATCAGACGCAGATGTAAACAGAACTCTAGTTGACAATCTTGGCAGAGCAATTGTTAGAACTATTAAAGTAAAACTTGAAGGACAGGAAGTGTTTAGTCTTGACGACTCAGATGTGTTCTACTGTTACAAAGATCTTTGGCTCACAAGAGAAGAACGAGAAGACCGTATTTACCAAGGTATACAGTCTGATAATGTTGGTAAACTTCGAATCAATGCTGGAGATAAATCAACGTCAGCAGCCAATGACGTTATTATAGCAGAAACATATGGAACCAGATTTTACATTCCACTTGAGTTTGAAATCCTAACAGCACATTTGCCTTATTATCAAGGGGCACTGAATGACCGTCTGAGCTTTGAACTAACTTTCAATGACTACTCCAAAGTTATAAAATCATCTGCCACAGATGCAACATATAAGATCTCTAACATTTCCTTGGAATATGAAATTGTTACACACACTGAACTAGCCAGACTCATACAAAATCAGTACCAGTCAAGACTTCCAATTTATTATGACCGTGTGATTAGGCATAGTTTAATACCCAAAGACAAAAGCGACCCAATGTGGAACATAAACTTGAACACACCAGCCAGGTCACTGAAAGGTATTCTTATGTTGTTTGTTGAACCGGTGAGTCCATACAAAAGGGATTCAGAAAAATTCTACAATCCTAAGATTACACATTTGTCCTGCACAATTGAAGGCCGCCCTAATCAAGTGTACGCTTCAGGAATGTTACCTTATCAACACTATGACGAAACCACAAAGTATTTTGCAGGTGGAAGGATTAGAGATAAACCTGCAAACATTGCGTGCAAAGATCTACATCTGTATGATGTTAGGATCGGACAATACCTGACAAACAAGTATGCACTGTGGCTAGACCTGCGTAGTACAGATGACGATTATCTTCATGGGTCAGGACGAACTGTCGAGAATGGTAGTGATGGAATAACAATTCAGATACAAAAGAAGGTTGAAACTGCTGCAGCCATTAACATATATTTGTACCTGATATATGACGCACAACTCAATATTGCAGAAAGCAGACTGAGTGGACACATATATTAAAATTATATTGTGTATTAAAATGAACCTGAGCTTAATGACACTCGACCCACACTGTGGATTATTTTGTGGTGCCACAGGGTGTGGGAAAACTGAATTTGTACTTAACCTCTTACAAACAAGATACATACACCACTTTGAAAACATTGTAATATTTTGTCCAACAATAAAACACAACAAAGCTTATCACAACCGTTTATTCATTTGGACTGACAGCAACATATACTTAGTCGACCCTGAAAAGAAACTGAATGACTACCTACAATATTTTTACAAGCATTTTGAAGGACAGTCAACATTGTTTATTGTTGATGACTGTTCTGCAGAGAAAGACATTGTCAAGAAGAGAAACACATTAGCAGAACTTGCCTTCAGTGGCAGACACGCAAATGTCAGTGTATGGATTCTCACTCAGAAATATAATGCTGTACTGAAAGATTTTCGAGAACAGTTAAAGTTTATCTGTTTGTTTTACTGTAAGGATCGTGACAGCTTTGAAGACTGTCTCAGAGAAAACGATGTCATCCCAAATAAGCATGAACGTGATGATGTAAAAAATAAACTGAAATCAACTAAGCATCTAAAGCTCATTTTAAAGACAGATCAGCCCACAGGGTATGGGTTAGTAAATTGATGTAAATTAATTTATTCTTTTGTTTGTCCAATAAAAATGACAGACGGACAAATCATACAGGTGCTTGATCTCACACACCTTTTCAAAGATGTTATGCACTTTACTGACTTAATAACACCCAAACAGACTTACATAAGCCTTTCAGCACCATCAGAAATATATGTTACATATAGTGTGACTTTGGATTATGTCGATGAGCATCCAGATGTGGAGCACATGACAGTTGATTTAAAGACACCTACCTTTAAAGTTAATGATACCAACTATGGTTGGTTAGGGGAAATTTGTTATAGCATATTTAAACAACTATGCAAACTAAATGTTTATATTGACAGTGTTACAGTTAATAAAGTGGTATTACACAGGGTGAGTCAGCAGAGTTAACGTTAATATTTTTTATTTTATTATTTTGTCGGACAAATAAAAATGACGGACAATGTTCAAAACCCTGGCTCATCAAACCCTGGCTCATCTGGTTTAAGAAACGTGTTTCACACAACAAACTTACCTATATCCAATACTAACAATGTCTATGAATCAATAGAAAACTCTTTTTCTGTCATACAACAAAATCTCCTTACAGGCAGTGTGAAGATTCAGATTGTTGCAAAAATAGAATTCACTAGAGTAGACGGTGAAGTGATTGTATCGTACATATCAACAAGACAACACACAGTTAACACAAGAAGAGAATTAGAAAACGTGTTTAGAGACAGACTATTACCAGACTTTCTACAGGCAATTGACAGTGCAAAAATGAAGGGGTCTGGTTGGCACGAAGGACATGTACATGAACTGCAACTAAAGCAGTCAAGGTATCATCCTATATTAGGTAAAGCATGGATACCACTGCCAACAGAGGTTGCAAACAAAAAGGCTGTTGTTAATATACAGAACAATGACAACTATTGTTTCATGTGGTGTGTGCTTGCTAAACTACACTTTGTAAAGTCAAAACCTGAACGTGTATCTAACTACACCAAATTTGTAAATGAACTCGATTTTAGTGGCATTGAGTTTCCTGTTAAAATAGAGGACATAGACTTGTTTGAAAAACTAAATCCTGGTATATCTGTAAATGTGTATGTGTGGGATAATGAGTCTGTTGATAAGTTACAGCCAATTAGAGTGTCCCCAATTGCCCCAACCTACGGTCAGTCAGAAGATAGACATGTTGATATGTTATTAATAAGCTCTGGTGATAACTTTCACTACACAATTATCAGAAATATGTCACGTCTAATTCATGGACATACAACAAAACACAATGGTAAACAAGAAGTTTGTAAAAGATGTTTACAAAGATTCTCCTCTATTTCAGTAGCGCACAAACACGTCCTACACTGCAGATCAGCTGATGACATACAAACTGTACTTAAGTATCCAGATCCTGGCAGCAAGGTTTATTTTAAGAACTATGGGAACCAGCAAAAGTTGCCGTTTGTAGTATACGCAGATTTTGAATCATTGGTTGTACCATATGAGGGTCCTGTTCCAGAGTCATTACCAAAGACTATAAAGTTGAGTGACCAAGTGGTGTGTTCTTTTGGATACATTCTTGTTAGGTCAGACGGTTTGCATTCAGAGCCTGTTATCTACAGGGGTGAAAATGCAGCATGTCTGTTTTTAACAGAAATGAGACATCTGTATAGTCAGGTAGTACAGTATCTCACAACATGTCAGATGCCTTTGGTGATGACAGAAGAAGACAAACTGAAATTTGATACAGCTGAGATGTGTTGGATTTGTGAACAACCCCTCCAGGGTGATAAAGTTTGTGACCACGATCACATGACTGGGCGTTACAGAGGTGCTGCACATAACAATTGTAACTTGTTATTAAAAATAGATCCTAAGACATACAAGTTACCAATCTTTTTCCACAATCTCAAAGGATATGATTCACACATTATCATGCAGGCTGTGGATGAATCTTACAAAAAAATTAGTTGTATTGCCCAGACAACTGAGAAATACTTGACTTTTAGATTGGACAACAAATTATCATTTTATGACTCTATGCAACATTTGTCTTTAGGTCTTGCTAGTCTGGCAGAAGGACTGACTGAGTATCCAATAACGAGTAAATATTTTGAGCCAGACTTGATTAAGAAAGGTGTGTATCCGTATGAGTACATCAGTGAGTGGGTTGTGTTTGAGGAAACAAGACTGCCACCAAAAGAGAAATTTTATTCTACACTAACTGGAAAAGGTATTTCTGACTCTGAATATCAACATGCACTTGATGCGTGGGGGAAGTTGGGGTGTCAAACGATTGGTGACTACCATGACCAGTACTTGAAAGCAGACGTTTGTTTGCTAGCAGACGTATTTGAAAGTTACCGTGAGAAGGGTTTGTTACACTACAGACTTGACCCAGCTTGTTACATAACTAGTCCTGGCATGACATGGGATGCATTTTTGAAATCCAGTAAGATATCTATAGACCTGTTGTCTGATCGTACGATGGGTGAAATGGTAGAACGCGGATTGAGGGGAGGGATTAGTATTGCAGCAAATAACTACGCCAGAGCAAATAATAAATATATGGACGCCCATGGTGACCTTGGCCGGGGGTTTGACCCCTCAAACCCTGGGTCAAGGTCATTCATTACGTACTTGGACGCTAACAATTTGTATGGCTGGGCGATGTGTGAATTATTGCCCTTGAAAAACTTTTGTCTGCATGATTTGTCACAGTATGATGTAACAGAGTCAGGGTTAACTAACAATATTATGAATCTTGACCGAAACGATGCGAAGGGTTGGATCTTTGAAGTAGACCTGGAGTACCCACATCATCTACATGATTACCACAATGATTATCCGTTGGCAGTTGAGAAAATGAGTATGACAGGAAAAAAAGAAGACACTAAACTTGTACCAAATTTGAATGACAAATTCAATTACGTTTGTCACTACCGCTTGTTGCAGTTTTACATCAGACATGGGTTAGTACTAAAGAAAGTTTACAGAGGAATTCAATTTGATCAGAGTGCTTTCATGAAAGATTACATAATGAAGAACACAACCCTTCGTGCCAGAGACGGCAACACTGCATTTGACAAAGACTTCTTTAAGCTTATGAACAATGCCTGTTTTGGCAAGACAATGGAAAATCCTCATCACAGAAAAGATGTGAGACTGGTCACAACTGAATCGGGTGCAATTAAACTTACAGGTAAGCCTCAGTACACAGGGTACAAAGAGTTTCATTCATCATTGTATGCAGTGTCACTCAAAAAAAAGATTGTTAAACTGGACAAGCCAGTATTTATTGGTATGGCAATTCTGGAGTTGTCAAAACTGTTGATGCTTGAATTTTATTATGATTACTTCAAACCAAAATATCCTGAGTGTCGATTGTTATACACTGACACTGACTCTATGATAATAGACGTGCCTACTGAAGACTTTTATGAAGACATGAAAACAGAGTTACACATGTATGACACGTCTGACTACCCTAAAGATCACCCGCTGTTTAGCACACAAAACAAGAAAGTGCCTGGTAAGTTTAAGGATGAACTGAATGGTGTGCCAATAGTTGAGTATGTTGGACTGAGATCAAAAATGTATTCTATACTGCACCAGAAAGGTAGTCAGTCAAAAGCCAAAGGAATTAAAAAAAACAGCAATAAAAAATAAAGACATTCGTCATGAACATTACAAGCAAGTGTTAGATGGCGCATTGATGCCTGACTATCCAAACAAGTCACTGAGATCAAACAAACATAATCTTGAAATAATTCAAACACATAAGAAGTCACTTGCAGTTGGAGACACGAAACGAGTGTTTCACACTAAAGAAAAAGCTTATGCACCTGGACATTACAGACTCAAGTTATCTGAAGATATTTGTGATGAACTGGTTGATGAATTAATTGACGACTTAGTTACTGAAATGAGTAACGGTGTCTGGGGGAATAATCTGTAATTCTTCTCTGACAAATGCCCTCTGGGGTGCAGGCTCATACAGGTAATATATTGTTGCGTCTGGACCGGGAATTATTTTTTTTATATTGTGTACAGACGTTGACCAGATGGGGTCTGTTGCCCTGCGTCTGTCGTCGTTCTCAGCCTCCCCTGGCTGATATAAATATCTCACCTGTTTAGTAAATAAACTTGTGTCTGGTGCCGGGGTTGGTCCTGTTTTTGGGTCTGTAATTGATTTCAATTTAATAGCATCAGCAGGCTTAGGGTGTCCTTCGTTATTCATTGCTTTTATCACATGTGGTAATCTCTTTACCCACTCCGTGTTACGGGTGTCATGCATGAGTTCCTTAGAATACTGGTAACTGAAAAGTCTTTCTGATAACTGTTTGTTAAAGTTCTCTACAATTGCCTGTGATCTGTGCACACCTGGAATGCCTCGTCTGACCAGTACACCATGCTTAGCAAATAACTGATTAACTGCACCTTTGAATTCTGATCCATCATCAACTTGCACTAGTCTGGGGTATCTTAAAGGGCCTCGACTATATATCTTTGATAATGCTGTAGCAACTGTACTAGCTGTTTTGTCAGATATGGGTTCAGCGTCTTTATACCTTGAAGCAATGTCTACAACAGTTAATGCATACTTGTATCGTTTCTTTCTTATTGTGTCATGGGGTAAGAACAGGAGGTCCATTTGGTGTGTGTCATTAGGTGTTGTGTTCTCAAAATGGGGCCTCGTTATCTTTCTTGGAGCAGGAAGATATATCTGCCAAATTGCTTGTCTCTGTAACCATTGTTTGACTTGATTGAGTGATATATCTCCGCCCACAGCGGCATGTAATTTCTGAATAGCTGTTGCTCCTTTCCAATAGCCTGATGGAGAGTAATATATTTTTGATAGTTTATTTTCGGCTGCCATTTTTTCTAGCAATGAAAACTCCTGTAAAATAAACAAATGTCATTCCCACTAGAACAAAGATTATCTCCCCGTTTCTTTGTTGTGTGCTTGGTTTGTAATAGTCACTTAGTTTCGGTTTAGGGATAGACATGTCTTCACCTGTGACAAGATAGTATTCCCTGATTGCTTCGTCTGTATTTGAAAACGTATGTTGTGCGTGGCCTTCAAGCCTGAGTTTTTCATTGATGAAATCAAGTTTCTCAATTCTTTGCTTCTCATAATCCTGTTGGGCTTGAGCAAGTTTCTCAGATGCTTCATTGTGACGTTTCATTTCTTCTGCAGATTCCTCTCTACCCATTTTAGAAAAGAGATAATTAGAGCCACTGAATGCGAGGGCATTAACAACTGCCCCACCAATCATAATAGCTATCGTCGCCATATTATTTTTATTTACATAGAAACATTTTCGGGAATAATTCCTTGCTTAACAAGAAAATCTTTTGTCGCAATAGACGCTGTGACAACTACAATTAGCTTAGCACTGTCTTCGAAATCAAGTCTACTCAAGTCTGCTGATTTCATTTTGAGTAGACTTTTCCCCAGCATAGAATAAGCTACTGCTAATCCACTGATTACGGCAGAGTGATACACAAGGTTCATTAAATTTTTTGAGTCATTCATTTTCTAAGGCAAGAAAAATTAAAATAATATTTTTATTTACTGCATATAAAATGGGTCAACGGCTTTGGATGTTACTGGTAATGTGGCGACTTCTGGTTTTGTTTTTGGAGTGTCTGATTTTTTGGTCACTGTACGAGTCTGTGGTTTGTATTTTTTGTATAATTGATAACCTACGTAACCAAATCCGACAACAAATCCGACAATTATATATTTTGTTGATTGAGGTTCGGGGTTAGGGTCAGGGGTAGACTGGGTTGTTTGTCTCTCACTTTGATGAAGGTGTGACGGCCCTGACGGTACTGACACAGGTCCTGACGATCCTGACGGTGGATCAGTTACATGAGTCTTTTCTGTTTGTGCCTTAAGCTGTAATTTTTTTTGCCTATTATATTCGGCTAATCTTTTTCCAGCCTCAACCCTGCCTGGACTTTTAGTCTTCGTCACAGTTTGAACCTGTGTCAAAACTGGACTGGGGTTTGGTTGTGGAGTCGTCTGGGTTTCGTCCATTTTCTTCTGCAGTAAAATTTATTTTTGAGAAATCAATATGGCTCCCAGTAACTAGTAATGTTACGGCAGGTGCAAGGTAATTTCCAAACTTGTAAAACATGACACATGCTAATTTGCCAATTGAACTTGAAACAATAGGATTGCTTTCAAGGTCGTGTGATAGGCTGTCACTATCCACAGGTAGAAAGTGACTCACTGCTTTTGTGTATAGACATACAAGAGATCGACTCAAATCACGAGTCATTAGTGAAGCAATGTGGTTTTCATATTTAGCATGAAGCTTGATTAGTTCATCAGAGGTAAGAGATTCAATATCCTCTGTCATGTATTGTTTACCGAGATAAGTCTTTGACTTGCCTGACACAACTACAGAAAGAAGGCGCTGTTTTTTCGAGTCTAAGTCTTTGTTTTCTACAGCATTAATATCGTTTAGAAGAAGTAATTCGTCTTGATTCATTTTATAATAAAAAATATTAATTTTAATGACATTGAATTTGGAAACCTTTATTTTACTGAAAAAAAAAAGGAGAAACCTAGAAAAACGGGCGGCGTTAGGGCATGGGAGTAAGTGGTCGAAAAATCCTGGAAAATTGGGATAGATATAAATTGTCCATTTCCGCCCATAGTTACTATCTCTGGGGGTTAGGATTAGGTTGAAATGCCCGTATTATGTATGCATGCGTAGAGGTGGGAGTGAATGTGTAAGTGCCGCTCAGTTCAGTTCATAAACGATGTATATGTGTGAGATGTGTAAGAGTTATGTGTACAGATTTTGTATTGTATATTTATGTCCATTTGTAATTTGTAGGTGTGTAAGTGCAGGGAGAAAATGTTCATAATTATGTTATAATGTTTTCATGTCTTGTTTGTACTATTTGTTATAAATGTACCACAAAAGAATTTCTTTTTTCGAGATAATAAAAGTTTTCTATACGTATATGAGTCTAGGCAAGCTGTAAGTAATCAACATCTTGCTATGATAGATCTGATATGGGTATCCAATTTACAGTTATGTTGCAATATAATGCCAATGTGTTTGTGCGTAGCAGTACTTTGAAGTGGACTGTTATCAAAGAGCAGAGGTAGTAGCTGGAATTCTGGCTACGTGACATGTTCAATTGTTCAATCTTTAGGTGGTTAAACTTTACTTTCCACTTATGGACCCAAACACTAATTTTCTCTGAGTTCATTGTATTAGCTCTGATATTATCGTTATTCAGGGACAAGTACAAACTGACTGGTATCATCTGCAAACAGTTCCATTTTAGCTTCAATACCTAGTACAATGTCGTTAATATAAATAAGGAAACGGAGAGGGCCTAAAACTGACCCTTGCGGGATGCCCGCCTCCACGGGTAGGTATGTAGATATACATCCTTTGATAGCAACATCTTGCTTATAATTGTGAAAGTAATCAGACAGCCATTGTAGAAGCTTCCCACGAATTCCTATTGCATCTAATTTCAAAAGCAGACCATGATGTCACACTTTATGGAAGGCTTTGACTACATCAAAGAATACAGCTTCAGGATTTATGCCTCTCTCAAATGACTTGCAGAGGTCGTTTAGACATGACTTCTGAGGCCCGTGAGGATCCGTTCCAGGGAGCATAGTAGAATTGGGGCAACATCGGCCTAAATTTGAATGCGATATTCAATACGCGGATTTAATCACGCTGATGTCAGCCAGAGGGCCTTTTTCTTACTGCAAGTCTCTTGCAGTTTGGTTGTGACCATTATGATTCGGCAGTGAAGAGACTGAATGGTGCATGTTTTGCTTACTTTACAAGCAAAGAACAAAGACAAGCAGATAGACAGACAGTCAGACAGACATACAAACAAAGCTAGGACACTCAGACTACAGAACTGTTTCATCCCCAAATTCATCACTCAAAGCAATCTGTAGGTACATCCACGCATACCCAAACCTAATCCCTCCCCCTATCCCCCTTTACCTGTGCAATCAGTAGGAATGCAGTTTGTGTTATAATAATAATAATAATAATAATAATAATAATAATAATAATAATAATAATAATAATAATAATTATTATTATTATTGTTGTTATTATAACTTTTATTAAAAAAAAATACATATGAACTCGTGTACTCTCTCACCCCTTTAAATGCTGTGATGTTTTGTGTGTATATGTGTGTTAGGCAGCTGCTGTATTTAGTTGATTTTAGAGAAATGATTATATTGTGTTTTATTTGGTGGTGAACATGGACATATTGGGATTTTAGTTACTGTTTATTTGCCCACTAATTATTTTACTAAGGTAGATTTTAATTCTGAAACTTATGTAATAACGTGAAATGATGTATTGAGACGTTTGTATAGTAAGCAGTGGGGGTTAGGATTAGGTTGAAATGCCCGTATTATGTATGCATGCGTAGAGGTGGGAGTGAATGTGTAAGTGCCGCTCAGTTCAGTTCATAAACGATGTATATGTGTGAGATGTGTAAGAGTTATGTGTAAAGATTTTGTATTGTATATTTATGTCCATTTGTAATTTGCAGTTTGGTTGTGACCATTATGATTCGGCAGTAAAGAGACTGACTGGTGCATGTTTTGCTTACTTTACAAGCAAAGAACAAAGACAAGCAGATAGACAGACAGTCAGACAGACATACAAACAGACAGCGAACAAACAAACAAGCACACGAAAATCATAGACACGCAGTCAACATTGCCAGACCTTTAAAGGGAAAGGCAGATCTGACCAAAAGTTGAGCTAACTGGACGTGTGTTAGCAAGAATGAACGTAAATCAATGAGAACTCCTCAAAACTTTTATTTATATATAAGAAAGCGTTCAAACTGCAGCCAAGGCGGACGATGGGGTGCGCCATGTTTGCAGTAAAATAAAAATGACGTCAACGAAAATCTCATAAGAGAGAGACTGAGAGCAAGTGAACACGAGCTACAAGAGTGTGTGTGGAGTAGATCGCTTTAAATTTGTTTCTTCACAAACATTCCGTCCAACTTAAACGAGCTATTGAAGAAAGATCGCTTTTGTTGTTGGCTTTTAGCAGTTAGGGTCACTTTAACATTTCCATGACGTCTTCAAATCCGCACTGAAACAGCTATTCATACTGTTCGTTCGGTATAATTATTATCCATTTTGTTCTGTGCAGCATGCCATTTGACAAGAGTATTCGGGTGTGTTCTAGTATTGGTTGTTTGTTCGGTTTTGTTTTCCCGTTAGTGTGTTTGTTGATCGATTCTTTTAATTGTATGTGTAAATTGTACGTGTAAATTAAAGAAAACGTGTATTAGAACCATTTATCATAATCAGGTATTATAATTTCATTATACATGAGACATTATCTTAAGACTTTCAAGGGTCCTGTCTCTTTAGTGTGATACCTTTTACTGACTACAAGTTGTGTGTGTGTGGGGGGGGGGGGGGGGAGGGTGCATGTGTGCGTGCGTGCGTTTGTGTTGCTTGTAGAGGAATTTATGTCTTTTTCGTTATCATGGATAAAGTAAACACGCGAAAATGCAACATATACTGATGAGCAGAAGAAATGCGACATTTTTGAAATCATAGGAAACACAAGAGTTTCAGATGATTCCAAAAATGTCGCATTTCTTTTGCTCGTTAGTATATCTATGTATTATATTATATTGAGCAACAATTTGCTTGATATAGTGCCTATAACAGGCAGATTACGAGACCCAAATCAAGCCATCAGACGAGGACATTTTGATTCGGGCCAAATAATCACGTCTGTCGGTTATTTTCTAATGGTTTAAAAAAAGGTTTAGAAAATGAAAATATTTATTAACAGAAAGTAACAATTCAACAGATGTGTTCTTTAACGAAATAAAACAAAAATAAGACAGCAATGATATACCCTGAGGTTGAAGCTTCCAAATATTCGACATTGATATAATCCTAGTGCAAAGACTGTGTGGTGTGTCAGTACCGCTCAACACGCTTTTCAGAAGAGAAGGTAACATTGATGTACACAGTTTGAATTCTCCCGATGATATATGAACAAAAGTATGTGAGTGTCCCTGGGCTGTTATTGTTAAAGTAGCAGTCTAGTTTCTTTAATACAATTTCGTGGTTTATAAGGTCGAACGCTTTTTTTAGGTCTAGAAAGACAGCACCAGACATTTTGTTTCTGTTGATGTTGAGCAGCCAAGTGTCAATCATATGAACCAAGGCAGTGTGACACGAATGTTTAGGGCGAAAACAAGATTGATATTTATTCAGGAGAGACTTTTCTTCCAGGAATTCGAGAAGATGTTTGTGTACATACCTTCTCTTCTGAAAAGCGTGTTGAGTATGGCGTGCCGCAGGGATCCATACTAGGACCGCTACTTTTCTGTTTGTTTATAAATGATCTTCCACTTCATATATCCATTCCAAATAACGAATGTGACATGTTTGCCGATGATTCAACTCTTCACGCTGGCGGGAAAACTGTACCTGAAATATCAAGCAATCTTCAGCTTAGTCTTCAGGAGGTCTCACTATGGTGCAAAAATAATCAAATGCTTGTTAATCCATCCAAAACGAAAGGCATGCTAATCACAACACGCCAAAAGCATCAGCTCCGCCCCCATTCACTTAACCTCTCTTTTGATTCAGTTCCCATTGAGCAAGTCAAGGAATGTCGCCTCCTCGGGGTAATTGTTGATGACCAACTGTGCTGGTTGCCCCATCTAACACAACTAGGGAAAACATTATCAAAGAAGCTATTTTTACTGTCAAGATTAAAATCTATCATTGTTACTAAGACACGAAAGCTATTTTTCAACTCCTACATAAAACCTCACATTGACTACGCATCTACTATTTGGGACGGCTGTAGTAAGGCTAACCTTAAGCGGATTAATTCTCTATACAATCGCGCAGTTAAACTGATCCTCCCAATCCCCTTTCTAACTTTGGAGGAAAAGCTTCAGGCAACAGGGCTCCTTCCTTTACATCAACACCTTACGTTAAATAAGTGCGTACTTATGCACAAAGCACTGAACGGAAAAGCCACCCTCTACCTGGCTAAGCTTTTCACTGAGAGCGAAAGGGTCTACTGCACTTTGAGGAACTGTCTCGTCATTGAACGGCCCCGAATTGACTTGTTTAAATCCAGCCTTTCGTACGCGGGTGCCTATTTATGGAACTCACTTCCTCCACATATACAGCAAACGAGACATCTTCCATTGTTTAGGACGAAAGCTTTTAAATACATCTCTGAGCAAACTGGAAAGAAACGTAGATAATATGTCCAAAAGAGCCATGTCAATGATTTCCTGTGGTCCTCCGTTTTGCACTTGTTAGTTTTTACATAATATCTCTCTTTATCGTAGTGTTTTGCATGCTCACTAAATTCCTACACATGAGTAACTGTATCATAAGCGTGCAGTCGCTTTCTATTAACACACTTTACATCGCACCCCCCCCCCCCCTAAGACCCTATCATTTTGCTGTGTGTGTGTGTAATTTTCAGCGACTTTGGAACTTGTATCAGAATGTAACACAAGTGACCTGTGGGTGTAGCCGCTTGTTTTGTGCTGTTAACATATTGTTTTAATGTTGCTTTTAATGTTGTAGTTTAGCAAGGACAAACATGAAAAGAGGCCTGTGCGCCTATTGTTTCCATCCTTGAGAAATAAATAAAGTATCATTCATTCATTCATTCATTTATTCATTCATTCATTCATTCTCTCTCTCTCTCTCTCTCTCTCTCTCTCTCTCTCTCTCTCTCTCTCTCTCTCTCTCTCTCTCTCTCTCTCTCTCTCTCTCTCTCTCTCTCTCTCTTTGACGTCGTGTGAATGTGATGATGTTCGTCTCGTCTTAAGATCGATCATGGTCGCTTAGATTCATGTTTGTCGTATGAAAGTAATAACAAGATAAGGATTTCATCTCAAAGTCTTCCGGATTGTTTGGAGCTCAGATGCCTTTATCTTTTAGGGACATTCAGGGGTTGTTTATATTTTTAGGCTTATTATGCTGATCCATTTCCCTCCTCTCTAAGCCAACCTCTGATCAACACACACAAATAAAGACGGACACACGGCGCTTTCCGTCATTAGTACGCTCTGTGGGCTCGTATAGCCACAGGAATCCACCTCCTTCCTGATCCACACACACTGGCACACAGAAATAAAGACGGACACACGGCGATTCCCGCCATTCGTAAGCTCCGTGGTCTGGTGTAGCATAGCTATTCTGAAGAAGAATAATAGCACGAGCAGCGAAATGACGTCACTTCAAGCTTCACGTCATGGCATCATTAGTTCCACGAAGCTGTGTTCATAGTGACGACTCGATGTTATACGTCACTCATCGCAGTACTAACATTTAAGGTATCAGAGAATCAACTTTGCAATTTTCTGGCTGATTTTCACGCCTAGGGCTTACAGGTCACAATTTGACCTAATCCTACCCAAGAGCCGGGACAAACAGCAGGCTTGTGCAAACACTGTTTATGAAAAATCATGCGGGTATTATTAAGAATATATTTTTTTTCTTAACAGAAAAAAATTAAAGTTATGGTAGCTGTTTTACAAATGACTCGTAAAAAGTGGTGCAGAACATTGATTTTCACACCTACGGCATACAGGTCACAATAGACCTAATCGCACCCCGACAACCGAGACAAACTGTAAGCTTATGCAAATACCGTATACGAAAAGGGGTCGCTGCCTGACTCAAAAGGTGGGGGGCCCCAGGGGACGAGTTGCGTTGGTAGTGGGGAACTCTTACAGCGCCTCCCCCGGGATCACCCTAGTCTAGGGCCTCTTGGCCTTCGTGAGGCACCCTCGTGTGTAAGCCCTCCGGACTAGCATAGCATCCCTCTATCCCAAGACCGCCCGTGCATGGTCCCTGGCCACATCCTCTCCGAGGTGACCCCAAAAACTGGGCAGCACGAGCCCCCAGGCTATACACGGCGGATCTAGAAAAGAGAACCTCGAAAATTAATCAACATTGTCCTGCTGCCTTGCAGGCCTGGCCGCTTGGCTGCGGAAAGGCTAAGGGAGGAAAACCCTGACTTCAAAGCCCCCGTTTCTCCGAGGAAGGGTTTTGAGCCAGAGACTAGGACAAGGACAGTCTGATATAAAACCTACGACCTGAGGACCTCGATGTCATCGTCCCAGCTTGCTAGGCCATGGCAGACGAACCAAGGGTTTAAAGGGTGGGGCCAGTACTGCGCACACTGCACTCCACCAAAAGGTTCCACCGCACAGGCTTTAGGAGAAGTCCTCGGACCATGACACAGACCATTCCAAGTCCTGTAGCGACGGGCGAGGGGCGAAACGGCAGGTGAAAGATGTCACTGGAAGCCGCAGTCTCAAACCTGCATGCAGGCGGTTCAGGATATTGGTCGCCTGATGTTGACCTGGGGATGACAACGTCACTCGGCACACCCTGAACGACCAAGCAGCCTTCTCTAGGGACAGCACTGCTTGCTCCACACGGAGAGGGGCCAAGAAAAGGTGGCCTAACCAAAGCTCGTCCCCTCACAACCCCAGTTGGCTAGCCGCGGTCAACGGGCATCTTCTCCTGCGGTCAGAAAACAAGTAAAAACAACGGATCCACTCTAATGACGACCACGACAGGACTGGATGCTGGAACATCCGAACCATGCTTGACACAGCAGACAGCGGACGCCCTGAGCGTCGCTCCGCCCTCATTGCCCATGAATTGCGGAGGTTAAACATCGACATCGCTGCGCTCAGCGAAGTACGCCTCCCGGACGAAGGCAGTCTCCAAGAACTTGGCGCTGGGTACACCCTCTACTGGTCAGGCATGCTTGAATCAGAAAGACGGCTCTCAGGCGTGGGTTTCATGGTCAAGACCTCCATTGCGACTAAGCTGGAAAACCTACCAACCGGTCACTCAGACCGCATCATGTCCATGCGCCTCCCACTGAGACAACAGCAACACGTCACTCTTCTCAGTGTGTACTCCCAACCCTCCTGGCAGACCCTGCAGAAAAGGACAAGTTCTACACTGATCTGCGCAGCCTCCTACAGAGCACCCCTGCAGACGACAAAGTCATCATCCTTGGCGACTTCAACGCCAGAGTGGGTCAGGACTCTGAAGCCTGGAAAGGAGTCCTCGGCAAGCATGGCGTCGGGAACTGCAATGACAATGGCCGCCTACTGTTGGAGAGTGCCACACTGACCACCGCCTTGTCCGCTGCAAACTCAGGCTCCACTTCAAGCCAAAACCCAAGAAAGGGGGGGGCCCTAAGAAAACGCTTGATGTTGCCAGCCTTCAGCGTGACGACGTAAAAGCTGCCTTTCAGACAGATTTACAGCGCAGGCTCACAGACACAGCTGACCCAACAGACTCCTCCCCTGAAACACTCTGGGAACGGCTGAAAACTGCTATCGCAAAATCCTCTGCAGAAGTCTTGGGTTTCGCTAGAAAGAGGAACAAAGACTGGTTTGACGAAAACGACGTAGAGATCCAGGAACTCCTAGCAAAAAAAAAAAAAAAAAAAGAGCCGCCCATCAGGCCCCCCTAGCCCAGCCTTCCAGCCCTGTGAAGAAGTCTGCCCTCCGCCTCGTCTGCAGCAGTCTCCAGCGCAAGCTCAGAGATCTCCAGAAAGAGTGGTGGACCAGACTCGCACAGAGGACCCAGCTTTGTGCTGACAACGGTGACTACAGGGGCTTCTACAAAGCACTGAAAGCAGTGTATGGCCCCAGGCACCTGATACAAAGTCCCCTGCGAAGTGCTGATGGACAGGCACTCCTCACAGATAATAACTCCATCTTGAACCGCCGGTCGGAATACTTTTAGGACCTCTTCAGCGCTGAGCGCACTGTTCAAGAAGCAGTCATTCTCCAAATCCCACACCTCCCAGTAAAGGTTGAATTGGACGAACCGCCCACTGCTGAAGAGACCCTCACAGCCATCCACCAGCTCAAGAGTGGCAAAGCAGCAGGCATTGACGGAATCCCACCAGAGATCTGGAAGTATAGAGGCCCAGCACTGCACAACAAGCTCCATGACCTCGTTCTCTGCTGCTGGGAGGAAGGGACACTACCAAAGGATCTCCGCGATGCAGTCGTCATCACCCTGTACAAGAACAAAGGAGAGAAGTCTGTCTGCTTCAACTACCGTGGAATTACCCTGCTGTCCATTGCCGGGAAATACTCGCAAGGCTGCTCCTGAATCGGCTGGTACCTGCCATTGCAGAAGACCACCTCCCAGAGGGCCAGTGTGGTTTCAGAGCCAACAGGAGCACCACCGACATGGTCTTTGTGCTGAGACAGCTTCAGGAGAAGTGCCGCGAGCAGAACAAAAGGCTGTACGTAATGTTTATCGACCTAACAAAAGCGTTCGACACTCTGAGCAGGCAAGGCATGTGGCAGATCCTGGAGCGACTTGGCTGTCCCCCAAAGTTCCTCAGCATGATCGTTCAGCTACACGAGGACCAGCAAGGCAGGTCAGACTCAACAATGACCTCTCAAAACCATTCCCCATTCTCAACGATGTGAAGCAGGGCTGTGTGCTGGCACCGACCCTCTTCACCATCTTTTTTTAGCATGATGTTGAAGCAGGCGACAGTGGACCTCGACGATGACGATGCAGTGTACATCAGGTATCGTCTCGATGGCAGCCTGTTTAACCTCAGATGACTGCAGGCTCACACGAAAACCCTAGACCAACTGATTCGTGAGCGTGAGCTGCTCTTTGCTGACGACGCTGCCCTCGTTGCACACACAGAGAGAGCCCTGCAGCGCATCACATCCTGCTTCTCAGACGCTGCCCAGCTCTTTAGACTCGAGGTCAGTCTGAAAAACACAGAGGTTCTCCATCAGCCGGCAACCAAGGTAGAGCATCGCCCTCCCCACATCACCATCGGCGAGTCTGAACTGAAGTCAGTGCACCAGTTTACCTACCTTGGCTGCATCATTACGTTAGACGCCAAGCTGGACAAGGAGCTGGACAGCAGGCTGGCAAAAGCAAACAGCGCTTTCGGGCGTCTATACAAGCGGGTGTGGCATAATCAACAGCTGAAAACAGGCACCAAGATCAGCGTGTACAGAGCTGTCGTCCTCACCACCCTGTTGTATGGTTCCGAGTCCTGGACCCGCAGCCAACTACGACTCCTCGAACGCTTCCATCAGCGCTGCCTGCGTACAATCCTTTGCATTCACCGGAGTGACTATGTCACAAACGTCGAGGTCCTTGAACAGGCAGAAACTGTGAGCATCGAGGCTTTGCTGCTGCGGACACAGCTTCGCTGGCTGGGCACGTCTCCAGGATGAAGGATCATCGCCTACCCAAGATCACCCTGTTCGGCGAGCTCGCCACTGGACACAGAGACAGAGGGGCACCAAAGAAGAGATACAAAGACTATCTTCACTTGCTGGCGCTCCACCATTTACAAGGCAGCTGTCTCCTTTGAGGACTCTCGCAGAGCTGGCCTTAAAGACAAGCGGCTCAGGAGAAAAAACAGAGATGCCGCAACTCAGAACCCTGGCCAGACCTCCCTCTGCAGCCACTGCGGTCGAACCTGCCTGTCCCGGATTGGCCTCCCCAGTCACGAGCATGCCTGCAGACGTCGTGGACAACCCCTATAGAATCTTCGTTCGCGAAGTCAAGCCAAGAGGTGTCAGTACCAAACTTGCCGTTATATACCAAATGTCGATGACTGAGAAAAGCGAGCAATCAGCCGCAAAATGAATTCTGCGAGGCACAGTTTTGTTTGGGACTGGGCACATAAATTATACTGAGCAACATTTGCTTGATAATGTGCCGATAACCGACATACGTGATTACTTGACCCGGAAAAAAAGTGTGTATGCGTGCGTGCGTGACTTTGTGCGTGCGTGACTGTGTGTGTGTGTGTGTGCGTGACTGTGTGTGTGTGTATGTGTGCGTGACTGTGTGTGTGTGTGTGTGCGTGACTCTGTGTGTGTGTGTGTGTGTGTGTGTGTGTGTGTGTGTGTGTGTGTGTGATGGAGCGAGGGAGGGGGGGGGGGTGTTGCAGTTTGTGGAGTGTTGGTAATGGAGGGAGTCAAACAAAGAGGCCATAATGACTTTCGTTTCTTAAAAAAAAAAAAGAAGAAAGATTAGGAATAATGATATAAAAAATAATCAAGTCATTAATACAAAGAACGAAACTAATGAACAAAAGTAATTAAACTAATAAACCTGAAAAACAAATATAACACACCACGGCAATCTACATACTCCAGTTACATACACCACACATCACCATAACAACAGATCAACACTCGGGTTACACGACCATTAGGGAGACAACTGAAATACAAACACATCTGCACAACCGCTCAATAAACAGCATTATAAACTGCAACGCACTCATCTATAATGGACGACACAAACAAACCACTCGAATGCATTAACAAAAAGGATCCTATTACATTACGAACATCAGATTCAAACGCGAACACATTCACATAACATCAGCACAACAACGTCACTGGAACATCAGGAATGCACGTCACAAACATAATACCTGAAATAAACATAACCAGCGAACATCAATGACTATACGAAACAAACATGATATGACTATGCCGCTCTCGGACAACTCCCCATATAGTCCATAAGCTAGGAAGATCTACCGTGCACCCCAGTACTCAATAAGATGGGTTTCAAAGTGTTCCTTAGTATGTCCTGAGATGTTTAAGCCATATTCCCCGAAAATCCTTAGAAACACACCAGAGATATAGCCGATGGCGCAAGGGTACCCCCATTCACGCTCTTCGCAGGTGCTAAAATGAGGTTGAGAAACATTTTCCTCTAAATAAATCAGAATTCATTCCAGAAGCCCAAATCAGGTAATATTATGTCAAGGCACACGTTCTGCAGCCTCTGCAAAAAAAGAATGAAACAATATTGAATCTCTGGCTCATAGTGAAGGTATTTGTGCACCCAGTAAACGACCATTTCCGCGAAATCGCAAAAAACTACAAAAATAATGTGTTCAGGCATTTTCTTTAGCACTGACAGTCCATTTGTAGGTTTACATCATTAAAACAGGATGTCACAATTATTATAAACTTGACTAGGTGATGCTGTGATTACTGTGAGTGCCACAGTGGTTGATTTTGTATCCCTACCCCCAAGTTGTAAAAATACACAAAATTAATTAGAAAAAAATTGCTTAAGTTATCCCATTTTATTTTGACCTCTCTTTACCTATTGAGTTTCAATAATGTGAGCATAAAGTGCAAGAAAATAAGGAAAGTCGGCATCCTTTACGGTATGTTCGTGGTGAATGATAGCTTTTTACCATTTAAAATTGCTGAATTGGGAAGCGTACATTGTTTCTGATGCCCTCAGACATTTTGTATACAACTGATAGGTCTTTTTTAGGTTTTATTGTTTAGGATGGAGTACCACAGTTACTCCCAACCTGATTTTATGATGCTGTGATGCATTTAGGGGCCACAGTGGCTGAATCTGCTGCCCTACCCCCATTTTACCTGTACGCAAAGGAACGAAAAATGATCATAACAATTGCTTCTCTGATTAAATATTTTTGTTGCCAATTTTCTTAACAAAATATGTATATTGAGCATAAACATTTGTGATCATTTCATTAATTTCAATGTGACCCATCGATTTAATTGTAATTCTTTTTATTTAAGGCATGCTTAACAGGGGCTGCCGCTGAAGCTTCTATCGTCTGCACATTTAGCACTCTTGTCAAACTCGGGGAAGGTGTACCTCAGGGAGATGTTGTGTCTGATGCTGTTTTTGGTCTACATTAATGACATCAGTACAACAGTACCAAGGTTCGTCTTGAACATCCTCCATGCAGATGACTTTGCAGTGTGGAGTGCAGCAGAACATAAAGAAATAGCATCCTCCAGAATCCAGGATGCTGCCAATAGAGTCACACTCAAACTGAGCTAGACCATCTCTTTCAATCAGACGGAAGAGGTCACCTCAAAACTGGAGACCTTCCAGTACCAAAGACAGACAGGCCAACTTTACTGGCAACAAATAAATTACTGGATTCACGTGGAGGCATAAAGAAATAGCATCCTCCAGAACATAAAGAAATAGCATCCTCCAGAATCCCGGATGCTGACTATAGAGTCAGCAGCTGGACTGAAAGAGGCCACTCAAACTGAGCTAGACCATCTCTTTCAATCAGATGGAAGAGGTCACCTCAAAACTGGAGATCTTCCAGTACCAAAGACAGACAGGCCAACTTTACTGGCAACAAATAAATTACTGGATTCATGTGGAGGCCTCACATTGAAACCATGGAAGCTAGAGCTGCAAAAAAGAAAGAGAGTCTCTGATGAAGAACTGGTGGGGACCACATTGGCGCAAATTACAGCATCCTGGCACAAGCAAACACCTGCTCGGTCAGACCAGTTGTGCGGTACCAAGATACATCGACAACATGAAACACTGCCTGAAACCCAAAAAGCCAGGCTTGACAAGATGCAGAACATGGGTCATTCTCATGATGCAGTGACATTCTTAGAGCCATCTGGAGCACCCCAATTTAGGAAATGGAGGACATTAGAGCCACTGGAATGCAGAACAGCACACACGATGAAGAGACTTACTAAACACCGACAGCATGGGAGACTACAGGAGCAGACCAAGAACCGTCAGAAATGCCCAATCGGAACTGCCAACTGAAGGTCCTGCAAAGGGCTAACACTGACGTCCTGGAACCAAGCCCAAAGATGTGTGAACAGCTCCCTTCAGATACCTGGACATCTCGAAAGAGCCTTCAAGACAACATAATGTTCCAGGACTCTTTGCCAAAGGTCGCGGCACTGCACAAAGCCATCTTGCTGGAGGTTGTGCACAAGCGCTACCCTCACAGCAGCTGTGATACCACACAAGATGCCGTGTTGAATGAAGGAAGTGGCGTGTACATCTGTTGTGCAGACCGCACTACTACCTCCCTCTCCTTACCAGCTAGCGGCAGCAGCTCCAACTATCGTACAGATCTGCAGGTGCTCAACACAGCAGCAGAGCACTAGCTAGGGAAAGGCAGCAGCTTGATCCACTGATCTCACCAGGAAGCTTCAAGATAGACTGGATGCCCTGTCCACAAAATAGTGCTGCAGTGGATTCCAGTGCATTCTGGACTAGCTGGGAATGGAGACACTACAACAACAAAGTGATTGGCAAAAGCAGAATGGCGGCTGCAGCCCGTGGGCAGATGACATCAACAAGCTGAACAGGGAGAGCCAGGCAACCATCTTTCATCTACACACTGATTACTCTGGACTGGGTCCATCCAGAAAAGCAGGAACGTTTCACAAACCCAAACTGAAGCCTGAAGCTTTACACACTTTAATCAGATCACTCTGTATCAGCAATTATTTGAAGCTTCCGTGCCTAATGCGTGAAGAGATACCAAAATAAAAGAACGCTTAGTGAATGGCGGACTTCGGTAGAAGCGTAAACAACCAATCAGAATTGTACAAGAAACCAAGGGGAATTACTCAGCGCTGGACAACAGTTAGATCCCCTGCCCCCGCCTATCAGGCACCCAATCGCCAGCCCACAGAGAAATACGCAGGTATAGAATAAGACGATCATTTGCATCTTCAATAAGATGCATCAGGTCTCTTATATAACCCATGTCTTTCTCCGGAACTTAGGAAGTAGGCAGGGGAAACATACATACACAAACACGAAGGCGCTAGCCTCACCTATCTGGTTTGTGAGTAACCAATCAGAATGTTCGCCATGCAGTCACTTTATGATCAGAGCTAAATATAGATCACTTGCAACAAGCGTCAGCATGATCGTTTGCAATGGGAATAGTCACAAATTGAGGGAGAAAAAAAAAGAAGTAGACAAAAGTTTGCCAGTACGTTGTCATTTTTTACAAACTTTCACAGACTTTAAGGAAAAGGACTGAAATTGACAGACTTTCCAGGGCCCTCAAAAAGCCTTGCCATTTTTTTACAACTTTCACAAATGTTCACAGACCGTAAGGACCCTGCTGAACTCACCTCGTGAGACTGGGTCATGTGGAAACAGCCCTATGCGAATTTGGCGTAGAAAATCGGTCTCCTTAGCACATTCTCCAAACATGTCCATACAGAGAAGCGGTCTGCTGGCAGTTCTGACCAGAAGACACGCCCCTATACACCAAACTCTGAAAACATGCTGCCTAGCTCTTGACAGCTCACTTATTGGCAGCCAGAACAATATAAGATTTAAAGACGGCCATAAAAAAAAGATTGAACGTTGCAGAAGGTGGAAGTGGAGATCTCGTGGTCGACATGTGGAAACTAAGTATTTTTGATAACATTGTTTTGGCTATTAGGAACCATGAAACTTTATTACGCATATTCATATTTACACATTTCTAGATAAAAATAAATGAAAGGAAAAGGGGAGACCTTACTAGACCCGCCTTACGCTAGGTAAAATATCACCTAAAAGACCAGCCAGTTAAAAATAGTTACAATTAAATTGATGGGTTACATTGAAATTAATGAAATGATCACAACTTTTTATGCTCAGTATGCATACTTAAAAAAAAAAAACTGGCAACAAAAAATATTTAAACAGAGGACTATTACGTAAGCAATTTTTATGATTATTTTGCGTTACTTTGCGTACTGGTAAAATGGGGGTAGGGCAGCAGATTCAGCCACTGTGGCCCCTAAATGCATCATAGCATCACAAAAACAGGTTGGGAGTAACTGTGGTACTCTATCCTAACCAATAAAACCTAACAAAGACCTATCGGTAGTATACAAAATTTCTGAGGGCACCGGAAACAACGTACGTTTCCCAGCCAATTTTAAATGGGAAAAAAGCTATCATTCACCACGAATGTACCGTAAAGGATGCCGACTTTCCTTATTTTCTTGCACTTTATGCTCACATTATTGAAACGTAGTAGGTAAAGAAAGGTCAAAATGAAATGGAATAACTTTAGAAATTTTTTTCTAATTAATTTTGTGTATTTTTACAACTTGGGGGTAGGGATACAAAATCAACCACTGTGGCACTCACAGTAATCACAGCATCACCTAGTCAAGTTTATAATAATTTTAACATCCTGTTTTAATAATGTAAGCCTGAAAATGGACTGCCAGCACTATAGAAAATGTCTGAAGGCATCTGCCACATTATTTTTGTCTTTTTTTGCGATTTCGCGGAAATGGTTGTTTGCTGGGTCCACAAATACCTTCACTGTGAGCCAGAGATTCAATATTTTTTCATTCTTTTTTTGCAGAGGCTGCAGAACGTGTGCCTTAACATAATATTGCCTGATTTGGGCTTCTGGAATGAATTCTGATTTATTTAGAGGAAAATGTTTCTCAACCTCATTTTAGCACCTGCGAAGAGCGTGAATGGGGGTACCCTTGCGCCATCGGCTATATCTCTGGTGTGTTCCTAAGGATTTTCGGGGAACGTGGCTTAAACATCTCAGGACATAGTAAGGAACACTTTGAAATCCATCTTATTGAGTACTGGGGGGGGGGGGTGGTGCACGGTAGACTTTCCTAGCTTGTGGACTAATAGTCTTTAGCACTAAACCTGAAAGTTAATCATATAGAAACAACTGAATAAACTAACAGCCCCCCCCCCCCCCTTGACGCGATGGTGACTTTCAGGAACACAAAATAGCGGATGGGGGGAGAGGGAGGGAGAGGGAGAGAGAGATATATAAACAAAAAAAACAGAACATAAAGTAAACACCGCCTCCGCATCAGCGCCATGGAAACTTTTATGAACACACGATGGCTAGAAGTGTGTGTGTGTATGTAAGTGCGTGTGTGTGTGTGTGTGTGTGTGTGTGTGTGTGTGTGTGTGTGTGTGTGTGTGTGTGTGTGTGTGTGTGTGTGTGTGAGGGGGGGGGGGTGTAGACAAAAATAAAGCGCACATGACAAACACAAAATCAATTATGCACGCATGCACTACAAAAAAGGGTGTTTTTTTTTCAACCGCAAGTGAATATATTTCAATCCAGAAGTGTACCGATCAATAGGGTATCACTTCTCCACAAATAAAATGCATATAAATCTCATTTTCCACGACTAAGAATTACATCGCATCGGAAACCACATAACGAAAGTATATCTTAAATGTGAATCCATAAAATCAAGCTTCATCACAGGCATCATATATGCAACCAATGATGCATCAGAATCAAACTAAGCCATTGCGCAGGCAAAGTATACATAGTTCACACACTTTCATAGAAACATTATTACACTGACAATTGGCTCCAAAATGAAGTAAGTTCAAGATCGAGACAAAGACTAAACAATACAAAAAGCGGCATAAATCACACACAGATACATCAGTAATAAATCAGAAAAGCAATAGTACTTACAGAGGCTAATTCGGGGTTCAGTCTTTCACAAAGTCAGTCTACCATCGTTGAAAAAAGCACAGCCAAGTTTTCAAAAGTAGATGTTCACATGGTCACAGTCTGTCAATGCTCAAGTTATCGTGACTAGGCCAGCTGAGGGAAGAATGACCGGTTCAGTTCAAAATTACCACAGACCTCATAGTGGACAAAGAGGCTGAACACTTCAAACCAATTGGCTACTAATTACAGCTGGATAATTACTGATTGACTAATTATTTAAACTATGAAAAGAAAAGGGGAGACTGCCAGTGCTAATATTTTAGGAAGGTTACAAAGTAAAGTAGATAATAGCACTGTCAGGGGAGAGAAGTGTGCATGATCGACCAGTGATCATAGATCTACTGTGGCCAAAGCACAAAAAAGAGATAGGAAAGAGAGGGGGCGCTAAAAAAGTGACTGAAAGCAATGCATATGGAAGCCCCCCCGAAGGAGGGCGTATCACATATCCCACTGTTCCAGGGACTCAGTGCATGGAAATTTAAATCTAGGTCCCCACAAGGGGGGTCCAGATATTTAGCCGGTGTGGACAGCTGTTTCGGTCTTGGCGACCTCTTCAGCACACCATCGGCGATTCCTGCCTCCTCCAGTATCGCGATATTTTTTTGCTGTGTTCATGGACCAAAAGCGTGATTGAGTAAAGGTCAGTTTACTTAACCCCTTCCCTGCCACCGTACGTATATTTTGTCTGAAAAATGTTGGTTCCTTCAGCCAGCGAAAGCCATAACCGTCCTAGGAACATGGACACAAACTGGTCTCAGCAAGAGGTATAGATTATCATGAGCCCCCGCAGTTGCGGGGGCTCATGAGGATCTAAGTCTCTTGCAGTTAGGTCGTGTTCGGTTTTCTTGGAAGTCAAGGGGTTAAAGATACCTTGGCACTAGAAGCTGAAATATATGCAGTTATCTCTTAAATGTATGTCTTGTGCACAATTGGAATTCAGAATGTAAAGTCTTTTAGATGTGTGTGTAAGGTTTTTTTTTCAAGTGTTTTATTTTTCACTTGCATTTTGTAAGAATAGTGTGTCGAAGTTACCGTGACCTACAAAAAACTCACCTTCACCCTTTAACCCTTTGTCTGTCGCTAGCGGGTTTTTTTCGCGATGATTCCTGCAATATTACACCTACTGGCAGTAAAGGGGCGCATCGGTGTTGAATAAAAAATTGTTTTTTCGTGTGACAATGCTGTACACAGTATGCAGTCTGTGAATTCTTCAGAAACCCTCGAGTCACAGTGATCACAGTGGTGGGGTAGGGGGCAGGCGGTAGGGAGGTGAAAGCTGAGTAGTCCAAGTACATTGGTTCCTCAGAAACACTCATATCATCTGACCCGTGCTCCGGAGGTTTTTTTATTCAAGTGCAGCCCACCCAACGGCAAACACAACCCTTGTGCAAGTAAAGATACATGCATGATACACCCCCCACAACCCCCCCCCCCCCGCCACCCCCCCTCCGGCCCCCCCCCCCCCACACACACACACACAGTCATGCAAAAACACGCACGCATGCATGCACGCACGCACGTGCGCACGCACATACGCACGCACGCTCGCATGCAGAAACATACACACACACATACACACACACACACACACTCGCAGACACGCACGCACGCATCACACGCACGCACTCACACACACACGCACGCAGAAAATAAAGAAAAAAAAATCGTGGACATTTCTTGTTTGCGTGCGGTAGTTCTAGTTTTACGGTATGGGCATGACCGAATGCAATGTAACTATGTCGGTATGACGTCGACGTATTAGACAAAGATTCTCGGGCCGACCTCGGCCTCAGTCGGTCCGCTCACGGCCGTGCCCGGGCCGCACACGGCCGTGAGCGGACCGACGTCGGCCCGAAGACCGTTTGCCTGGGATTTCCTGCGCACGTCCAACTAATGTCGTTCCAGTGACCAGTTTTGAGTGGCGCGAAAACGGTGTAGTCCATTTCTTTGGCTTTTTGCCAGCAACTGATTTAAATTTACGACAGGGACTGATGTGTTCAAAATAATGTGAATACAATAATAACATAGCTCTACAGTCCTGGAATTAATGTAACCCCTTTGTACATGCAGCCACATCTTCTACTGCGGTGTGTGTGTGTGTGAACTGAAATACTCACACACCTTGCTGCAAACACACCTTGACATTTGAAAGACAGACTGCCCACGTGAAGGACACAACATGCTGCTAAAACTATCATCTGCGTTTATATATCTCTGTGTTTCTATAACTTCAACAGCTGCCCAAGGTAAATAAAGTTTATTTGAATTTCAATTTTGATTAAATTTTTCAAATATCAAACCTGACATTTCAAGTTGAACTGATATATCTTCGTTCGTTCGTGCGTTCGCGAGCTTGCTGTTTTGATGAAGAATGAAAAGACATTTGCAACGCAGTTTATTAAATTAAAAGGTGTTAACCCAAAATTTAATAAATGGTGGTGTGACTAACCTTTGTTTCATCCTTTGTTGGAAATTTTGACCAACTAGGTGACTGCCAAGCGTGTAAAATGCAGAGAATCACCCATGGAAGAAAGAAACACGCTTAGAAAGGACAGTTACAACACGATTGTGTTGTAACTGTCTTTTTCTAAACGTGTTTCTTCTTCGTTATGCTATTTTATGGGTTATTTTTGTGTTTGTTGTTGTTGTTGTTGTTGTTGTTGTTGTTGCATTTCAAATGCTTGGCAGTCGCCCTCTTGGTCTCGATTTTTATGGCGAATTTGTGTAATTGGTGAATTACTTTATTTATTTTTTTACAGCAGTCAGGTCGTTATTAAATTTCTTCGTTTACGCCAATTCAGTATTATGTTAAATCTGTCACGAGGCTCGTTGGTCACGTACAGGGTGTCTTATATTTGCTTAATTGTATGTATGAACATGTTCTTTTGTCTGGTATTATATGTGTTCCGCTAGTTTTTTCCTTATTTCCCATAAATTATCTTTCCCAATGTTTGACAGGTCTGACAGCTGCCCACGATGCATGTTGTTGTTTATCTTTATATTTCTCAGAATACGAAAACAATTTAAAAATTATGTTCCAGTCTGTGATTTTAAACCTTACGGTATAGAGGTAAGGTGCACAATCACAGACTTCCCAGTGCGCATTGGGCTGCCCAGAAGAAATAAACATTCTCTGAACCTTTGTTACGATTCGTAGTCAAGAACATGACAATGAAAGTAATATTATTCAACACCATGTTTATTTATAAAACACGCTTTGAAACTGTTTACAAAACCCGTTCAGCGCCTAGTGAAAAATAGAACCCCAACCAACTGCAATAATTATATTAATAATAAAAATAATAATGATAATAATAATTTGTTTTATTATTGCTATTATTATGTGTGTGTGTGTGTGTGTGTGTGTGTGTGTGTGTGTGTGTGTGTGTGTGTGTGTGTATGTGTGTGTGTTTAGAAATGTCATGGTGTGTGTAACAGCGCTTTCAGCCTGACTGTAGCAAAAATGCGCTTTATAATTCTGATTTATTATTATTATTATTATTATTATTATTATTATTATTATTATTATTATTATTATTATTATTATTATTATTCATGAATTTCTTTCGTCCGTGGCAGCCCTGACAGTTAACTGCGGCGCGCGGGGAGAGGCAGTACAAGGGGTTGTCCAGATCATCAGCTGTGAGGGGTTAGCGTCAGGAACTGACGTCACATGGCGCTTTGTTCCCTACTCCGACACCACACCGGTGACTGTTGGCACGTGCACCGCCAATAACGCGTGCTCTCCGGTCAATCCTACATTATATCAGGTAGTTTCTCGCATTCCTTTCGGCGAAGATCGAGCATTGAAAAAAATAAAAACACTGAATCTAAGGTCCATTAAAATGATTATGATCGTTTCAGCTCTTTCAGTGGCGGGAAAATGGGAAACACCACCCAGCTACAAGAGGTATAGATCTTCATGAGCCCCTGCAGTTGCGGGGGCTCATGAGGATCTATGCCTCTTGCGGACACCGCTTTGAATCCATGTTTCTGGGACACCCAAGTTTTGTTTGTTTGTTTGTTTGTTTGCTGTTGTTGTTTTGAAAAACAACAACAACACCTTTTTTTCCTATCTTTTTTGTGCTTTGATCAAACTTGACCTATGATCATTGGTCGATACTGCACAATTCTCTCCCCTGACAGTGCTTTTACCTACTTTTGTTTTGTTTTGTCTTGTTTTTGTTGGGTTTTTTAAAAAAAAAATTCGGGGGGTGTCTTGAATCAACGAAGATTGCAGAAGCCCAGTCTGCGTCCGCACGCACTGAACGTGTTAATGTCCTTAGATTCAGTGTGTTGAATGTTCTTTCGCAACGCTCAGATTGTCGCACAAACACAGAATTACATGTACTGTGATGCCCGGCGTTAATCCATACATCTGTTTCTTTTCCTATCATAATGTGTTCATTGTGCACGTGCAGGTGTCACGTGCCAATGGGACGAGTGAGGTGCACGTGCAGCGGGTGGAACGGGACGGGAAGACGGTGGTGGGAGAGTGGCGGTGCCAGCAGGACGGAACATCTAAAGCCTGTACAGTCAGCAAGGTCATCTGTAAGTAGCCAAGCTCTCTCTCCATCTCTCTCTCTCTCTCTCTCTCTCTCTCTCTCTCTCTCTCTCTCTCTCTCTCTCTCTCTCTCTCTCTCTCTCTCTCTCTCTCTCTCTCTCTCTCTCTCGGCTGATGACTATGACAGTTTTTGGTTAGTGTGAAAAGCACAAACAGAAACGTTCTTATAATGGAAAACAATCAGAAAACAGTAAGTGTTTGTTCTTCCTAAATGTGTTTCTTTCTTGGTTTTTTTCTTTGCATTTTACGCTCTTGGCTGACAACTTTTTGGTCTGGATTGCATTTGTGTAGGGCGCCCAGTGGTGAACAGAGGTCAATGCTCGGTCAGTTTTAACGAGTATCAGCACGAGGTCAACGCTGAGTGTCACATCGTCAAAGTGTTTCCTGAAGCAACATGTCAGTGGACATACAACAGAGTGGTAAGTTATTGGCTTGTTTTTCTTGTTGTGTGGAATCTGTAGTTAAGCGTTGGTTGGTCGGTTATTTGTTTGTTTGTTTGTATATTTGTTTGTCGGTTTGTTTGTTTGTATCCCTGGGACAAATGTTGCACTAATACGATATGTCTGGAGCAGCAGATTTCTGTTGTCGTAACCCTAACCATCATACTTCTGAAGTGGCTTTGATGCGTTTTGGAGTGTGCTTAGCCCATTCAGCCCTGACCCACTACAGCAGGAGATGGGTCGACCATGATAATTCAAGGGTAGTGCAAGATTAGCTTGGCGCCTGTCGGCGCCAAGCTAATCTGGCACTACCCTTGAATTATCATGGTCGATCCATCTCCTGCAACAGGTGTATAGTCGTTAGATGACGCCTCGAAAATTTGGGAAATACGTGCCCCTGGCTGAATGACTTAACGGGTAAGGTCTGGCCACAAGTGTGTGATGTCAGCTTGTAGAGCAGCTTCTTTTGAGATTTTTTATCCGTCTGACGTGGGAGCGCACAACGATTTTCCTAACTGAACTCCTATGATTTGTCGATTTTGCAGTACAGACGTAAACATTTTGCCACAAGAAAAGAACAAGCTATTTTCAATGCCTCAGCAGATTTCAATATCGAGGTCAAGCATGCAGACTTTATTTTATGCCTACGCGGTTTCAGGTTTGAAAACTTGACCAATTCACGTAAAAAACTGATCTTTCGAATACTGGCCTGAATATATCTGAGGTACATTTAGGGGGTAAAAATAGTCATTTTATGAAAAAATCAGAATTTTTAAGACAGTACAGCAAAACTGGCACATTGTTCAAGTTTCTTGAAAGTAAATCATATTAGTTCAACTGGCACTGAATGATATTTGTTCAAAATATTGGTATGGAAAAGTGGTTCGATGAGAAGATATTTGCTAAAAACGTTGTGCGGTCGATGTCAAACGACGTATACACTCTTGCTCCGCCGCTCAAACCCTGTGTCCCGCGCTCCAGCTGTCGTTAAATCATGTAGGGTGAAAAACAACCCGTAAACGCTCGATGAACAGCTTTAACGGTCTATAACTCGATGCAACTCTGACATTTTTTTAAAAATTAAATATAAACGTGTATCAGATATCGGTAGCTGAGATTGGCAAAAATGACAGGCATCTTGGATGCTGATGCCTGCCAGGAATCATGTTATCTCATCATAGCGATGCACGCTAGAAATACCGTGGAAAAAATGGAGGTATCTTAGTCCAATGCCGCTTGCTGCTAGGGTAGAGCGTCTAAGCAAAAAAGGAAGGCGTTTGCCAGTCGGTTGTTTCTTACCATTCATTGCAGCATGATTACCAAAGTGGTGAGATTGCAGAAAGTCCCGTTCTGACAAGTCGGAACTTTGTGTTCTTTTTCCAGTCTTGAAATATCTTTGATCAAATGAACATTGATCGGGTTTAGAATTGTGCATACACCTGATCGGTTTGTTTCCTTCAAATGCAACATTTATAGCGTCAAAGATGTTTTCATTGAAAGTGTTAAGTAAAAGTTTTAGACACTCACTACTGACTTACTTCAACATACCTGACATCAAACAACCCTACCCTCTTTCCACTTGTCGTCCTTGTGATGGGGTCACCCTTGGTAAGTTTGCTGTTTACCTCTTATGTAACTGACTTGGATGATGTCTGCTGTTCTCGATTGGCTCTTAACTCATTACTGTATCTCACAATCTATAGTTCAAATTTTTGCTTGGTTATCTGCATTTGCAGTATCTACGCCTTTAGATGGAAAGCATTCCGACACATATCGAGCGCCCCTAGTATACAGTCGAAATATACCGCTCTGCTAGTGTCGATTTGATTTGTTGAGTAAGAATGCGCTTTAAACCAGTTCACCTTGTGTTCCAGGGGTTCACCTCGCAGGACGTATCATCGTCCAATGTAAAGGTGTCACGGCGTGAGTACGCTGATGCTAATGGGGAGGTGTTTTTCGAAATCTTCTGTACCATCGACAAGATGACTCTGCCCAAGGAAGAGGGGGACTATGAATTCCGCGTGGTGATCAGCCCTGGAGCGGTTGCGCCTTCTGTGGTCTTCAATGGCTCCAATATCATAGGTACGGGGCAGCAGCGTCCGTTGTCATAACCCTTTCCTGAGGGGCCACATGTATATGTGCCACAGCCGAGCAGTCGGTTACATCGGGCTACACGAATATGTCTAATGGGATGGTGGGAATCTAAATCAACAGTCTGACCGTATTTTTCCAGTCCAGATCACCTATTAGAGATGTTTTTCTGGCTAATGTACAAATTCCTGCGGTTGCTTGTGCTCCACGGTAGCAAAGGAGTTTCAGCTAGTTGAAGTCGGCTACCTGAAATGTGTTTCTTTGTGGTAACCTCCCAATGCGCAAAAGGCCATCGGGCCGACGTCGGCCGCCGTTGGCACGCGCAGGGCTTTGCGCGGGCCAACGGCGGCGGACGACGGCCGGATGGCCATTTGCGCATTGGACTAGGGCAGCTGGACGCTCTGTACGTCAGAATAAGGTTAACTGTGTGAAGCCAACTCAATTGGTGTATAGCAACATGTCTCTGCCTGTTCTTTTTTCCCCCTTTCTCGGTGTCATACAAACGACGTTGTCCTGTTAAGACCAAGACAATAATTCCAAAAGCGAGATTCCCTTTGTATTAAAATGAAAATCTAGTTTTCACGAAAATGCACATACTGTTGCTTGCCTTCACACGGCATAGCAGGCTGTTGAATGACTAGGACGAAATATGTAAAAACTGCTATGTCTTTGTTTAACTCTTAATTCATTTAGCCCCGACACGCAACATCAAGGCATGGATCGAGCATAACAGTCTAAGGGTGGTGCCAGAACAGCTTGGCGCCCGTAGGCGCCAAGCAATTCTGGCACCACCCTTTAACTATCGTCCTCGAGGTGTCTCTGGAATAGTAATACAGTCTTTCAGAGGGCAACTTAAAAATTTGGAGATTTCGGTCCTGGGGCAGAATGAGTTAAACCTGATCTTAATGACTTCCATTGTATAGAAAAAAAGTCATTTAATTTTGGTGTTTAACCTCTTCCATGCCAGTGTAAGTACATTTTTGTTTCCTGCCACTATACGTACGTTTTTGCTTCTGAGGTCTTTGTTCGTTCAACGACCAAACGCCAAAACCGTGCATGAAACATCGCTACAAACTGGACTCAGCAAGAGGCATAGATCCTGCAAATGAGGGAGCTTATAAAGATCTATACCTCTTGCAGTTCTGTGTTGTTGAAATTTTCTCCGCACTGAACAGGTTAAGACTTAAAGAGTTTTCTTTCTTAGTTACTTTTTGTATTGTAATAGCTGTATCACCCCCCCCCCCCCCCCACCCCTCCGAGCCGACACTTCTCCCGTCTCTGACAATGCAGATACTAAATAACCATGCAACAACCATGTTCAGTGTTCTGAGGCTTTGTCATGAGGTCTTTTTTATTTTTAGATCTTCTCTGATATATGCGGGCCGATGTTATTTGCCATAATTATGTTGGCAGTTTCCTGCTTTTTTATATTTCAGTTTTGTAGCATGAGCAGTAAAACGACCTAGTCATTGCTAAAAAAAAACATGTACCAATGTTAAATTCTTTCTTTGTTTCTTTCTTTCTTTCTTTGTTTCTTTCTTTGTTTCTTTGTTTCTTTGTTTCTTTCTTTCTTTCTTTTTTATTTATATATTTTTTTAATTTTAGTACTATTTTTTTGTTTGTCTGGCAGCCAAACCGCGCACCCCAATTCTGAACAACTGCATGACAGGCTACATTGACCTGTCAACAAACCCTCTAGGCACCATCTGCAGATGCGAGACTGAAAGCATGGGGTCCCCAACCGGCCTTCTGCAGTGGATCCACCCGGAAAACTACGTTATTTTGTCCGAGAAGACCCCGGTGATCGATCTGCTGCTGAAAGCGGTGGATAAAACCTTCAGCAGCAGAACGTTCACCTGTGTCGTGCAGCACCACACCGGGCCTGTGAACGTGACCTATGCTCCTAAACTAGCCTGTAAATGCACTTTCCTGAGCTCATTTATGTACTTTTCGGAGATTTTGTACAAAGGGGTGGGGGCTTGCGTGGTTTGACAGGCACTGTATATAATACCGGTGACCGCACACACCATCTTCCCCTTTTTAATCTGCTAAATTCGTGCTTAAACCTTCTCGCGATTTTATCACTAAGTTGACTGGTTGATGTAAGCACAGGCCATTTTTCCTCTCTTGATCATAAGTTGTTGTTCTTGATCATGAGTGTTTGTTCTCGTTTCAGACGGCCCTGTCAGTGTGACGGTTATTGATGAAACTGTGAACGGAAGTGAATACAACACATTCAGGTGCAGTGTTCGAGAGGTGAACCCTACACCGGAAATCACGTGGGCAGGCGAGATAGAGATTCAGGGGCAAGAACCCACCAAGCCTGACGGCAGTGCTTACGTCAACGTCATCGTCTTCAAGGTATATGTTAATCCATTGTAGCTTTGTTACATAATAAGACATTGATTGACAATGGCAGTTGAAGCATGGAGCTAGAATAGATTGGCGCCTATGGGCGCTAAGCTATTCTGGCACCACCCTTCAACTCTTGTAATCGTGAGAAGAATTCACATTCTTGGGAATTTTGACATTTAGGTTGTTCGTCATTAATCCCTTCATTGCCACTCCTGTAATCGCAGTCTATGAGGGCTATAGTTTATAAATAATGAACTATTTATGCATGTCTTGTATTATAACATTGTGTACAGTTGCTCCTTTGTTTATGCCGACCAGATGTATATAATATTAAAACTTTTCTTTTCATGATGGTAAGAAATTATTGTGTATTCTGTATGTGTCCTGACAGATATGAAACTTCATGAAAAAGAAAAAAAGGGTTCAATGATTATCAAATCTAAATGGAAATAAAAAACAAAAACAAAGGCATGTCGGAATGAGCTTAGGTATTTATGGGAATCCTCACTGGCATGAAGCCAGAGTTCAAGTTAACAGTCATTAAGCTAACACCCACTCTACCCTCCCCCCTCCTCTCCTCCCCCATCCTTGCCCCCCCCCCCCCATCCCCCCCCCCCACACACACACACCTTCTCTCTTCCCTCTCCCCCCCCCCCCCTCTCAAATACCGATGTCTTTCAGTTGGCCTAATTTTCATAAGGGCGTTTCTGAAAAATGAATTTTTCGGTTACATGAGACATTTTTCAGAAACAAACGCTTCGCGAGAACTGTGTCTGACTCACGTCTAGCCTGACGTCACACACACACACGCACACACACACACACACACACACACACACACACACACACACACACACCATCACACACACACACAATCACACACACACACACACACACACACACACACCATCACACACACACACGCTCACACACACACACACACACACACACACACCACACACACACACACACACACACACACACACACACACACACACACACACATTGAAATCTGAAATAAAGGTGAACGTTAAAAACGTAGACACAGCAGTAGATTTTTCAATCCTCTCTTGACTCAAATCACTGCTCATTTTCAAACATTCCTTCTGCTAGCTGCTTCTGCTGTGTAAAGACTATTAAGTCCCTTTGCTGTATTGACTTCGGGTTCACGTTAACGATGTTGCGGCCCAAAGCTTTAAAACAACCCACATCCCACTATATCACTGACACGAAAATGAAGAAAGAAAACAAACCTTGATTGTCGGATTAAATGGCACGAAGGGTTACACCATATGGTAGCAGGGGTTTGATACATAGACCCTTGTAGGTCTGAGGGTCAAGTAACCATTGTACCCAGAAGGCCTTCAAGGGACCGTATAGAAAACCCTTGGTACCAATAATGGACTACTTTTTTTTTTTATTCCTCCGCATTATTCGTAACTGTAGTCAAGTTGATCAAACTTCGAATGGCTGCGGCTTTCGCTATATTATAGTTATCCTCATTACATGTTCACACCGAACCCATGCATTTGCAATCACAGCTGTTGCTTCAGCTTGTCAATTTCAATCTGGGTTTATGGAAAGAGCATTAGGAGCTGAAATATTTTCAGAGTAATGCGATCTGGCAGTCACTGTTTTTCCTTTTTTGATCACCAAAACAGTACTTTAAATTTACTTATTCTGCATTAGAACGACGAGTGTGGCATTGACATTGGTGCACCTTTGACCTTGCGCCTTTTTGTATAATAGTTTTCTTGTTCATATGTAAGTCCCCTAGAGCATCTTACCATGTATAGGCGCCTTATAAATCCTCTTTATTATTATTATTATTATTATTATTATTATTATTATTATTATTATTATTATTATTATTATTATTATTACTACTAAAGTGAACATTGTTTTTTAACTGTGCCAAGACGCTTTCTTGCTGAGCGCGTAATTTTGCTCGTGTTGTCAAAGAAAGCTGAAACTCAAGAGTCGAAAATAAGGTCATAACGATCCAAGAAAGTTGCTACATGAAAGTCCATCATTTGCCGCTACAAAGTTGTTTGTTTGGTTTTTTTTTATTTTGGGTTTTTTTTTGCTTTTTGTAGAGAGGTCACGAGGTAAGGTTTGCGCTAAAGAAATTGGTCGTGTGATTTGGGAATAAAAACAAAGACTATTGTTCCTCGGCCCCTGACACCCTGACAAACTCACCCCAGTAAGCAAAGCTCCTCGGGCCCACGACGGCCGCAGTGTGCCCGCGCACGGCTGTGCGCGGGCCCACTGCGGCCGTCGTGGGCCCGAAGAAATTTTGCTACTGTGGATGAAAATAGCCTCTAATAAATAAATACGACGAATTTTACATCCCCGTCCCTGCCCTGTAAGGGATGTGTGACTCCACACTTTTCGTCTCCAGCTATTCGCTAACTCTGATTCGCTAAGTGAGGAAGGCAACCAATGTTGTGTGACTCTTGCATCTTGAGGGTACTCACTGATCTTCAGCAGTGATGATGCTAATTTTGTTGTTGTGTTGTTTGTTGTGAAGGCAAAAGAAGGGACACCAGTGACGTGCTCCGCAAAAAATCCCCAGCGTGAAAACTCCTTGAAAAGTCACACCTTACCGGTAAAAGGTTAGTTATGGTTAGTTATTCGGAGTTAACCCTTTAACTGCCGGGGCAAAATGGTTTCTACCCAGCCGTAAGAGACATGAATCCTCATGAGCTCGCGCGACAGTCGCGAGAGTTCATGAGGATTTATGTCTATTGCAGATGGGTAGAGTTCGCCTTGCCCCGGCAGGTAAGGAGTTAATGTGTCGAAAAGTCTTGAGACGGGATAGATTCGAATTTTAGAACATAATGGCGAGCTTGTTGACAAAATAAACATTTCAGTTGTTTTCTCCAGTTACTTTCTCTAGGTAATCTTGGATTTCTCATAATCGAGTTTTTCCTTTTGTCATTCAAAAACCCTGGACGTGTATTCTTATTTTTTATTTTGTCCACTTTGACAGGTTCTGTGTGATGTATTTGCAGGGCCCAACCACACCCCCACTGGCGCTTCGTCCTCACTGATCCCACCCTGGTTTCTGACGGTGGCGCTTTTTATGACAACAGTCTGTCTATAGATGATGGGGTGCGCCATGTTTGTGCACCACAAAGTAGCAAACGACCTATACGACCTTCATTGTGTTTGCTTCTATCCAGGATATTTATAGGCGCATAACCAGTTTTTTGTTGTTAACACAGCTACTGTCGATTATTGTCGCGACCATAAAAGGTACTTTGTACCATGAATATTGAGCGAAGCAGCTACACTGCTGCTGAAGTTCTTTAGCCATTCTTGGCAACTTTTCCGATCTTCGGCTCTTCTTCCCATCGCCTTCGCCTTGCAAGTTAAAACAGCCAAAGACTTTGCACTGCACCGGTACTCTGACGTCACAACCTGCTAGCAATTTGTCTGTTAAAAACTCACTCGCATCAAAATGTCGCCTCCAGTCAGCAGAAAAAAATGATGAAACAAACTTCAGGAGGGGCGGTTTAGAGGGGTGGTTTAAAAAGGGGTGGGGGGGGGGGTGACAAAGCCACAGTGTTTAATAAGTACTGGAAGGCCTCTAGGCTTGTTTGTCGTCAGGCCTTGCCTTTCCCTTGAACTAATTGAGCTGACCCTTCGCACCACGCTATTAATTTGCAGCACTATTTGCTTTTGAGGAATCAGATACAGTTCAAGGGAGTTCACGTCCATGAAAAGTGCCCTATTCATATTACTTCACATTAAAAATTTCTATACATTTTCAAGAAAACCAACAACAACAACAAAATGAATAAATAAAATAAAACAAATAAAAAACCTGCGCGCATGCCAATGGCTTTAAGTGACGTCTCTGTGACCATATCAAATGCACACTGCTCATAGCCCTGCCCTGCCTGAGTAACATGTGGTGATACCAGCAAGAGGTATAGATCTTCATGAGCCCCCGCGAATGCGGGGGCTCATGAGGATCTACACCTCTTGTATTTAGATGGTTTTCGCTGTGCTTGGCAGGCAAGGAGTTAGACTTGAAGCGATCTTCTCCCTGGCGGGCTTGGATTGCAAAGTTCACCGATACAACGGGCTATCGATGTTGTCTTGCCTCAAATTAGAACTTTCTACCTTTTTTTACGATCCGTGCGTGTAGGTACTCGTAGCAGAGGTTTTCCAGTGCCCTTATACATAACGGAAGAACTCTTCTGTGTTGAATGCAAAAGAAGAGCAGAAAGGTCTTTCGTTTAATTACATCCAAACGTCGTAATTTAGGTTAGCGCTGTCGTCCATCATGACTGATTAGTGTAAGACTTACTATGAACATAGTGCGAAGAAGATAGCGCGAACTATTAACCCTTTACTGCCTGGAGCAGGTCGCTTTCAGTTTGTTCCTTCACAAACATTCCGTCTAACATATCATCGTTAAACGCGCTATTGAATAAAAATTGCTTGTGTTGTTGGCTTTTAGCTTTTAGGGTCACTTTAACATCTCCATGACGTCTTCAAATCCGCAATCGAACAGCTGTTCGTTCGGTATAATATAAGTTATTGGTCGCAAGGGTTTGCTACACGGACCCTTGTAGGCCTGATGGAGGTCAAAGGAACCATTGTACGAAGGCCTTCGGGGTACAATGGCTCCTTTGACCTCCCTCAGGCCTTCAATGATCCGTGCAGCAAGCCTCTGCTACCAATAACGTATTTGTTGTCATTCCTCCATTATTTTCGTAAAAGAAATCAAGAAGACATCTTCCGACCTGGATCACGCCAGACATGACTGACGGCAAAGGAATATATTACATGGTATTTATATTGCGCATTTCTCATATTTATAATATAACTCAATGCGCAGAATGTAGCCGCGAACTGAACCCAACAAGCACACTCACGTGAATCACACGCATTCACTCACACACTGTACGTAAACACAGAACATTCACGTGGTGCTAAGGGCAAGCTCAAGCGAGCTACTGACGGTATTTGGAAATCGTTTTGTATTTGAAATTTTATTAAGTTGGCTGAAACTGATACCAAAGTGAAGGGGGAGGAAGAGCCGGAGTACCCAGAGAAAGAACGGACTTTTGTCGCTACAAGGGTTTTTCACGGTCACAAGGTACGGTTTGCGCTAAAAGGGACTGGTCGTGTGACGTAGGAATGAAAACAATGTTTGTTTTCATCCCTACATCACACAACCAGTCCCTTTAGCGCAAACCGTACCATGTGATCAGGATGCAAAAACCCTTGTAGCAACTAATGTCGGACTTTTTGTAGCCCTCTTTCTGACGTGTCTTGGATGCCAGTTTTGTTCTATAAAAGATCACCAAAACGTTCTAAAGTAAAAAGTTACTTAGTGTTGTTCGAAACAACAAGCACACTACTGGAGTCGGCAACCTTATGAATTTTTTTAATTACGTCATAAGTCTATTATTTAAAAATGTATATTCCTTTGTCGTCAGTCATGTCTGGCGTGATCCAGGTCGGAAGGTTTCTTCTTGATTTCTTTTACGAAAACATTGGAGGCATGAAAACAAAATAATACGTTATTGGTAGCAGGTGCTTGCTGCACGGACCCATATAGGCCTGAGGGAGGGCAAAGGAACCATTGTACCCCTCAGGCCGAAGGCCTGAGGGGTACAATGGTTCTTTTGACATCCCTCAGGCCTACAAGGGTCCGTGTAGCAAACTCCTGCTACCAATAACATAATGTACCTTATTATCCGTTCTGTTTTGTGCTGCATATCAGTTAACAAGAGCATTCGTATGTGTTATATGTCTGTTCTTTTTGTTTTTTGCTTTTGTTAGTGTATTCGTTTTCGATGTTTTAAAAAATATTGTATGTGTAAATTGTATGTGTAACTTAAAGAAAACTTTGTATTAGAATCATTTATCATAATCAGTTATTATCATTTCATTATTCATGAGACATTCTGTTAAGACGTTCAGGGGCCTTGGGGCCTACCTGTGTCTTTAGTATGATACCTCTTTCTGATTACAAGTTGTGTGTGTGTGTGTGTGTGTGTGTGTGTGTGTGTGTGTGTGTGTGTGCGTGTGTGTGTGTGTGTGTGTGTGTGTGTGTGTGTGTTGGGGGGAGGGGCCTGTGGGTGGCGGTAAGGGATGCATGAGTGCGTGCGTGCGTGCGTGTGTTTGTGTTGCTTGTGTTGTTAGAATGGAATGTTTATCTTTTTGTTATCATGGATAAAATGAACATGAGAAAATGAAACATATAATTAGTTTAAAGAGTTTCAGATAATTCCAAAAATGTCGCATTTCTTTTGCTCGTCCACACATCTATGTATTATATTATGCATTATTCATTATACATATAATTATTAGCAACATTTTACTTGATATAGTGCCAATAACAAGCAGATGTGATTACGAGACCCGAATGGGCAAAATGTCCGAGTCATCAGACGAGGACACTTTGATTCGGGTCAAGTAATCACATCTGTCGGTTATCGGCAATATATCAAGCAAACTGTTGCTCAATACAATTTATGTACCCTGTCTAAAACAAATCTGTGCCTCGCGTAATTCATTTTGCGGCTATATTGCGGTGTTAAGACAAAACACATAAATGGCAGACGACTACATATTTATCACTGTCGATTCAACGCGTATATTTCATCTGACTATGAAGACATCAGTGCTTTGTATAACCGTGCGTGTTACTGAGTAAATTCCACTCGTATCTAGATCACGCACAATGGCGGAAATGCCAGCAGGTTTGTTTGTTTAGGTCTTTTCTAAGGATGTCGATATCGCCATCTGACATCCATCGAATCACACGGTTGCTGGCGTCTGTTCTCCGTTCGTGTGTGTGTGTATGACATACATTTCTAACGTTCCTACACACTAAGAAGTATTCCAATTTCCATTACTACTACACATAATGAGCTTGTTTTTGTTTCAGTATGATTATATTTCGTGTTACTGTTTTGAAAAATGCAAGTATCATCAAGATTGAATCCTGTTCGGTCGCAAGGAATTTTGGAAAGGAAAGTACATCAAGCAAATTCATGAATATTAATTTGCTTGTTATACAAATATATCAATGCATGTGTCAAAGAAGGAAAAACTGTATGGAGTGGGTACATATACATCTATCACTGTATATATGCTTGTGTAACACATTGGGTTATAATAAAACCGTCAATGAAATTGTGTGTCAAAGAGTCGTTCTGTCTAAACCTGTATGTATTCATAGCTACTGGACATACATAATGACATGTCATTGACATTTCCTTTGTTCACAATGTGTACACAATGACGTCCCGATGTCCTGATAATCCGCAGCAGTTAACACGCTCCAGATGTGTCGCGTCCGGGTAAGGGTCATACAACCGCGGATTCAGGTGCAGCAGGTCCGGATGCAGCTCGTCTCGAAAGTGTTAATGCATATATCACTCAATGCCGCATTTTTATTGTTCCTATTTAAAAATAGAAACAACTTTGAAAAGGGGCACGTCGGAGCGCATTCCGGAGCATGCACATGACGTTTTTGGCGTGCGGGGCATAAATTATGGCAAAGAACTAACAAGAATGAAAATGAAGTCATGTCTACCTACGCAAACCTTACTGGAGAACGTCTTTTTGGAGCCAAACGCCGTGTGTGTGTGTGTGTGTGTGTGTGTGTGTGTGTGTGTGTGTGTGTGTGTGTGTGTGTGTGTGTGTGTGTGTGTGTGTGTGTGTGTGTGTGTGTGTGTGTGTGTGTGTGTGTGTGTGTGTGTGTGTGTGTGTGTGTGTGTGTGTGTGTGTGTGTGTGTGACAGCGACTAGAGCCCGAGTTTGAGGACGGACAAGCTTGAAATTTTAGGATATTGTTCCTAAAAAAAATAATCTCGAGCATTTGTTTTTAATTTTATTTTATTAATTGCTCATTTGGGAGAAAATGGCCGTTTCACAACAACCGGTTGATGCACACTGGAGTCTGTAATTGTTCTTATTTTTTATTATATACGTTGCATATAGCTAGATAAAAGGAAGATATTGAATGAGTTCGTTAACCAGCATTATACCTCTAGAACTTTTTTGCGTGATAATTAAATATTTTGTAACCCCCCCCCCCCCCAAAAAAAAAAAAAAAAAAAAAAAAAAAAAAAATCACTTTTTTGGAATTAATTTCACGAATTATTTGGAATCAATCTTAAAACAATTGAATTCTTTTTTACGAAAAAAAAGATGCAATCTTCGCATTAATAATCGCATGATTTTTCATATAGGGTTTTTCACATAAGACTACAGTTTGTCTCGGCTGTTGGGTACAATTAGGTCAATTTTGACCTGTAAGCCCTAGGTGTGAAAATCAGATAATGTTCTGCACCACTTTTTCGGAGTTATTTTTAAAACAGCTAACATAACTTTGACTTTTCTTTTTTGAAAAAAAACAACAACTATCTTCTCATTAATACCCGCATGGTTTTTCATAAACAGCTCTGTGTTAGGATTAGGTTAAATCGTGACTTTTAAGCCCTAGGCGTGAAAATCAGCAAGGCAATTGCATTGCAAAGTTTCAAACTCTAATGCGTAAAATGTTAGTATTGCGATGGTTGACGTAAAACATCGAGTCGTCACTATGAACACGGCGTCGTGGTTCTCATGATGCCAAGACGTGAAGATTGAAGTGACGTCATTTCACTGCTCGTGCCGCTATTATTCTTCTTCAGAATAGCTGTTGCCACGCCAGACCACAGAGCTTACGAATTTCGGGAATCGCCGCGTGTCCGTCTTTATTTCTGTGTGCCAGTGTGTGGATCAGAGGGTGCGTTAGAGTAGAGATGTATCAGAAGGATAAGCTTGAAAATATGAACAACTGTGGGCTGGAGTCCCATCTTCTTCAAAATGTTGGGGATGTTATCTAATGACAATGTACAAGTTACAGGAAATGGAGCGACCATGATAATTCAAGGTTAGTACCAGATTAGCTTTGCGCTTGATGGCGCCAAGCTAATCTGACCCTATCCTTGAATATCATGGTCGATCCATCTCCTGCTTGAGTGCCTTGGGACTAAATGGACTTTTAAAGCGTACCCCTGAACACAGTGAGCCATGCGGTTAAAATATCCAGATGTTACCAAAATCGGATATGACAACGCTTTCAAGGAAGTAATGGCCAAATTTCTTATTTTTCATAGTAAAATAAAGCCGCTAATAACAAGGTCGGTTATTACAAAACATCGGTTATAACAAATTCGTTTCTTCAGTCTCCGCGGCGCTGTCGACTTCGCTTATAACAAAATGTTACCTCATAAACAGCGAAGTGAAATCAGCCAGATTTCACACAATTTGAGTATTTTGACTTGACCACATAAACGTGCGACGTATTCAGTCCTGAGCTGCTGAATCGTCGTGCATTGGTTGTCCTCTTGCGTGTATATCTGTATCTAAGCCTACACTTTCAGTTGCAGTCGCTTATTCTTGGTTTCTGTCTACTTCTGTTTACTTTGACTTGTAGAATTAGTGGTGCTGAAACGGCTAAGGCCTGGTATAGCAGGACCTTCCCTCCGCGCGCGGCGCCCCCCCCCCCCCCCTCCACCTCAAAACAAAAGAAAAGCAAAAAAAAAAAAAAAAAAAAAGAAAAAGACTGACACAGGGACTGATCTGAAATGGGTTTCATCTGACTTCCTTAAATGTACTGAATCCTGCTGTAAACTCCACTGTGGATTCCTATCGTGTCATTGTCTGCTTGTACCCTATCTCCTTTTGCTGGGTAGGGTCAGAGTACTTTTGAGCGCTGTTTGTATTCGACGAAAACTTTGCGTGTGTTACGAGTACCTACTCACATATATTGTGAAAATAAGGGTATAAAAGGCATGGTTGATAACATTCATTACCTGTTGTATCGGCAAAAGGGGTGTTAATATTATGCATATGGGAACAACGTACATAGTTATAAACATAAAATCATTTCCCAGAAACTATCATGGTCGGTCTGCAGTCTTCGTCAATGCAACATCAACAATGCAACTCCCCCCCACCCCACCCCACCACCACCACCACTTTCGTACCGGTTTTAGGCCACTTTATAAATTTCAAATACAAGCGATCAAAACGTGTGTAACTTCAGTAGCTGAGCTGACCCTTCGTCTGTTTTGTACTGTTTGTGTTCAGAGTAAATCCGTGTCTGTCACGTGAGTGTGCGTGTTGGGTTTCAGTTCGCGGCGCTTTGAGTCGATTCACAAAAAGAATGAGAAAAAGCGCCTATATAATACCGGTATTATTATTATTATTAAGCCCTAACTGTCCAAGGAACGTTATATTCAAAGTGGTGTCAGGAAGAGGCATAGATCCTCATGAGCTCCCGCAACTGCAGGGGCTCATGAGGATCTATACCTCTTGCAGTTGTGTGTGTTCAACATTGTCTCGGCACTGAACAGTTAAGTCCTATTAGTATGTTTTTAATGTAAACCACTGGTTTCGTCTGACTTCGTAATTGTACTGAATCAAAGACCTACGGAACGCAGTTGACACATGATGTAGACTTCACTGTGGATTCCTTTTGTGTCATTGCCCCTGTAGCAAAACGTCTCTGCAGCCGTCGTAGGGCCGAAGACCTTTCAGTGCTCACTGTCTTTGGCTTGGAAGGCCAGAGTACACCGGGTTGAGCGCTGTTTTCTGTTAGAAATTGTTAACACATTCAACCCTGACGCACTCCTGCAACAGGTGCATAGTCGTTAGATGACGCCTCCAAAATATGGGAAATACGTGCGTCCTGCTGAATGAGTTATGTAAAACGTTTAGGGCTTAACGTCTAGTTCACTAAAAATATGATTTCAAAGACGGGGCACCGAATGAGTCTGAACAAATTTTGAGCCCAGCTGTATTAGAATCCGCGACGATTGTCTAACGCTCTACCATCGGCTCTCCTACTTTCTGGTTGAGTTTGGCATGTGCCTACTGCAGGTCACTGATTCCGTTCACTTACTGACCGCGCAGTTTTTAATATAATAATAATAATAATGAGTGCTTGTATAACGCCTAACCTCGGAAATTAGAGCTCTAGGCGCTTAACAAAGCTAACTCTACAAAAATAAAACTGATTACAAAAACGCAATTTACAAAAAGTAATTAAAACACTAATAATAATAATAATAATAATAATTACAACGCACTCTAAACAATCTATAAAGTCACCATTCCAAAAATGCATATCATTCATTGAAGAGAGGTGCTACGCTTATGGACTCGCACACGCACTCACGCACGCGCGCTCGTGCACTCACGCACGCATGCACGCACGCACACACATACACTACTACTACTACTACTACTAGAGATAGAAATGACTTCAACATAGCAGGTCTGGGACAAAAGGTCATCCGTTCACAGAAACTCACGAATAAATGTGAATATGAAAGAGTTGCAAACATGTAGGCGTGTAACTGCGGATATACGGAGGTAGCGGATACGACTGAAATCCCCCATCACATAAAAATAAAAAAGTAATAGTAACATATGATAATAATAAGGTGCCATTTTTAGGTAGTAAAACATTCGCAAACCGCTCTAAATTACTGAATTTTTTTAGCCTTCTAGCTCATACTTCAGGTTTAGTACCTTTTGGAGCGATGACCCAGGGGTAAGGAAAAATGTCCATGTAAATGCACTTAGGCTGAAACAAGTGATTATCGATATATCTGGATTATTACATTCAGGAGATTGAAACTTCGCTTATAACAAATTTCGCTTATACCCCCAAAAATCTTCGTTTCCTGCGAATTTGTTATATCCTGAGGCGCAAAGCTATTCTGGCATCACCATGGAACTATTGCAGTCTATACGCTAAGCTATTCTGGCACTACCCGTGAACTATCGTAATCTAGACGCTCAGCTCTTCTGGTACCATGCTTGAACTAGCATGGTCTTCTCATTTCAGGTTGTTTGGTTGAATGCAGTCGTCTGTCGTTGTTGGTCTACAGGTGTAAATCACTGGGGCCCATAAATGTCAGCGTTCACTGTCAATAGTTTGCGTCAGGAAAATTCTTTCTTGGGCTATGCTTCATACGTTGCGAATCAAGCCTACAAGGCCATGCAGACGTAATCAGTAACACTGGCTTTTAACTCCTTAACAGTCAGTGGACGGATTATGTTTTTGTAATAAAAAATTCAACGTGGAAGATCCCTAACGTCAAAGGAACATGGCTACAAAGTTGTTTTAGCAAAGGGTATAGATCCTAATGAGCCTACGCAGTTGCGGGGGCTCACGAGAATCTAGACCTCTTGTGGTTGGGTGGTGTTCAGTTATTCTGAGCCGTGAGCGGGTTTTATTACAACATTTTTCATGGTCTCTATTTTTCAGAAATGGCTTATCGAGAAATTGACACTTTCATGTTGCCAGTTCAGCAAGACAGTGCAGGTATTCGGGTTTAACAGCCACTGCAAATATTATTGAGCAGATAAATACGGCAGAAAGACGCCCAAATAAGGAAAAAAATGCAGAGGTAATAAAAAGAAGGTTTTTTTGGTAGGTCAAAGGTAAATGGCAGTTTTCGATTGGTTCTTTTCCCCTGCATCTTTGCGATGTCATCACTGCTCTTTGAGGTGTGTGGGTGTGTATGTGTGTGTGTGTGTGTGTGTGTGTGTGTGTGTGTGTGTGTGCATGAGTGCGTGCGTGCGTGTGTGTGCGTGTGCGTGCGGGTGTGTGGTTTGTGTCTATGTGCTGTGTGTGTGCATGTGTGTGTGTGTGTGTGTGTGTGTGTGTGTGTGTGTGTGTGTGTGATAATAAGATCTGATAAGAAGAGTGTTTATGTCAATATCTGCGATATTTGGCAGTTTAAGACTAATCCTTTTTTCTCTGCCATTTTGCGATGTCATCACCTCTGTGTGTATAAGTAAGAGTTTGTGTGCATGTGCGTGCTTCTGCGTGCGTGCGTGCGTGCGGTTGTGTTTGTGTGTGTACACGCAAACGCACACACGCAAGTACGCACGCACTCATGCATACACACACACATGTGAACAAATAGAACAGACATACGTACGATTAGAATTATATATTCTTCTTCCTCGAACACATTATGTCACTATCTGCGATATTTGGCAGTTTAAGACTAATCCTTTTTCTCTGCCATTTTGCGATATTTTGCGATGTCATCACCTCTGTGTGTATAAGTACGTGTGTGTGTGTGAGTGTGTGTTCATGTGTGTGCGTGCGCGTGCGTGCGTGCGTGCGTGTGGTTGTGCGTGTGTGTATACGCAAACGCACACGTACACACGGACGTACGCACGCACTCATGAATACACACACATGCGAACAAATAGAACAGACTTACGTACGATTAGAATTATATATAAATAAATGTGTGTTAAATAAACAGAGGTCAACGTGCTGTGGATCATGCGATCAATTTTTATTCATGGAAAGACAGAAATAGTAAAATGTGAAATTTCAGACACACACAGATTTTCCTGTACATTATTGCATTATTGAGTTCACTTGCATTCTTTTTTTTCTCAGTTTATTTATTTATTTCTTTTTAATTATTTTGTGTGTGTGTGTGTGTGTGCGTGCATGTGTGCGTGCGTGCGTGTGTGTGTGTGTGTGTGTGTATGTGTGTGTGTGTGTGTGTGTGTGTGGTGTGTGTAAAGCATATGATCCCATCAACATTTATTCTTTCCTTTACAAGAGGTCATTTAAAAAAATATGCCTTCCTTTTTGTCGCCTAACCGTGTTTAGATAAGAAGGTGACTAGCAATTGAAATCCCCGTTCTTACAGTAAAGAACCCTATGCTCAAAGCACAGGTGAAACGCTTAACGTCTGCAAGAGGCATAGATTCTCATGAGCTCCGCAGGATGCTGTGCTCATGAGAATCTATGTCCCTTAACTCTATGCTTAACGTATGTTTGGCAAGCATAAAAACTTGTGAATGGCATATGCGTTTCAAAAAGAGCACATACCCAAATACATGTCATATGATACATGCAAAACAAAAGGACTGTTGAGTATTCGTTATCCCTTATGCAAAACATTACGTCAGATAATTTCTCGGGAAAACAGCTGTCAGTTTTATTTTCATTAAGTACATTTTCAGTTATGGTAGCAGGGTTTTGCTACAGTACGTAATGTAGCAGTTACCAAAGTTACGAATCAGTGCACACACACACACACACACACACACACACACACACACACACACACACACACACACACACACACACACACACACACACACACACACACACACACACACACACACACACACACATTTTAACCACTTAGACTGTTAAAGTTTCTGCCACACGTAGGTGGTAGGAGACACATTTTGGACTGTGATAAATAATGTATGTGTGATGATGACGACGATGATGATAAAATGGTATGCCAGATGACAAACTTGTTCTGCTGGGGGAACCGTCATTGCACTGATGTTTTCCTATTACCCGGTCTCCTCTGCTACACCTTCTAATCTGTGATAATTACCGCAGGGAAAAATAATGTATGAATATAGGCAACATTTTATTTTGGTTTCAATACTAAAATATTACGTTTACCATTTCTAATCCTTTGCGTGTCGGTAGCGGTTTTTATCGCGATGATTCTTGTAGAATCCTCGCAACAAAAACCGCTATAGACACGCAAAGGGTTAAAGGTGTTACTTCAACAGAGAAATCATCATTTATTTTCCTTCAGTTTTAAAAACCCTTTCACTGCCGAGAAAAAAAAATTGAACAAGATTCATCTGCAAGAGCCATAGGTCATCATGAGCCCCCGCGACTGCGGGGGCCCATGAGGATCTATGTCTCTTGCATGCTGAGACTACATTGTATCCATGTTTCGTGGACGGTGTTGGCGTTTCGTCGTTGAATGAACCATGATTTCAGAACGTTGAACGTTTAGGGCTTAACGTCTTTTGTACACCACGAAGGTGATTTCAAAGACGGGGCATCGAAATAGAGTTTGAACAAATTCTGACCCCTGCTGGATTCGAGCCCTGGAGTCGAACGCTCTACCACCGAGCCACCCAGCGCCCCGATGATGGTGATAATGTTGATGTTGATGATACTGATGATGATGAGGAGGAGGAGGAGGAGGAGGGGGAGGAGGATGATGAAATGGTATGCGAGAAGAAACATATTCTGGACGGGAAACCAGTGTCGCACTGATATTTTCCTCTTTCCCTGTCTCTTCTCCTACGCCTTCTCCGCCGTGAGACGGCCTTAGTCGCCTGCGTTAAACCCAAATAACTAACATACACCTTCTAATCTGTGATATTTTTTTTCGATTCATTAGTGATATATCACGCTTATAATTCTAACCCTTTGCATGTCGGTAGCGGTTTTTGTCGCGATGATTCCTATAGGAATCATCGCGACAAAAAACCGCTACGGACACGCGAAGAGTTAAAGTGGTTACTGCCACACCGAAATAATCGCCATTTATTTTCCTTCCACTTTCTTTCTTCTTTTTTTTTTTCTTTTTTTTAAAAGAAAAATGGCTTCTTCAGAAACTTTCCATTGCGAAAGACGGGAATCGGGAATGTTGGATAGCGATCGTGATCTGTGGGGTTTTCTGTCATCAACACTCCAGCTCGATTCGTCTTCAGCTCTGCGTCCCGCACCTGATATCGTACGCATGCCCCCGGTAATATCTGACGACCTTCTTTCCCCACGCCCTGTGGAACCGTGCACAGTGGAGTCTTCGATAACGTCTTCTGTAGGCGGGTATTTATTTTCTCCATCTGGTTTGAAAATACTGAACAAGAACTGTTGTACTTCACTCTTGCTGAGACCACCTTGTTGGGAGCTAGCGCGCGGAACAGGGACCGGCCGGGGGGATCTTGGATGAAAGGTACTGTTTTGATCAAACTCTTTGTTCCTCAATACTTCGTGTTGTGGAGCAACCCCGGACTTAGGTCTCTGTCTGCCTATCCTCGCCACACTGCCTCCTGAGTCATCTGCAGGCGGGTTGAAAGACTGCTGGCCAGATGTTTGATGGTTTTGGGGATATACCATGGGGCGTGGATCTTTTTTGCCTTGAGTCTGGTGTCCGATCGTGCGTGACCTTTCTGTGTTGATATCACCATTTTCGCTAATTATCTTCTTCGATATCGACAGCAACCTGGGCTGACCTTGCGCTGGGTGGATAAGACCGAAGTTTCTGCACCGGTGACTGACTTTGTTCAGGATAAGCAGTAGGAGGTTGTACGTGCTTACTGTCAGCAGGAGACCATGCATTTATTACTTTACGATTCGGTGCGTCTCTTTGGTCTTGTTCGCGTGCTCCAAAATCTTGAGCAGAAGACGTAAATGCTGATATATCAGGTAGTTTATCGTCAGGAATTTGTTCCTTATCGTCACTCAACCCATAGGAAGACTCATTGTGCTCACTTTTATCTTGCTCAGAGCTCCTGCGTTTTGACAACGGGTAACGACGATCAGACTTGTCTGAAGTTTCCGCAGCTTTTGTTGTTTTTGCCTTTTCCTCCATTGTATCTTTGTGTAAGTCCTGTTGGACTACTGTGCTTGTCTCTCTGCGGTGTTTCGTGTTGCCGTTAGCTGCTGTACCTGTCGCTGGTCCGGCTGCCTCTTTCCTCTTTGGGGATATCGGCTTAGGTTCCGCTTTTCTCAAACCTGCGGTCTTCTTTAAATTGTCACACTCTTCTTCTTCCATGTTTAATCGCGTAGGTAAATCATAACGATTCTCTGAAGACTGCTGTTTCACCGTGCCGGCATGGTCATAGACAAAATTTGAATTTGCTGCTTGTTGTACTTCATCCTTTCGTTGAGCAGATCCGCTGTAAAACAAAAGTGAGTTTTCTGTAAGTTCCTATTTAAAAAGTGCACATCAACAGCTGAGCATTAACCGCATCCTCTCTCTCTCTCTCTCTCTCTCTCTCTCTCTCTCTCTCTCTCTCTCTCTCTCTCTCTCTCTCTCTCTGACTGTGTGTGAGTGTGTGTGTGCGTGTATGTGTGTGTGTATGTGTGTGTGTCTGTGTGTGTGTATGTGTGTGTGTGTGTGTGTGTGTGTGTGTGTGTGTGTGTTCACGTGTGTGTAGTGTACCTTCAGACTGTGTACCAGTTGCAGAAGATGGATTGACCATGATCATTGAAGGGTAGGGCCAGATGAGATTGGCGCCTGAAGGCGCCAAGCTCATCTGGCACTACCTTTGAATGATCATGGTCAATCCATCGTTGGGGCTAAATGGGTACAAACACACACACACACACTCAGACACACACACACACACATGCGTGTGTGTATGTGTGTGTGTGTGTGTGTGTGTGTGTGTGTGTGTGTGTGTGTGTGTGTGTGTGTGTGTGTGCTTGCTTTTGTGGAATACCTTTGGTCCCGCTGCCTTTTGTAATACGGCCCTGGGAACAGAGTGTGAAAATATATTAAATGCATGAGCTGTACCAAACAAAGTATTTCATGATTAACATTCCCCGAGTTAATTTATGTGAATAGTGTTTATTATAGATAAGACTGCAGTAAATCGGACGCTCTTGGGTATTGGTACAATCAGAGAAACTATGAGTTTAATAATAATAATAATATTAACATATAATAACAACAACAATACTAATGTATATTTTTAAGGAGACTATACCGTCAGTAAAATGCTGTAGGTGCCGTACAAATGACATATTATATGTACCTTGCATCATGCTACACATATACGTGCCAACATACATACCCATTCAAAATTATGCACCATAAAAATAATAATGAGAAAATGGACACAACAACAAAAATGCTCTTGCAAAAAAGACATACCATAACTTTCAAGACCACACAACCCTCATTGACAACAAAATATCTGACAAAAATTAGGTAAGCAAAAAGAATTGTCGTGCAATCCACTCCATTTCCCGACACGGTGATTGGTCAGCACCTAAAAATTGCAAGGGGGGGGGGGGGGGATCAATGCCCCGTTGCCTACCTCCTAGGAAATCAAAAACTATACAGACCAATTCGTTTTCAAGACATGCTGTGCACTTATAATGATGATACAGTATAAACATATTTGTTTTTAGCACATTAACCCCTTCGGTTGCCATTCCCAAATTTGGGAGTTGCTTTCTACAAAATACTTTAAAGTTCGCGTGACAGATCGTCCATGATGGTTCAAGGGTGGTGCCAGAATAGCTTCCTTCAGGTGTTAGATCGCCCATGATAGTTCAAGGATGGTGCCAGAATAGCTTAGCCAAGCTATTCTGTCATCCCCCTTGAACTTTCATGGGCGATACATCTCCTGTTGAATGTCAGAGATGGTTAGGTTAAGGTCTCAGCCTTCTTCTCGGATGCTTACCTTTATTACGCAAATAGACGACGGGACAGCAACGACAACAGACAGAAGAACAATGCAGCACACAACGGCAATAATTATGATTGTAGTTTGGCTCAAACCCCTGCCTCCATCTGTACAGCAAGGAAAACATCAACATTACGTAGTTAAAATACCGGTTAATATTGTAAAACTAAGGACACTGATGTGTGTCTGTGAGGAGGGGGATGGGGTGGGGTGGGGAGCAGGGGAGATTGCTGGCACATGATTACTGAACTCTGTGTCTGTCTTTCGCATGAGATAAAATATAGAAATGCTTCAATTGTATGGGATGGTCATATGGGAGGAGAGATCAAATTTAAAATCTTGACTGAACTAATCTTCACCGCATAGCAGGAAAAAAAACAACACTTAAAGATGCTTCCCCACAGAGGAAATACATGAATGTTATGTTCACCTGACACTTTGAGGACAAAGACTGCTTTTCCAGAAGTAATGTATCCATTGTCGGCGATACACGTGCATAATGTGCCGTCATCAGACAGAGTCAGCGTTAGTGTCAGACGGCTAATCATCACGCCCAGTTCTCGGCGGCCCGGCGCGTCCAGCTGGCCGGGACACTGGAGAACGAGACCTGTGATGTAAGGCCGCCCGCCGTCCGCCGTACACTGCAGGGTGATGGTCTGACCAGGGGAGAACGCGGTCTGATTGTTGAGATCTTTAACAGTTGGTTTGTTCGGACGAACTGTGTAGAAATATGACGATTTATTTCTACCAATCCGTCCTTCCATATGTCCAATAATTTATCAGCTATGTATGTGGGCTATCCATATATACCTGCCCAGTGTTTTCAGACTCAAAAAGTAAACAAGATGACTTTGATGACCACAAAAGGTCTATTACACATGAGCTTGAATGAATCTCCCCCACATTTTTTGCACAGTACGCTCGCAGACATCAGTCATCACCGATATAAAGACTGTCTTCGTCAATGAAAATTGTCACAGAGAGAGAGAGAGAGAGAGAGAGAGAGAGAGAGAGAGAGAGAGAGAGAGAGAGAGAGAGAGAGAGAGAGAGAGAGAGAGAGAGAGAGAGAGAGAGAGCGAGAGAGAGAGAGAGAGAGAAGAGAGAGAGGGGGAAAGAGAGAGAGAGAGAGAGAGAGAGAGAGAGAGAGAGAGAGAGAGAGAGAGAGAGAGAGAGAGAGAGAGAGAGAGAGAGAGAGAATGAAATGAAATGAAAGTTTATTTCTCAACGGATTAAGTAATTAGCACATGTGCCATTTTTCATACTTGCCGTTGCTACTCTACAAACACAGGGTGATAATTGTAATAATAATAGTACCAAATTTCACAAGGGAAAGATTGGGAGACATTAAACATGAAGAGACATTAAAATAAAATCCATTTATTCATTTGGTCATACATTTAAAAAAATACACACAACGCGCGCAAACACATACACACACGCACGCGCACGCACGCACACACAGACACGCGCTAATGATAACCTATATACTAATGAAATCATTCGAATCATAGTGAAAATTCACATGACAGCAACAATTATTTAGATTATAATAGAAAAATGAATTATGTAATTAGGCGATTATTATTAGTATGGACAAACCATACGGCAGCATGCACTGATTACGATGAGCTCATGTTCCATACGCCGGATTCTTGTGGAGGATTATGTATCAGCGGACAACAAGTACTTGAGGAGGCAAGAGGAGAGGGAGCTAGCGTGTGTTATATATGTAGGCAGATGTTTCCAGATAGATGCGCCTGAGAAAGATACACTGGTTTTAAATAGATCTATCCTGGGGCGCGGTGTAATAAAGTTTCGTCTTGAAGTAGAATAACCTGAACTTGCCTTGGTAAATAGCTTACAAAGATATTCTGGGTGAATTTCATTCCAGATTTTATACATAACCATACCCTTGTTTAAAAGTCGATGCTTGCTAAGAGGTAGCATTTTCAAAGTTTTTCGTCATTTGTCAGGGATGAATCTGGCAGGATATGTTTCGCTGCTCTCCAATGCAGGGAGTTAAGCCTCTTCAAGAGTATGTCACAGCTGCCATCCCATATCGTGGACGCATAATCGATGTGGGATTTGACATGTGCGTTGTAAAATAACTTGCGGGCATCAACATCGATAATGTACTTCAACTTTGAAAGCATAAAAACATTTCTGGCAACAGATTTACAAACAGCATTTATGTGCGATTGCCTCTTCATCTGGTCATCAACAATTACACTAAGTAATCGGTGTTCCGTGACCTGAGTAACGATGTCATTATGGATAGTCAGGCTGAGTGTAAGTGGCTTGAGCTGGTGCTTCTGACGGGTTGCTATCGTCATGCATTCCGTTTTGGAAGGATTTACAATCATTTCATTGTTTGCGCACCAAGTGGAAATTTTGCTCAAACCCTGCTGCAAACGGCCATTTAAGAATCAATACTTTTGTCCGGGGTGTGAATTGTGGCGTCATCAGCAAATAAATCACACGAAATTTTGTCGCTAGTCAAATGTAGCGGCAGGTCATTTATAAAGAGGACAAACAGAAGAGGGCCTAGGACTGATCCCTGGGGCACTCCCCGTATCACTAATCCGCTGGAGGAGTATAATTCATTGACCATGATGAGCTGCTGTCTGCTAAGATAGGAGGCGAAAAGTGGAGTTGCGCCATGGTGGTAAAGAGATTTCTGGCTGTACTTATTTGAGGAAGAAGTGCATTTATTGCCAAAAGAACTACTGAAGTACACATTTAGCTTGAAAAGTAGAAGTTTATGGTCCACAAGATCAAAAGCTGTTCTTAAGTCAATGAATACAGCGCTGGTAAATTCGCGCGCGCGCGCGTGCGCTCGCGCGCGCGCGCGAGAGAGAGAGAGAGAGAGAGGGGTGAGGGGTGGGGGGGGGGGGGTAGGGACCATTGAGTCAATGTGTGTATAGCAGTGTATAACACTGACGTGCTTTGCGTCAACTTAGAACATTGTGTTTGATGTTTTTCGTCATCGTCACAATCTGAATCTGAAATCGAGGAGTCTTACTGTTAACATTGTCTTCTGCAATGAATTAATATTTTTTTCGAAAACGTTGATGAGGTACACACCTCGTTAAGGACATCATTTAATGTCTTTGCCCAAAATAGCTATATTCAAATGTCACGGACTGGGGAAAGATGGTGGTTTGTTTGTGATGTGGGTGTAGGTTAAATAATCTTGTTAACAGGGGGATCTCCACTCACACTCTCATACTCTCATCATTGTAGCTATCAACATCTCATTCATCATATTTCTTTCACTCTGGAGAGGGCCGTCTCGCATGTGCTTCCCACACACGCATACATACAACTGATTCACTACGAACTCAGTTACTGAATGCTAACTATGTTAATTATTTACATAAAAGCATTAAACATGTCACACTTAACTAATGTCAAAAGTCTCTGTTATTACACTGTCTTCATCTTCACTCTACTTAGTTTTGTCTAGTTCTGTTATTACAATGTCTTCATCTTTGTTCTACCTCGTTCTGTGCACAGAAACAATAAAGTCACCTTACCTGGCCAGGTTTTCTATACACTACTAATGTGGCTCAGTATCTGGTCCCCGTCGGCACTGCGTCTGTCGACCCTCTATCTGGTCCTCGTCGGCGCTACGTCTGTCGACCCTCTGGCAATGGTGATCGTATAATGTTCTCTGTGTCACATAGGCACGTTCACAATTGTCACTGCTGCACTTATATACTGATCACATATTACTCTTGGGCTAAATACCCTTCCGATGAATCTGCAGTGGAAAACGTTCTTCTCTGCCTTGGTTGCATTATAATAGTCCACCCGGTTTCCATCTCTTTCTCTTGGGTGTGATCATCTTCCCGTATTGAACCGGTTATGTTCAAGCACACAAGTTCACAGTACTTTCCATCATTCTCCCCTCCTCCTTTCTTCTCTCAGACCTTGTCTATGCTTCTCTCACGCTCAGCACCAAGTCTCCAAGTGTTTTCTAATCTTATCCACGCTCCGCGCCGTATATATACACAAGTCTCTCTCCCTTCCTCATTCTGTATTCTTACACGATGTCATGAATATTCATTCACATCTCTACATCAATTTCAACTAACTTCAATAACTATATAAAATATACTAAACATGCATTTCACATCCGGTCCATGCATCCAATTTAACCTAGCACCCGTATCACAACATTAATATAATTATTTTGTGAACGGACTACTTCTTTCCAAATGCCAGAATTTCCCTCCGACACTACTGTGTATATTCTTTTATTACAGAATCAGCCGGGAACCGTACTGACCCCCTTTTCCCCGCTAAATAGGTGAGGTCCCTTCACTTCCGCACGTACGCACTTCCTCTCATCAGTAGCAAGTCTATACTGACCCACTTTCCCCGCTAATTAGTCTAGGTACCTTCATTTCCGCACGTACACACTTCCTCGTCAGTATCAGCATAAAGTACTAACCAACTATCCCGGCTAAATAGGTTAGGAGGCGTGTGTGCAGCCACGATCGCTACCCGTCTCCACTCACCATGACTTACTCGCAGTCTGCGATATATATTCCCCTCATTCAATGATCTCGCTAGTAACTTTACCTGCATTTACTTCTTAATCTTCCACTTAATTCTGAACTTAATTTTGATCCCTTGACATAAAATTTCATGTGAAATGTGTCTGTCAGTGTTGGTGTGTGCCATTGTGTGGATCCGGAGGGGGCGGGGGGGGGGGGGGGTAGGGTGGTTAGGATGTAGAGAGATGAATCAGATAATACGCTTAAAAATAGAAACAACTCTGAATGTTCCTAAAACAAAACCGCATACGAGCTCAAAACAATACGGTAGGTTTGGGGATGAAATCCTCATCTTGTTACTATTTTTCCGTTGTTTAGCGCCACACCACGACCCCTACGCGTTTTTAACATACCAGAAACTGAAAGCGTTGTATCTTGATTTGCGCGTGGTCAACGAGCTATAATATTTCACCTGCAATTTTGGGAATGTACGGCACCGTAGATCTCCCCGTATGGTGCTGTACTTCACAGTGGTATGTCCCACCATTGTAACCGGCAGTGACGTCAATGAAGGGCAAGGCCAAGGTCAAGGTGGAAGCGCTGACCACGGAGCGTCCGTCAGGATCTAGCCAGGCCAGTCGTGCAGGTGGCGACCCAAGGTCTGACGTCATGCATGGGCAGCTGGCGATTCTGGCATCCGTGACGTAGTCTGAAGGACAGGTGGAGGTCAAGGACGGGGATGCTGGTAACCCTGCGCACACCATCATTAGAAATGTCGCGACAGTCATCATTATCGTTTTCTTCATCAATACTATAGTCTTTGGTCGTCAAAAACATCCTCGCTGTCAGCGTCGAAATAATCATGAACAACAAAGAGGAACTGAAATTTGGGAGAGAAGAAGAAATTAACAAAAGAACGTGCATGTATTTCATGGTCATTTCTTTACTACTGTATCACTTACGTATGGTGTTTGCGGATGTAAAGTTGACCACAGGCTCCACGTGTCCTGGATTTATCAGCACCTTGTAACTGTAGCTTCCCACAGTCATCGGTAGAGGGCGGTGAAGCTGGCACGTGGCCCGGAAGTAGATCTGGCTATTGGAGGCGTCCATAAACTGCGTCCAGTTCAATGTCGTTTCGTTATGGGGAATTTTGACCCACTGGCCGCCCTGCAAATCCAAATGAATAGGCGAGGTACGGAAATGTCTCAGTCACTGAGATGGCGCGGTTCAAAGCGGGTTCATTTCAGAATTTGCTAGAGGCATGTTATTCATTTGACCCCCTTGTGCATGCAGACACCGACACTGTTTACAGTACCGGCGACTGCATGAACAAGGGAGTTAATTCAAAGGGTCGTAACCGTAGGTAGAATGAGCAGAATACGAGTCTTTGGGATGGTAGGTGTTTCGTCAGTTGACACTGCCAAAGCTGCACCCACCACCAGAACAATAACAGCAGCACAACAATTGCACACTGGTTGTCTCCCTCGATTGCTGCGCAGATCAGCGCAGCAATCGAGGGAGGCAACCAGTGTGCAACAAATGTTACCTGAAGCTGTTCGGACCACGTGCATTCCGGCGAGGGGTAGATTTTGTGCAGCACACACTGACCCAGCACCTTGCCCGACGTCTCGTCAAACCGTACTTCACAGCCGTCATGGTCAGGGGGATCTGGGAGGCATAAACATCAACATCGTCATACGATTTCAGACATCTACATTAGGCGGATATGAGTCCTTTTGTTGTGGGGTTTATGTTTTATGTCTTAACGTGAAAGCAGCTTCAAGTTTGCTCCTAATTGATAACACTGATTATAATGAGGATTTTACTGCTTTTGAAAAGAAAATGAGAGAATCAAATAAATAATAATAATAATAACGGTATTTATAATACGCTTATCTTATAATAATTATAACTCTAAGCGCGCACTGACAACTCGCGCACGCATGCGCACGCTTTAGACAACGACTCACGTACCACAAATAGTGAAATACATTACGACAGTCAGCTTGGGGTGGGGAGTGAGGTGATATAGTGCTAGAACAGTTGAAAGAGGTGAGTTTTGAGGGCGGACTGGAAGGAGGAGAGAGAGTGTTTCTGACGGAGAGAGAGTGGGAGAGTGTTCCAGGTGGATGGAGCGGGGGCCGAAAGTGCTGAGCTTGGTGCGGGGGACGTGGAGGCGGAGAGGGTCGGAGGCGGAGCGGAGGGAGCGGGGAGGAGTGTAGGGGTGAAGTAAGTTGGAGAGATAGGCAGGAGCGCAGTTGTTCAGGGATTTGTAGCAGAGAGACAGAATCTTGTATTGGATGCGTTGGGGGATGGGAAGCTAGTGAAGGAGTTTGAGCAGGGGAGTAATGTGGTCGGATTTTTTCTTTCTGAGGACTAGGCGGGCAGCGTTGTTGGACGCGCTGGAGAGTGAAAGTGGTGGAGTGAGGGAGGCCGGAAAGGAGAGAGTTGCAGTAGTCGAAAGTTGTTCCTATTACCCTTCTAATCCATTTCTCTCCACTCTAACCCACACTACCCTCTTATCCACATAGCGTGGGCAGCGAAACGACGTCATTATTAGCTTCACGTCATGGTATCGTTACGCCGTAATTTGGTAATTTTCTAGCTGATTTTCAGGTCAGAATTTGGCCAAGTCATATCCGAGAGCGGGGACAAACAGCAGGCTTAGGTAAATACTGTTTATGAAAAATCATTCGGGTATTAATGCGAAGATTGGTTTGTTTGTTCTTTTCCGTAAAAAATAAATATTTTTAATTGTGTTTTTTAAAAAATATTTTTAAAAATACGTGGTGCCGAAAATTACTTTTTGAAGTGGTCATACCCGACAGCCAGGACAAACAGCAGGCGTATGTATAATACTGTTTTAATAATGATTCGGGTATTAATGAAAAGATTACTTTTTTCGTAATCCCAAAATATCGTGACAATTGCAATTCCGAAAATGTTCAAAGCACTATACTTTTCATTGAAATAGTTAAAGAAGTGCGAAAGTTGCTTGATGAATTACTTCAAGGTCTTTCTTCAATCTAGCTGTGTACAAAATATCAAGTAATTAAAACAAACAAAAAAATATGAGTGATTTGCGGGTCAGCCGGTTTCTTTCTTCATAAAATGTACATTTTCTCGTAAATTAGTACTCCGATTTTAGTACCATTTGAGGCGTGTTTGATGACATGTAGAAGTGAAATAAAGGCACATTTGATTTATGTCTATACCTGTCTGTGTAGAATTTTGATGTTTTCTTAATTTTGTTGTTGTTGTTGTTGTTTTCAGCGTCTTCCTTTAATCTGGCTGATGTAAAATATCTAGTAAGAATAAGAAAAAAATGCCTTTACTCAAATGTGGGTCGACCAGTTTTCGTGAAACGGCCATTTTCTCGTCAATGTGTACTCTAATTAAAAATCCACAAAAAAAAAAAAAAAACTGCCTCCGGAGAAATCATACTAAGCTGTAAGCTGTTCCTACCACAACGCCGGTGCTAGACGCTTTCACACACAAACACACACACACACACACACACACACACACACACACACACACACACACACACACACACACACAAGACGTTTGCGTAGCTGGATGTGACGTCATTTTTATTTTCTTACTTCTTTGCCAGAGTTTGGGGGCCCCGGCCGCCCATGACGTCATGTGGATGCTATGGAACTCACTTTGACCAGCGCCATCTTTTCAATATGTTAGGCAATGAATAATTTAATTCTCAATCTCTGGCCATAACGTTTACCAAATAAATAGGAAAATGATATGTGAGATGGGAAAATACAATCTGTGAGATGAGATTAATTAATCGTTAATGGATTATCAATTATAAATGACTGTTACGAATGACTCATTGAACTGACACCAAGGAAAATAAATCCTACTGTAAAATTCCTGTGTCAGTAAACATCTTGTCTTAATGACCCACATAACATTTCAAGTCAAGATGACGTCAAAACTCACAGATGACGGTAATGGAACACGTTGATAACGATAGAGCAGAACATGTCCAGTAGCCATCAATAAAATTGAAGTCACGGGTGACTTGAAGAATTTTTAAGCTTGAAGTAGTGTCACTGGCACGTGTGACTTCAAATTTGATTGGATAGTTGTTTTGACAAGGTCCGGACCCTTTGATTGTAAAAGAAAAACAGGAAACCAATTAATAGTATTAAGCAGTGATTAGAAATTATTTGACATAATGTTTTGACAAGTACAGTCCAGCATGCTGTGTTTGAATTTTTGACGCATTTACAAGCAGTCAAAGTCAAAGACCATTATAACACAACTCCTTCACTGACAGTGGACTCACGCTACAGAGCCCCAGACGCTCAGGTAACATGGACATAAAGCAACCTCAGCAAGAGGTGTAGAGTCTCGTAATCGTGAACGCCAGCAACTGCGGGACTCATGAGGATCTATGTCTCTTGCAGTTGGAGCGTATTGACTATTTATCGGCAGCGAAGGGTTGAGCACCATCAGCATCATCGTCCTCAATCACTCACCTGTGCATTCGGCTATAGCAAAGGGAACCGAGTGCTCATTATTCTTGGTCCAGTAGACAATACTACCAGCATGTAGACCCCCACACGTGAGTGTGTGTTCACTCATCTCTACCGCCTCTCCACCGTGGCCGCAGTCCAGCTGTTGTCCTGCGCAGTCAACAAACATCCAATCAGTGTGTCAAGCAATAAGTCAAGCAGAAAGATATCAGTCTGTTCATACTCTCATTCATTCATTCATTCATCCCGTTTATTCACCCATCCGCCTGTCCGTCCGTCCTTGCATCCATCCGTCCATCCATCCACTCAACCAGTCAACCATAGCTCGAGTGACAACATTATTAACTCATTCAGCCCGACGGCCGTATTTCCTAAATTTTGGAGGCGTCATCTAGTGACTATGCACCAGTTGCAGGAAATGGATCGACCATGATAATTCAAGGGTAGTGCCAGATTAGCTTGGGGCCGACAGGCGCCAAGCTCCTATGGCACTATCCTTGAATTATCATGATCGACCCATCTTCTGCTGTAGTGCGTCAGGGCTGAATGGGTTAATGTAATCTTGAAATACCTGAGAACGCTGGTATCCAGAGTATTATCGGCAGGATGATGGTGATCAAGGGCGTCATTTTCATGTCTTTCATTTATCGCTATACAACTTCCGTGCATTTTTTCAACCTGACATTCATGAAAACAAAGCTTTACTTGTCCCTTTCGGGCAAAGTTTTTTTTTAAAAAAAAGCATACACATGGTATCCCAATAGGCAAAAGGTCATCGGACCGACGTCAGCCGCTCGATGACCAACGGTGACCGTCGTCGCCCCGATGGCTTTTTGCGAATTAGGCATTGGTTATAATGACGCCCTACAAACTGCGGCGTGTCATTAAAGTCGGGTGTAGGTCGCTTTGTCCAGCGGTAAAGGGGTTAAAACAGCAACAAAATGAATAGAAACTGTCGCTTCGACACAGGCAAAAATTTACCTTACAACCCCTGACTTAACGGTGACGCCACCGTGGGCATGTCCGAACGGCTCGATGTGATTTAATAATAATAATAATACATAGTATTTATATGGCGCATTTCTCATATTTATAATATAACTCAATGCGCCAGACATAGCCGCGAACTGAACCCAACAAGCACGCTCACGTGAATCACGCGCATTCCCTTACACACTACATAAACACAGAACATTCACGTGGTGCTAAGGGCAAGATCAAGCATGCTACTGAAAATTTTGGAAATGTAAATCGTTTTTTAAAAATATTTTTGAAATTTGTTTAAGTGGACTAAAATTAATAGGAAGAGCCGGAGTACCTGGAGAACCCCCCCCCCCCCCTCCTCCCCCCCCCCCCCCCCCCCCGAAGTGTATTGATCATCGATTACTAGAATAACGCAGAACGAAGCGCTTCAAACGTCAGCTTGCGCGAACAGTGTATAGGTCATCACAATAAATCTACTGACGCAGTAACAAAGACGACATTGGCCCAGTGCCCACTCGCGTACTATGACAAAAAGTTCCACTCAGTCATAAAAGCGCCAATGTACACAACCTTACATTGCAAAATCGATTTATGTATTTGACTATTGCTTGATTGACTCAACCACTTGCAATTTATCATCGTTTATGCATACAGTCTTGAACAAAATTCCCATAGTGGTATGTATACAAGAAATCATAATATGGGTTAACCGCTTTACTGTCACTGGACGCACATTTTGTTTCTGTGTTAATCTGTCTTCATTCAAAGACCAAAAGCTAAAACCGCCCAAGACAAAAATTGGTCTCAGCAAGAGACATCCGCAACAGTGGGGGCCCATAAGGATTTATGTCTCTTGCACTTTCATTGTGTTCATGTTGTCTCCGCAGTAATAAACATCTTAGGTCGGGACTTTAGCTCTATATTGGGCTGGCATGCAAACAACCTACTTCCCTTTACCCCTCTGTTTTGTTAGAATGGAATTTGTACTTTATAAATCACTGCTTGTTTGCTTTTGTAATTTTTGGCATGATGAACATGTGAATAAAATCCGGCTTGTGTAAAAGAGCAGTTTCCGATCTGAATTTATTTCGTAGCTCGTGGACGTGAAACGCGTCTTGTCGTTCTTGCTGTTTATTAAGAATGTGTACATAGTGACGTCACGGTGTACTATTCGTTCACAGCTTTTAACACATTGGAGATATGACGAATAATAATAATAATAATAATAATAATAATAATACATAGTTCTTTTAAAGCGCCGTTCTCCAGAAAACACCGGACTCGGCGCTTTAAAAATATATATCACAGGTTCATGAGGGATAGACTGAGGCAATAGAGCTCACGCAGCAACTTTTATGTGACAAACCACGGTGGCCGAATAACAATCCCCTCGACCACCTCTCACCTCCTTCAGGACTGCATTTGAACTACCATCTGGGCGCCAAGCTATTCAGGCAAGACCCTTGAATTATCTGAGTCCACGTTATGTTGAAATGTTACAACTGGATGGATTAACTGGACATGGCTACCTATGTCAGAAACGTTTTAGGTCCCTCGGGCCGACGTCGACCGCAGTGGGCCCGCGCACAGTCGTGCTCTGGCCCACTGCGGCTGAGTTCGGCCTGAGGGTCCTTAGCGCTGTTGTCCTACAAGATTTGATTTACTGGGACCATGCGTACAAATGTTGATTGCTTAGTACACTTTCAGTGTTAGCTGGTTAATGCAACATTACGCATAAATCTGAAGACACATTTCAGCAACAGTTGTGTTTGTTATGCCTTGTCGACACACCTAATGAACTTTATCAGCAGTTTGGACACGCAGCAAAAGCACACGCGTAATCGCACTTATTTATTTTGCGCTGCCGTTAGAGTGTCAGTCTATTTTATGATGTTTCTCGCACTGACAGAGTTGTATTTCTAAAACAGAAATGAACAGTAACTAGGCCTGTATGTAGTATTTCCTAAACATCTGTTACAGAAGTGAATCTTCGAACAGTTACGCGTTAGCTGGCCTTCAACAGTGGCGGATCCAGGGAGGGGGGAGGGGCAGCCCCCCCCCCATCCCCCCCCCCCGTCAGCACTGGCAATTTCTTTTAATTTAGGTGGTGGAGGGTTGGTTAGGTGTTGTTGTTTTTTTGTTGTTTTTTTTTTTTTCGTTTTTTAGTGGATGGTTGGTTAGTTTTTGTTTTGTTGTTTTTTTCATCACGGCACGCAGTCTTCTTAACTTTTTTTGTCCTCTCTTACGTACTGAATCAGTGGGTGGGCTAATGTGTCGTGACTAGTCAAATAACCTCATCATCATCATCATCAGTCCCTTGCCCGAACTGGGCTTTGGGGGGACTGAAAGGCAGCAGCAACAGACAGTGCTCTCCACTGAGTTCTATTTTGGGCGGTGGCAAGCAAGTCTGGCATCTCGAGTTCGGTCCATTCTTTTATGTTTGCGACCCAACTCTTTCTCTGACGACCTCGCCGACGACTTCCTTCGAGAGTGCCTTGGAGGATAGTCTTGGACAAGGTGTTGTGTCGGGTCACGTGGCCAAACCAAGCAAGCTTGCGCCGTTTCACGGTTGCCAGAAGGGGTTCATGTGGGCCCACCAGGGAAGTGACGATGCTCCGTACATATTCGTTGGTCTTGTGCTCGCGGTACGAGATGTGGAGCAACTTCCTCAGGCACTTGTTCTCAAAGGCCTGGATTTTCTTTTCTGAGTCTGCAAGCAGTGTCCAAGTCTCACAGCCGTAGAGTAGAATAGACACTACGAGGGACTTGTAAAGCCTGTACTTGATGGTGAAGCTGATGGAGTTACTTCGCCATATCCTGTCCAGCCTGGCCATTGCGGATGTTGCTGTACCTATCCTGATACGGATCTCTGCTATGCAACTACCGTCTTTGGACAGGGTGGCTCCCAAGTACTTCAAGTGAAGCTATTGACCTCTTCAAGCTTCTGGCCGTTCATGTGAATGTTGCTGCTGCTGTCGCTTGTGGTGTTGATCATCACTTTGCTTTTATCCGTACTGATCTCCATGCCATAAGACCCTGCGCTACTTGAAAGTTTGTCTGTCAAGTTTTGAAGCTCACTATTGCTGCCTGCCATGAGGTCAATGTCGTCTGCGAATCGAAGATTGCACAGGGATCTGCCACCAATAGAGATTGAAGTATGGTGGTCGTGGAGGGTTTCCTGCATGATCTTCTCCAGGAATATGTTGAAAAGGACAGGAGAGAGCAGGCATCCTTGACGGACACCGATCGTCGTCCTGAAGAACACGCCTGACTGATTGTTAAGTAGAACCGCGCTGCAGGCGTTCTTGTAAAGCGCTTCTATCATTTGGATCAGTCCCTCCTCTATGTTGAACGATCTCATGACTTGCCAGAGTCCGTCGTGCCAGACGCGATCAAATGCTTTCCTGAAATCAATGAAGTTGTGGTAGAGTTCGCGCTGATGCTGCAGATGTTTCTCAATCAGGACGCGGCAGTTGAAAATCTGCTCTACAGTGCTTCTTCCAACTCTGAAGCCAGCCTGTTCTTCTGCCAGCAGTTCCTCGGCGAAAGTTTTGAGGCGGTTGAGAATGATCCTAAGCATTACTTTGCTAGGGTGACTTATCAGACTGATAGTTCTGTAGTTCTGGCACTGTTTCAGGTTTCCTTTCTTGGGGAGCGGGATCACTAGAGACTGTGTCCATTCTACTGGCCATTTCTTTTGCTCCCAGATCTTTTGACAGATTGTAGTGAGTACCTTCGTTGTTACTTCTCCTCCATGTTTCAACAGTTCAGCAGGTACGTTGTCTACACCTGGAGACTTTCCTCCCTTCAGGCCGCGTACGGCTGTTTCCACCTCTTCAGCTAACACTGGCAGGTCTTCGGCCTTCCTGGCCCCAGCCTGGTTGTTTTGGAGGATGCTGGTGTCTGGCTCAGCCTTGTAGTTATACAAGTCTCTGCAGTACTCAGTCCATCTGTTTAGTACAGCAGTGTTTTCCGTAAGGAGTTGGCCGCTGCTGTCTTCGATGACTGTGGCTGTTCGCTGTTGAGTCTTGGTGAGGGTCCTTAGCGTTTCATAAGCCTTCTTGCTGTTGCCGTTTGCCATGCCCTCTTCCACGCTACGACACTGGTCTTCAATCCAATCTTCTTTGGCTTCTTTCATCCTCTTCCTGATCTTCTTGTTGACAAGTCTGTACTTGTTTGCTGATGTGAGGTCTTGGCCTCTCTTTTTCTTCCAGGCTCTCCTCTCATCACAGAGATCAAGGATGTCATCGGTGACCCAGGGCTGTTTGCGCTTCCTCTGCTTCCCCAGCACTTCTTCTGCTGTAGAAAGTAACACCTCTTTTATATTTCCAGCAAGGGTGTCTACGTCCCAGTCCAAAGTAGCCAAGGCTGCAAATCTGCCTCCCACCTGGGCTTGGAAGACCTCTTCTACTTCCGGGTCTTTTAGCTTCTCGAGGTCGAATCGGATGCGAGGGCTCTTGCTGTCTCGTTTCAATGCCAGCTTCAACTTGAGGCTAGTAAGGACGAGGTTGTGGTCGCTGCCAATATCAGCGCCAGGAAAGGACCTCGTTTGTGCTTTGTTAACGCTGGATTTGAATCGTCGAGGCAGCAAGATGAAGTCAATCTGGTTATGGACCAGGCCTCCTGGCGATTGCCATGTCACTGTTCTTGACTTCTTGTGTGGATGGAGGGTATTAGCAACGGTAAGACGGTGACTCTGTGCGAACTCTAAAAGTCGCAGGCCTCGGTCGTTTGTTTCTCCAAGGCCAAACTTGCCAGCTGTTCCTGCCCATTGTTGGTAAGCGTCAGGGCCGATCTTTGCATTCCAGTCACCGAGGACGGTCAGAATGTCTTTCTTAGGTGTTTTCTTGATGATGTTGTCCAGTTGTTCGTAGAATTCTTCTACTTCCTCATCATCATGATCTGCTGTTGGAGCGTATATTTGTATGACAGTGATGTTGTGTGGTCGGGCGGAGATGCGGATGGAGATTAGTCTGCTTGACACGGGGGTGCAGCTGATGACAGTTCCAGCCACCTCTTTCCTTACGATAAAAGCTACGCCATGTTCGTGCTTGGTTTCTTTTCCGCTGAACCAGATTTTATGGCCTTCATCTGTTGTTGTTTCTCCGAAGCCTGTCCATCGAACTTCTGCAAGTCCTACAATGTCCCAGCGATAGCGCTTTAACTCATGGGTGAGTTCCTTCACTTTGCCGCACTGGTAGAGTGTGCGAACGTTCCAAGTTCCGATAGTTATTCCTTGCGTGGGCAGCTTGATGGTGGGTTTGGTTCCAGTAACACACTTGTCGCCCCCACCCTGGAGACCTCCAATGGGGTGCGCGGTCGTTGGTGATCCGGGCCCCGACCGATCCGGCATGTTATTCTTATTCTTTTTGTCCTCTCTTACGTACTGAATCAGTTGGTGGGCTAATGTGTCGTGACTAGTCAAATAAGCTCAGTTCGCACTAAATACTTGCACCGACATAGTCTTTCAGTCAGAAACAGAGTGTCAAATGCCCCCCGCACTCAAAGGGGCTCATGAAAAGTAGTATCTCTCATTGTGCGATATCGATATTTCATCAGCATCGCATCCTCACTCCGAGTAAGCAATATGATGTAAGTCTTTGAGAGTTGGTCCACCCCAATTGTGGGTGAGAATTCAGTCGCTGCTGAGATAGGGCTCCTCAGTAGAACCATAGAGTTTCATGCGCCCCTGCAGGCAAAGGGGCTCCTGAAAAGCTATACATCTTGATGTACTGTACACATGTACATCCTCAGACTGAGGCAGTCATCTGAGGATATGCCTACGACTGATGACACGCCCGGCTGAGGCAATTGTCCAATTAAAAAGCGAGAGGTCGGCTTTATGGCTGAGGGTAGACCATCTGGTGTCACCTGTTAATAGGATTTTTGTCCACGACTGCTAATACTGGCGGAGTCTGGTTAAGGATCATTGAATTTCACCGGCCGTCTTTGTCCACGGCGAGACTAAAGTAACGGATACATTTCGCAACAGTCTTACATCTTTATGTCAGTTTCGGTTCAAGTTAGTTTAGCCTTTTGATGCTAACGTGAATCTTCTCTGGCTTTGACAATCAAATTGTAACAGTATTACTGCAATGAATAGGCTCATAGGTAGCGACCGTTGCTTTTTCCGAAGAAATAAAACATCCCCCCCCAAAAAAAAAAAAAAGAGCTGTGCGCCATTCAGTAGTCACCGGCCATTGTTTCTTTACAATTTCGTCAAGAATGATAGATGTTTTAGTGTTGTAGTCTCTTTCTGTTATTTCGTCCCTTTTTGCATTAAAAAAACTTTCATGGTTGTAAAACTATAGTGTGTGTGTGCGTGTGTGTGTGTGTGTGTGTGTGTGTGTGTGTGTGTGTGTGTGTGTGTGTGTGTGTGTGTGTACTGCAGTATAGTTTAATGACTTATTTTATAAAAGTAAAGTGTTTGAATGAAGTCCATCGTGTTGTGTTGTGCTGTGTGTGTGTGTGTGCGTGCGCGCGTTTGTGTGTGTGTGTGTGTGCGCGCCGCGTTTGTTTGTGTGTGTGTGCCGTGTGTGTGTGTGTTTGTGTGTGTGTGTGTGTGTGTGTGTGTGTGTGTGTGTGTGTGTGTGTGTGCCGTGTGTGTGTGTGTGTTTGTGTGTGTGTGTGTGTGTGTGTGTGTGTGTGTGTGTGTGTGTGTCCAGGTCTCTAAATCTGACGTACCGGAAGGTGGGGGGGGGGGGGGGGTCGGCGACGGGAGGATGGGTGCAGGGGGAGGGGTGTTCGTCGGCAACTAATTTGACCCCCCCCCCCCCCACCTCCCCCCGGTCAGGACTCCCCTGGATCCGCCCCTGTTCAAGATGTTTTTTTACAAAGCATTCCTGTTTGTGCTGTAGATTATAAATAATGTTTCATAAGGTGAAAACCAATGGCACAATGCGAGAACAAGGTCATGATGACTTTATCACTGAGTGCGGCTTATCAGTGTGTCGTTATTCTATGTCATTCCTGCATGCACGTATATTTTTCCAGAAATTATGGTTTCCCGACCAACTTATTATTGCTAGATATTTTGCATATAGCTAGATAAAAGGGAGATTTTGAATGAGTTCGTTAAGCAGCATGGACCTCTAGAACCTTTTGAGTGATAATTTAAAAAAAGAAAATTTAATTCTCGTTTTGGGGATTAATTTCACGAGTTATATGGGCTAATCTTAAAACAATTTAATTTTTTTAACGAAAAAAACACAACATTCTTTTCATTAATAATCGCATGTTTTTTTTGTATACTTTATTTATATTAACCTACAGTTTGTCTCGGCTGTCGGGTACAATTAGGTCAATTGTGACCTGTATGCCATAGGTGTGAAAATCAGACAATTTTCTGCACCACTTGTTTGGAGTCATTTGTAAAACAGCTAAAATAACTTTAATTTTTTTTACGAAAAAAAAAATCTTCTCATTAATACCCGCATGATTTTTCATAAACAGTGTTGCATAAGCCTGCTTTTTGTCTCGGCTATGGGGTAGTATTAGGTCAAAATTGTGATCTGTAAGCCCTAGGCGTGAAAATCAGCAAGAAATGTTAGTACTGCGATGAGTCACGTATAACATCTAGTCGTCACTATGAACACAGCGTCGTGATGCCATGACATGAAGCTTGAAGTTACGCAATTTCGCTGCTCGTGCTATTATTCTTCTTCAGAATAGCTAGATGCTACGCCAGACCACAAAGCTTACGAATGGCGGGAATCGCCGTGTGTCCGTCTTTATTTATGTGTGCCAGTGTGTGTGAATCAGAGGGTGGGTTAGAGTAAAAGGACTGAGATGTATTCCTGTCGCTATACGAGCCCACAGAGTGTACTAATGACGGAAAGCACCGTCTGTCCGTCTTTATTTGTGTGCGCCGACGTGTGTGTTGATCAGAGGTTGGCTTAGAGAGGAGGGAAATGGATCATATATAAATAAGCCTACAACTATGAACAACTCAATGTTCTTACAAAATAAACGCATCTGAGCTCCAAACAATACAGTATACTTTGGGATGAAATCCTCATCTTGTTTGTTTTTCTTTAAACATACGTTTCGACTCAAGGGATGCACATGCAATTTATTTCACTCGAGACGTGCCTACCCCGGATGTGCGCCTTATGCCGCCTATCCGGAAGAGAGAGAACATGTGGGGTCTCCAGAGCACCCCTCCCATAATCAAAAGATTAATTTGATTAGCTCGGTAATTAGTTAAACCCACTCGACCAAATACCTCCAACAGCTTTATCTGTCTAACCGTATTAGTTCCATTCCAGAAATCATTCAAGCTACGTTTTTTGATCAGCTGTCAATCCGCGATTATTAAGGCAGATCCCCCACCCACCCCACCTAAATAAGTAATGCTGTCATTGACTTCTTTAAACAAAGGCTAGTTAAAATATCAATGCTGACACAGATTATTAAGGCAGATCCCCCACCCACCCCACCTAAATAAGTAATGCTGTCATTGACTTCTTTAAACAAAGGCTAGTTAAAATATCAATGCTGACACAGCCTTACCTTCTCCAATGGATTCCCTCACCGCGCACACACGACACAGCTGTTAGCTACACATAACACACAAGGCTAGTCAGGCCACCCGACCCCTTGGAATGTCTGTGTCATTGACCTCACTCAGGTCTTTTTACAGGATAGGTTGCACCTTCCAATACAGTTAAACCTGTCTTCGTTTAGACAGACACACTCAAATATTCGACACACGTGACATACGCGGCACACGTGGCATACGCGGCACACGCGGCATACGCGGCACACGCAACACATGCGGCATACGCGGCACACGCGACACATGCGGCATACGTGACACACGTGGCACATGCGACACACGAGGCACATGCGGCATACGCGGCACACGCGGTACACTCGGCATACGCGGCACATGCGGCATATTCAAAAATACGTATTATTTTACTGTTACCCTCACCCAGATTTAAGTCACTGGGTCAAAATGAAAAATGTAGTTCAAATTAAGGTTACTGTGCCAAAACTAAAAATCTGGGTTACTAAGTCATTTCGGAATAAGGAGGTCATTTCAGATAAGACGGCCACGCTCTGAGTTGAACAGTAGCAAGTCAACTCAAAATGAATTCTGTTTGCAACAAACAAGAATACATTAAACACCCCTCTGGAAATAGGCTAGTCCATCAGGCTATTCAAACGGTCAGGCCCATTCAAAAGGGGTGTTTTAAAATACCCCTTTCCCATCCACAGAGGTATGATCAGATTTTCCACTATAGACCTTTCTTGCCAGGGTGCTATGTGCACATACCCCTATTGTGTCATAAAAAATATCCTATTACACTACCGGGCGATTTCTCTACCTCTCTGTGCAAAGCTAGGCATAACTGTTTCAATTACACGTTCCGCTCCACCGGTTAGGAGCCTAAACGCAACAAAATATGATACCTCATATAGTACACAAGTCAGCTATTGAAATACTGTTAGTCTCAGGCTTAGTCAGGAACCACCCAACATCTTACTTTCTTCATCTGAGTACGTAAATAAAACAGTTTTGTTTTTTTTTGCAAAAGGCTTAGATTCTGAAGATTTTTTCCAGAGTCAGATCCACAAGAGCCCTTCTTTCACAAGATTTCAGACAATTTAATTGACTAGCTTTAAATGAATAAAATATCCTACTTGTGTTTGGGTACTGCTTTGGTCAGGAGGACTAATCACTGCTCAGTGAGGACGGATAGTAGGTGCAAACTATTCCCTTTACTGGTGCCATGGTTTGTTTCATGGCCTCGGCGTCCAGTTGACAAGTCACCCCCCCCCCCCCCCCAAGAAGGTTCTCACAGGAAAGATGAACGCGCTACCCACCAGGGTTATAACCCCCTTCCATAGGGGGGTGTGGGGGGGGGGGATGTGTAAATAGCCTGGGCTACATCGTATCCTGTGAGAGCAGGTGGGGAAGGTCAAAGCAGCCCTTTTATCATTTCTTTTTTTTTTTTGGTTCTATTTTTTATTATACCCATTTTTTTCTATTTTTTCTATTTTTTCAATTTTTTTCAATTTTTTTATTTTTTAAAAATTGTTTCTATTTTGTATGCTAAATTTAATTACAACCTGGTCAGACGAGCCCCTTTCAACTCTGTTTTCAGATGTCTATTAAGACATGTAAAAACCTATACACAAAAGCTACTGATAGGTCTTTCAATGACTGAGTTGCGTAAACTTAAAAACTTACTGCTCTTATAGCTGAGTGGGAGGTAAACTTAGGAAGTTACTGTTCATGTAACTTTCTAGAATAACACGATTTTACTTGATAACAAATTTCAAAGTTACATACAACTTACAAGTAACTTTGAAGTTAATTGACATAAGTTCTTTAAAGTGTCTTAAAATAAGAACTTATTAATTACTTGACTCAAGTCAAAACTTACTCGGACAGATTTCTCAAGTTACATGGACAATTAAAAAAAAAAATTCTCAATAGTACTTTGGTTGTGGAGCAGATGGCGTCAAATAGGCAGGCATGAAAGGCATGACATCTCTTTGCAAAGAGTATCTCAGAATTATTGAATGATTACCAAAACTGATCTTTACTTGCCTAAAAGTCCTTGAACCTTTTTCATAGTTTCTTCTACCCCTATCTTTTTCCCTTCATCTAAAAAAGATTTCTTTAGTTCTTCAACATTCAAGGGTTGACTTCGCATTTTATTTTGAATTTCAGACTTCTGATGTTTGTAATTGGCCAAATCATCATGCACTCTCTTAAATTCATGATCATCAATTTTATTATCATCTAATGCCTTACTGATAATACGTTTTATACTGCTCAGCTTAGCTCCAGCGAGTGTACTCAATGCTTCATGCTGCTGCAACTTTGTATTAAATCTTTTGTTAAGGGCTTTCAAACCAAAGCATGCTAGGCCTGTGGCAGCACCAACTCCTTCAATAGCAATTCCTATGACACTTCCAACTCCAGTGGTAAACTGAGCTAAACCAGTGACAGATAATCCAGCTGAAACCACACCCGCAGCCATTGATGTGTTGTGCACAGAATTGAAAACTGGTTTATATGGTCTTTTACACCTGGAGTATTTTGCCTGTTCTCCTTCCAAATACTTCAATGCTTCTGTAATATTCATTATCGGAATGAGTCTGCCTATAATGTTTTATCTGGAACAATAGGCAGCTGAGACGTTATTTGTGGATACAGTGGTGGCTTTTTTATGGCAAATATTTTTTTTTTTAATTTAATCTTCTAATTCATTTTGCAACTCTTCAAAGGTATACAATTTACTAGCGTAATAAAACGAAACAAGATCTATGTGTTCCAGTCTTATAAAACTTAGAAAAGCCAGAGTTGTTTTATCGATCACTACCTTAACAGCGGGGATACTACTCGAAACTTCAAAATCTGTGCTTTTTCTAATAGCATAATGACCTTTGTTGACTCTGCTACTGTGCTAGTCCTTTTTCTCTGCCATTTTGCGATATTTTGGGATGTCATCACCTCTGTGTGTGTATGTACGAGTGTGTGTGCATGTGTGTGCGTGTGCGTACATGCGTGCGTGCGTGTGGTTATGCGTGTGTGTGCACGCAAACGCACACACGCAAGTACGCACGCACGCACGCATGCATACAAACACACATCCGAACAAATAGAACAGACATACTAACGATTAAAAATATAAATAAATAAATGTGTGTTACATAAACAGAGGTGAACGTATTGGGGAACATGCGATCAATTTTTATTCACGGAAAGACATAGAAATATTAAAATGTGAAAATTAAGACATAAATACAAAGATTTTCCTGTACATTATTGATTTCACTCGCATTCGGTTATTTCTTCTTTTTAAATTTATATATATATATACATATGAATTTAGTTAATCTGTTTTAGTTGCGGTTCACTTGGCGGTTTTTTAGGTCAGAATATGTTTATTATGCGATAGATTTATCTTATTTTACTGACTTAGATGTGTGTGCATATTTAGTAGAATGACTGCTATTCATATGTGTGGTTTGGTATTTTAGAGTCTGCTTGATTTTGATTGTATGTATGTTTCATGTGTTGATCCTAACATGGACGCTCCGTCAGTTATGCCGCAAAAAATTCCGAATGTTTATGCATATGGCAATAAAGTGTATCTTATCTTATCTTATTTATTTATTTATTTTTTATTGTGTGTAAATCATATGATCCCATCCACATTTATTCTTTCCTTTTTAAGCATTAAGTAATTCCCAAAATATGCCCTCCTTTGTCGCCTAGCACTTTGGTACCGGTTTCAGGTCACTTTATAAATGTCAAATACAAGCGATCAAAATTTACAAAACCTCAGTAGCTGAGCTGATCCTTCGCACCAGGTGAATGTCCTGCGTTTGTCTTGTACTGTGTTTCTCTTCAGAGTGAATGCGTGTGTGTCACGTGAGTGTGCGTGTTGGGTGCATTTAGCGGCGCTTTGAACTGGGAAAAAGCGCCTATATGAATAACCGGTATTAGCTCTCACCCCGTGTTCAGATAAGAAGGTGACTAGCACTTGAAATCCCCGTTAGCCACACTAGATTATATAGTAGTTGCCAATGTTAAAAATATGTACACGCACACACACACACACACGCACACACATATGCACGCACGTACACACACACACACACACACACACACACACACACACACACACACACACACACACACACACACACACACACTCACACATTTAATCATTTAAATTGTTAAAGTCTCTGCCACACGTAGGTGGTAGGAGACACATTTTTGCTATGATAAATGTGACCTGCTCCCACAAAAGGGAACATAAGTCGGAAATTTTGAGTTTTGAGATATTTACATCATTACAATCTACAAGCAAAACAAATTAACTTGATGCAAAAAACTATTGTTGTAGACCTGTTATTAAGCAAGAAACATGCATTTAAATTTGATCACTCGAACTGTAGGTGTGATGATGACGACGATGATGATAAAATGGTATGCCAGATGACAAACTTGTTCTGCTGGGGGAACCGTCATTGCACTGATGTTTTCCTATTACCCGGTCTCCTCTGCTACACCTTCTAATCTGTGATAATTACCGCAGGGAAAAATAATGTATGAATATAGGCAACATTTTATTTTGGTTTCAATACTAAAATATTACGTTTACCATTTCTAATCCTTTGCGTGTCGGTAGCGGTTTTTATCGCGATGATTCTTGTAGAATCCTCGCAACAAAAACCGCTATAGACACGCAAAGGGTTAAAGTTGTTACTTCAACAGAGAAATCATCATTTATTTTTCTTCAACTTTAAAAACCCTTTCACTGCCGAGAAAAAAAAATTGAACAAGATTCATCTGCAAGAGCCATAGGTCATCATGAGCCCCCGCGACTGCGTGGGCTCATGAGGATCTATGTCTCTTGCTGAGACTACATTGTATCCATGTTTCGTGGACGGTGTTGGCGTTTCGTCGTTGAATGAACCATGATTTCAGAACGTTGAACGTTTAGGGCTTAACGTCTTTTGTACACCACAAAGGTGATTTCAAAGAGGGGGCATCAAAATAGGATTTGAACAAATTCTGACCAAAGCTGGATTCGAACCGGCGACCTTTCAGACGGGAGTCGAATGCTCTACCACCGAGCCAACCAGCTCCCCGACGATATCGACGACGATGATGATGATGAGGAGGAGGGGGTGGTGGAGGAGGGGGAAGAGGAGGATGAAATGGTATGCGAGAAGAAACATGTTCTGGTCGGGAACCCCATGTTGCACTGATATTTTCCTCTTTCCCTGTCTCTTCTCCTACGCCTTCTCCGTCTTGAGACGGCCTTAGTCGCATGCGTTAAACCCAGATAACTAACATACACTTTCTAATCTGTGATATTATTTTTTTCAATTCATTAGTGACACATCACGCTTACCATTCTAACCCTTTACATGTCGGTAGCGGTTTTGTCGCGATGATTCCTGTAGGAATCATCGCGACCAAAAAAACCGCTACAGACACACCAAAGAGTTAAAGTGGTTACTGCCACAAAGAAATCATCGCCAATTATTTTCCTTCCACTTTCTGGTTTTTTTTTTAAAGAAAAGTGGCTTCTTCAGAAACTTTCCATTCTGAAAGACGGGAATCGGGAATGTTGGATAGCGATCGTGATCTGTGGGGTTTTCTGTCATCAACACTCCAGCTCGATTCGTCTTCTGCTCTGCGTCCCGCACCTGATATCGTACGCATGCCCCCGGTAATATCTGACGACCTTCTTCCCCCACGCCCTGTGGAACCGTGCACAGTGGAGTCTTCGATAACGTCTTCTGTAGGCGGGTATTTATTTTCTCCATCTGGTTTGAAAATACTGAACAAGAACTGTTGTACTTCACTCTTGCTGAGACCACCTTGTTGGGAGCTAGCGCGCGGAACAGGGACCGGCCGGGGGGATCTTGGATGAAAGGTACTGTTTTGATCAAACTCTTTGTTCCTCAATACTTCGTGTTGTGGAGCAACCCCGGACTTAGGTCTCTGCCTGCCTATTCTCGCCACACTACCTCCTGAGTCATCTGCAGGCAGGTTGAAAGACTGCTGGCCAGATGTTTTATGGTTTTGGGGATATACCATGGGGCGTGGATCTTTTTTGCCTTGAGTCTGGTGTCCGATCTTGCGTGACCTTTCTGTGTTGATATCACCTTTTTCGCTATGTTTATTATCTTCTTCGATATTATCGTCAGCAACCTGGGCTGACCTTGCGCTGGGTGGATAAGACCGAAGTTTCTGCACCGGTGACTGACTTTGTTCATGATAAGCAGTAGGAGGTTCTACGTGCTTACTGTCAGCAGGAGACCATGCATTTATTACTTTACGATTCGGTGCGTCTCTTTGGTCTTGTTCGTGTGCTTCAAAATCTTGAGCAGAAGACGTAAATGCTGATATATCAGGTAGTTTATCGTCAGGAATTTGTTCCTTATCGTCACTCAACCCATAGGAAGACTCATTGTGCTCACTTTTATCTTGCTCAGAGCTCCTGCGTGTTGACAACGGGTAACGACGATCAGACTTGTCTGAAATTTCCGCAGCTTTTGTTGTTTTTGCCTTTTCCTCCATTGTATCTTTGTCTAAGTCGTGTTGGACTACTGTGCTTGTCTCTCTGCGAGTTTTCGTGTTGCCGTTAGCTGCTGTACCTGTTGCTGGTCCGGTTGCTTTATTTATCTTTGGGGATATCGGCATAGCTTTCGCTTTTCTCAAACCTGCGGTCTTCTTTATATTTTCAAACTCTTCTTCTTCCGTGTTTAATCGCGTAGGTAAATCATAATGATTCTCTGAAGACTGCTGTTCCACCGTGATGGCATGGTCATAGACAGGATTTGAATGGGCTGCTTGTTGTACTTCCTCCTTTCGTGGAGCAGATCCGCTGTAAAAATGTGAGTTTTCTGTAAGTTCCTATTTAAAAAGTGCACATCAACAGCTTAGCATTATCCGCATATATCTCTCTCTCTCTCTCTCTCTCTCTCTCTCTCTCTCTCTCTCTCTCTCTCTCTCTCTCTCTCTCTCTCTCTCTCTCTCTCTCACTCTCTCTCTCTCTCTCTCTCTCTCTCTCTCTCTCTCTCTCTCTCTCTCTCTCTCTCTCTCTCTCTCTCTCTCTCTCTCTCTCTCTCTCTCTCTCTCTCTCTCTCTCTCTCTCTCTCTCTCAAACAAACAAACAAACACAAAGTTCTGTAAAGTTCTAACAATGTTCTGTAAGCAAAGATTGTCCTCAGATGATTTTTTTGTCATCCCTGATATTGCTGTACACGAGGTAGGCAAACGCATTTCCATCCTAAAAAGAAAACGTCTTCGGGCAGTGATGGTATCAATGGATATATCCTTGACCTGTCGCAACCATACATAGTGGAACCTCTTACATACATTTATAACCTATGTATACAAAAAATGTCTTCCCTGTAGCTTTCAAAAAATCAAAAAATAGTGCCTGTTCCTAAAGCAAAAATTCCTCTGAAATTAATAACTTTCGCCCCATTTTCCTTCTATCAGTTCTCTCGAAGCCTCTGGAAACTTCTGGAATTTCTTGAAGAAAGGTCCTTATTATGTCATTACCTGTCAGGTTTTCGTCCCAAGCATTCATGCCACTCTGCACTCGCACGAATAGTGAATTCTTGGGTCAACAGCATAAATGATAATAAAATGGCTGTTACTGTCTTCTTGGATCTAAGAAAAACGTTCGATCTTATCGATCATACCTTCTTATTGAAAAAGCTTGCCACCTACTTCAACAATAAGAGCCCCTCAGCTCTTTCGTTTCTGAACTCCTATCTTACAAAAAAGAACACAAACAGTCTACGTCAATGGAAAATGTTCTTCTGAACAATTTGTCGAGTATGGAGTGCCCCAGGGGTCTATTTTAGGCCCACTACTGTTCTGTATCTTTATTAACGATTTACCGTTACATGTAACGTGTACTCAGGCTAAGTGTGACATGTTGCCGACGACTCAACATTACATTCCGCTGGTAAAACTGTGCCTGAAATTGCAAATAATCTTCAAGAGAGTCTTCATGAAGGCTCTAGGTAGTGTAATGAGAATCGCATGCTTGTAAATCCCACAAAAACAAAAGGCATGCTTATCACAACCCGCCAGAAACATCAGCTCAAACCTCCATCACTCAACCTTTCTTTTGACTCCATCCCAGTTTTGCAGGTCAGTCAACACCGCCTGCTTGGAGTAATACTAGATGATGATCTAAGGTGGCCAAACCACCTATACTATATGAGAAAACATTTGTCCAAAAAGTTGTTTCTACTTTCAAAACTTAAAACGATCATTGACCTTAAGACGCGCAAACTATTTTTAATGCCTACATTAAACCACACATTGATTATTCCTCAACAATATGGGCTGGCTGCTTTGAAAATCACTTCAATAAATTAAACTCATACAAGCGCGCTGCTAAGCTTATCCTCCGTCTTTATCCACTGATGCCAAGGTGCAGGCCATCGGACATCTTCTTCTGATTAAGCACCTCTCACTAAACAAATGTGTACTGATGTACAAAATTCTTAACGACAAAGCTCCACCTTACTGATCTAGGCTTTCTTCGCCAACTGAAATAAAAATACAGCACCTCCAGGAACAGTCTTTCTATAAAAAGGCCCCGTATAGACCTGTTCAAATCTAGCCTGTCTTATTCATGTGCTCTTTATTGGAATTCTCTTCCTCCCACTATTCAACAAAACACGTCCCTATTTCTGTTTAAAAGTATAGTACATGATTACCTTTCTAATACAACGTAATGCTGATCCTTTGTTCTTTTTTGTTTCTAGACATGATACGCTTCATGTTTTTCAATTTTCGCTAGGATTTTTTTTTTTCATCTGGCCTTCAAATTGTTTGTTCTGTTTTCCAACTTGTTTTTGATAGTACATAAAATATCATACCCACTTATATGTTAGTTATGTGCGCACGTACGTGTGTATGTGTATGTACAAAATTGCGCATGTGCACGAGTACCTGCATATGTTTGTCTGTGTGCGTGTGTGTGTGCGTGTGTGAGACGCTTTTTTTTAAGTTAATTTTTGTTGTTTGGTTGGTGTTCCTTTTACATTTTTAAAATTTTGTTTAAAGTAGCTTAGCAAGGACAGATTGTAAGAAAGGCCTGCGCGCCTAATATCTCAATCCTTGGAAAATAAAGTTTCGTTCGTTCGTTCGTTCGTTCTCTCTCTCCAGGCAACACTCTTGTAGTGCCCATGCCACGCTTAGATATTTATAAGACATCCTTGTCTTATTCAGAAGCTAAGTTTTGGAACACGATTCCCGCAGATATTAGAGCAGCCTCTTCAGTCAAAACGTTCAGGACACAACTGCTGAAATATCTTAGAATTAGATAAAATACTATTTCAGCTACATGTTACATGTGGTGTGTCACGTCTGGCGGGTGCGCATTGGTATACGAGTCTGCGGGTCGAACCCTTGCGTTCATGTGTGTGTCGCTTTTTTGCTTTTTATTAGAATTATTATTTCATTTTCATTCATGTATATATTAACTTTTTACTCCGATGTGTTTGTGTGTGTGTGTGTGTGTGTGTGTGTGTGTGTGTGTGTGTGTGTGTGTGTGTGTGTGTGTGTATGTATGTGTGTGTGTGTGTGTGTGTTTTCATTCCTGTACATATTAACTTTTACTCCGGTGTGTGTGTGTGTGTGTGTGTGTGTGTGTGTGTGTGTGTGTGTGTGTATGCGCGCGCGCGCGCGCGTGTGTGTGATGGTCATTGCGTGAGCAAGGACATGATTGAAAACAGGTCTATGGCCTAATCATTTATCCTTGCAAAATAAAGTTTTATTTCATTTCATTTCTCTCTCTCTCTCTCAGACTCTGTGTGCGCGCGCGCGCGCGCGTGTGTGTGTGTGTGTGTGTGTGTGTGTGTGTGTGTGTGTGTGTGTGTGTGTGTGTGTGTGTGTGTGTGTACACGTGTGTGTGGTGTACCTACAGACTATGTACCAGCTGCAGGAGATGGATTAACCGTGATCATTGAAGGGTAGGGCCAGATGAGCTTGGCGCCTGAAGGCGCCAACCTCATCTGGCACTACCTTTGAATGATCATGGTCAATTCATCTCCTGCTGTAGGGCGTTGGGGCTAAATGGGTTAACTATACGCCACTCGAACACACACACACAGACACACACACACATGCGTGTGAGTGTGTGTGTGTGTGTGTGTGTGTGTGTGTGTGTGTGTGTGTGTGTGTGTGTGTGTGTGTGTGTGTGTGTGTGTGTGTGTGTGTTCTTTAGTGGAATACCTTTGGCCCTTCAAACCACCCTCCTTCAAACTGGAATAAGGCCCTGTGGACAGAGTGTGAAAATATATTAAATGCATGAGCTGTACCCAACAAAGCATTTCATGATTAACATTCCCTGAGTTAATTTATGTGAATAGTGTTTATTATAGATAAGACTGCAGTAAATCGGACGCTCATGGGTACAATCAGAGAAACTATGAGTTAATAATAATAATAATATTAACATATAATAACAACAACAAAAACAACAATAATAATTATATCTTTAAGGAGACTATACCGTCAATAAAATGCTGTATTTGCCGTACAAATGACATATATGTACCTTGAATCCTGCTACATATTATATACTTCCCAATATACACACCAACTCAAAATGATACACAAGAAAAATAATAATAATAAGAAGAAGAAAATGGACACAACAACAAAAATGCTCTCGGAAAAAGACATACCATAACTTACAAGACCACACAACCCTCACTGACAAACAAAAAAAAAGTAGGTAAGCGAAAAGAATTGTCGTGCAGTCACTCCATTTTCCGACACGGTGATTGGTCAGCACCTAAAAATCGCAAGGTGGGGATCAATGCCCCATTGCCTACCTCCTAGGAAATCAAAAACTATACAGACCAATTCGCTTTCAAGACATGCTGTGCACTTATAATGACTATACAGTATAAACATATTTGTTTTTAGCACATTAACCCCTTCGGTTGCCATTCCCAAATTTGGGAGTTGCTTTCTACAAAATACTTTAAAGTTCACGTGACAGATCGTCCATGATGGTTCAAGGGTGGTGCCAGAATAGCTTGGCGCCTGTAGGCGCCAAGCTATTCTGTCATCACCCTTGAACTTTCATGGGCGATACATCTCCTGTTGAATGTCAGAGGTTACTGGGATAAAGGTCTCAGCCTTCTTCTCGGATGATTACCTTTATTACGCAAATAGACGACGACGACAGCAACGACAACAGACAGGAGAACAATGCAGCACACAACGGCAATAATTATGATAGTAGTTTGGCTCAAACCCCCGCCTCCATCTGTACAGCAAGGAAAACATCAATATTGCGTAGTTGAAATACCAGTGATTATTGCGAACAAAAGAGAAAAGGCAAGCGTCGATCAGTCTGATCTGGCCAATGAAACTTAAAAATCAAAATCAAATAAAAAACTTCGATATTTTCTTCTCCAACAATATTTTGTTTTTCAGATTTTAAAAAAAGATAAATAATTTTAAGAATGTTTTATTGCAAGGGATACTCTGCCCCTCCCCCCCCCCTCCCCTACATTTTCAACAATATCAGTTTGTTCTCCAGGAAACAAATATAGTTATTATGTAAAGGTAAGGTTTTTTTCATAGATATCTTTCATAGTTGGATCAATGATGGCGGCCATGCAACAGCTCCCGGCCGCCCGCTCCGGCAGAAATAGTCGCCACCCGCAGTATTTTAGCAGTCATTGTGCCTTCGTTGATATATGATGTCGGGCCCTGCAATGCTGCATCATGACTGGTGTTTCTGTTTGATGACTTTTGTGAATTTGTTGTGCTGTGGTTGTTAATTGGATTTTCAACGGTAGTTTCCTCCGCCGTCAGTGCAATGCTGGTAGTTTACACGCCGGCTGATAGTTTGTTAGTCAGTACCATGGAAATCGGATCTCAGAAGAACAGCGCGCATTATGCTTCGGCAAAGAACCAAGGTGCTTTACTCCCCTTTTAATCATCTCAGGAGTGGCTCTTCCCACGCCATGCTCAACACCAGAGGACTGGCGTGCGTGCAACGAGGCGAGTGCCGGCAGGCTTCGGGCCCCCACATTCAAGCCGAGTGATGTGATGATGGACACTTCCCTGACACAGTGACTGTGTGTCTTACAACACTTAACAGCGTGTGCATGTGTGTACTGTGGATTAGGAACAACGTGCTTTTCACGTTAATGTTGTAGTTTTATTATTAATGCTTCAAAATGAGTAGGTGTGTAGTTATATACTACTTAAGTTATAATTAAGGTGTGGTGACTGTTTATGCCGGAGCAAATGTCTGTCTAATAGCCGGCGCTGTTCTATAGCGACGGGTCCCCAGGTAGCAACTGTGGAAGTATAATTTGTCTTTTTGTTTTGTTTATGCATATTTTTTTTTTTTTGTAAAATTTTATTCATTGTGAAACTAGTCTCAGCCAAGCAGGAAGTGTAAAAACATTATATTACGTGTTTAAGAGATACTATGATAGGGCTGTCCTTAGTTTGCTTTGTGTTAGGGAGGTTCAGGTCGGGTTGGGGCCGCTGGCGCCGGCCATGAGTCGCCTTGGCGACGGGCTTCACCCGTCCCGAGCCATTGTCCATTTGTTGTTGTAAATGTTGTGTGAGTTTGGGTAATTGCGAGTTGCACCTGAGGTGGCGAAACAAATTTTCCTGTACGTGGCAACATGTATTTGGAAGAATAAAGTTTATTGACTTGATTGATTGATCTTGCCCGCCTCCCTCCCCTACTTTTCATTAGAAAGGCCAGGGCTCCCCATCCCCCGTCTCTCTTGGCTTCGGTTCCTGTGCCTCTGTAATATTAAATGGACAATTCAAGTGATCTTAAAAGAAAATGCCCCTGAAAAATTAATATGGTGTATGAAAATTCATAAACGTGGTAAAAAAAATATGCCCCAGCATTCTATTTCAGAATGGACGCCGAACCTGACCTAACAACAGATGCTTCCCCGTAGTGGAAATATACAAATGTCATGCTCACCTGACACCTTGAGGACAAAGATTCCAGATTCAGAACTAAGGTATCCATTGTCCGCGACACACGTACAGAACGTGCCGTCATTAGACGCAGCCAGCGTCAGTGTCAGACTGCTAATCATCGTGCCCCCTTCTTGGCGGCCAGGCGCATCAGGCTGACCGGGACATTGGAGAACCAGCTGGGTGATGGCAGGCCGCCCGCCGTCTGCCGCACACTGCAGGGTGATGGTCTGGCCAGGGGAGAACGCGGTGTTGTTGTTGTGATCTCCAACAGTTGGTTTGTTGGGGCGAACTGCAGAAATTATGAAAAATAGTGCTTTTACAGCCAGCAGTCCGTCCATCCATATATCCAAACATTCATCCATCTTGTAAATATCCATATATACCTGCCGAATGGTTTCGGACTCAAGCAGTAAACACACCAAGAAACCGCTCTGAAGAACGACTTCGTTGAACCACTTACAGGGTCGGTTCCCGAAGGCGCACCTTCGGTTTAGCCATTGAGCAGGCGGCACTATGCTTTTCATGCTGACTGCTAGGATTAAAACGGCAACAGGACTGCGCGCGTGTTTATATAGGCTGGCCGACAGTTTAAGAACAAACTGAATAAAGCTGAATGATTATTACAGACTGAAAATTCACCTCTTAACTGCCAGTTAACTCATTCAGCCCCACGACCGTATTTCCCCAATTTTGGAGGCGTCATCTACTGACTATGCACCAGTTGCAGGAGATGGATCGAACATGATAATTCAAGGGTAGTGCCAGATTAGCTTGGCGCCGACAGGCGCCAAGCTAATCTGGCACTGCCCTTGAATTATCATGGTCGACCCATCTCCTGCTTTAGTGTGTCAGGGCTGAATGGGTTAAGACAGACTGTGTTTCTGAAAGCTTGGTTAGTTCGGCACCAAAGAGCCACACAAGAAACGTGTCTTCAAAGTGGTGTCAGCAAGAGGCATGGATTCTCAAAAGCCCCCGCAACTGCGGGGGCTTATGAGAATCTATGTCTCTTGCAGTTGCAGTTTTTCTCGGCAGTCGAGGGATTAAGTATCACTATGCGTTGTGTGACAAGTAATGTACGCTATAATGTCCCACCTGCAATTTTGGGAATATACGGCACCCTGGAGCTCCCCGTGTGGTGCTGCACTTCACAGTGGTATGTCCCTCCATTGTACCCGGCAGTGACGTCGTTGAAGGTCAAGGCCAAGGTCAAGGTAGAAGCGCTGACCACGGAGCGTCCGTCAGGATCTAGCCAGACCAGTCGTGCGGGTGGCGAACCCAGGTCTGACGTCACGCACGGGCAGCTGGCGATTCTGGCATCCGTGACGTAGTCTGAAGGACAGCTGGAGGTTAAGGACGGGGAAACTGGTAACCCTGCACGTCATCAGTAGGACGTCGAGCCAGTCATTATTTTCGTCATCATCATTAATGTCTTCTTTTACCGTTACGGTCATCGTCGTCAGTGGCGTCGAAGTAACCAAGGACAACATGGAGGAAAACTTTGTGTCAGGAAGATGAAAGCTGACAAAAAAGAACTTTTTATATATTCAACGGTCATTTTTTCCCCTACTGTATCACTTACGTATGGTGTTTGCGGACGTAAAGTTGACCACAGGCTCCACATGCCCTGGAATTACTAGCACCTTGTAGCTGTAGCTTCCCACGGTCACCGGTAGGGGGCGGTGCAGCTGGCACGTAGCCCGGATGTACACCTGGCTATTAGAGGAGTCCACAAACTGGGTCTCGGTCAAGGTAGTTTGGTTATGAGGAATTTGGATCCACTGGCCGCCCTGAAAACTCAAATGAATAGGCGAGGTACTGAGGTCATTGAACTGGAGCTGTTAAAATCATATTCATTTCAGAATTCACTGAGGCATTTTATTTGTTTGACCCCTCTGTGCAAGTAGACACCGGCACTGTTTACAGTACCGATGACTGCATGAACAATGGGGTCAATTGAAAGGGTCATAGCCGTAGGAAGTTAGTTAGTTAGTTAGTTATTTGGGTGTAACGCCGAGCAGGCAACTAAGGCCATCTCACGGCGGACCGTAGGAAGAGTGCGCAGAATACGAGCCTCGCACACCAAGTGGCTGGGGATGGTAAGTGTTTTGTCAGTTGACACTGCAAAATCTGCAACCACCACCAGAACAATAACAGCAGCACAACAACAACTGCACACTGGCTGTCTCCCTCGGTTGCCGCTCTGATCAGCGCAACAATTTAGGGAGAAAACCAGTGTGCGACGTATGTTACCTGAAATTGTTCGGACCAAGTGCATGTCGGCGAAGGGTAGATTTTGTGCAGCACACACTGACCCAGCACTTTGTCAGACGTCTCGTCAAACCGTACTTCACAGCCGTCATGGTCAGGGGGGTCTGAGAGACATCAACATCAACATCAACACCATCACAGTCATACCATTTCAGAATCTACATTGGGAATATGTGTGTCTTGTTGTCAACTGTGTTTTGTTTTCTTAGTGTTAAAGCAGGCTTTATTAATATTATGCTCCTATTTAACAACACTGTTAATACTGATTTTTTCCTGCTTTCCAAAAAATAACTCCCACACAGAGTCAACTATTGGTTCATTAGCATGCCTTATTAACCATTACATTCAGAGTTTGATTAAAAAAGATTAGCTTATTGTCCTGTGAAGGCTACATTACAGATTAGGAGATAGATCAACCTTTTTAGTTCAAGGGTGGTGCCAGAACAGCTTGGCGCCTTGAACTGTCATAGTCAAATTTATTTCAAGCAATAGTGTCCTGATGAAACAAGAAGTCTCTCTTACCGAGAGGTAGAAGCGCGGTCCCCAAAGTACGGAGGTTGTTCTCCAGAGATTAGTTTTCAATTCAGATCAGATAATGGTTCAAAGGTGGCGTGGGGGGGGGGTGGGTGGGGGGGAGGGGGAGGGGGGAGGGGCTTGGCGCTATAGTGAACCAGTGATGGATATTAGTTGCCGAACATAACCACACTGGCTAATCATTAGAACAGTGACATTTATAAAATAAGAACATATTAAAGAAGAAAATAGTTTAATTAACAATCACTGGATATAACGTTTCACTGGGTAAATACAATACCCAGTAAATTAATCGTCATTGGAGTATCAGTTATCAATGAATGTGATTGTGATAAATATCCGTGATACAAAAGAAAACAAGAAAACTTAATACTGTAAACAATAAGGCACATGCGAATAACGATATCTTGTCTTAATGATCCGCACATTTCCTTTCAAGATGACGTCAAAACTCACAGATGACGGTAATGGAACACGTTGATGACGAAAAAGCAGTGCACGTCCAGTCTCCACCAATAGAGCTGAGGTCACGAGTGACCTGAAGAATTGTTAAGCTTGAAGTAGTACCATTGGCACGTGTGACTTCATATCTGCTTGGGTAGTTGTTCTGACAAGTTCCGTAACCTTAGATTGCAAATAGATATAAAAACCCACAAAATAAGTAAATACTTAGCAGTTTGCAATAAATAGCCATGAATTCGAAATTATTTTAGATGACAAGATTTGTAACTTTTAGCTTGTTGTAATTCGAATTTTAGATGCTTTTACCTTTAGTCTCAGTCAAAACCAATATCGCTAATCCCGACACTGCCAGTGGACGCAGATTGTGAGCGTCTCTTTATGATTCAACAATAAAGAGCCCAGACGTTCAGGGAACATGGATACACAATTTCCTCAGCAAGAGGCATAGATCCTCATGAGCCCCCGCAATTGCGGGGGCTCATGAGTATCTATGCCTCTTGCAGCTGGATTGTGTTCGCTTTTTAACATCATCATCATAATCATCATCATCATCATCATCATCATCATCATCGTCATCAGTCACTGACCTGCGCAGCTGGCTATAGCAATGGTGGCGGAGTTTTGATCTTTCTTGGTCCACTGGACGGTATAAGACGCCTGAAGTCCGCCACACGTGAGTGTGTGTGTACTCCTCTCCACCGCCTCTCCTCCGCGGCCACAATCCAGCTGTTGTCCTGTGTAGCATACAACCATTCAATCAGTATGCCTAGCAATAAATCAATCAGATAAGACAGTCAGTTCGTTCATTCATTCATTCATTCATTCATTCATTCATTCGTTCGTTCCTTCGTTCCTCCCTTCCTTCATCAATGCATCCATCCATGCATTCATCAATGCATCCATCCATCTATCCAGCTAGTCCGTCCATCCATCCATCTATGTATCCCGTTCATCCAATCCTCGCGTTCATCCATCCATCATCTAACCATCCGTCCGTCCGTTCGTCCGTCCGTTCACCCATCAATTCATCCATCCATCATCCATCCAGTCAAGCATGGCTTGAGTCACAGTTTAATCTTGAAATACCTGAAGACGCTGGTATCAACAATATTATTTGGACGATGATGGTGATCCAGAGTTTGGCCATATTCATGTCTTGCAGAAGGTTAATCCCCCACAAAACTTTCGGGCGATTTTTGCCAACCTAACAGTCATGAAAACAAAGCCTTACTTGTACTATACAGGTAACGTGAAAAACATACAAATGGCATATGGTCATGTAAGAATGGGCAGCAAGTTCAGACAACGTTGTACAATGTATACGTGCAGGAAATGGTACAGGATAAAAGGGGCAGGAGAAGGGGATGTTCGGAGAGGGGGGATACGGTGGAGTTATTGACATCAGTGTTAAAATTATGTCGGAGTTTCCAGGTTAAATCTGTGTCTCATATTTTAAAGAGCTTGCATATCAGACGGGTAAGTGGTTTATAACCCTTCGACTACCGGGAAAGTGTACAAAATCCAAACGCAAGAGACATAGATCTTCATGAGCCCCCGCAATGCGGGGGCTCATGAAGATCTATGCCTCTTGCTAATACCACTTTGAATCCATGTTCCTCGGACTGCTGAGGCTCTTTGGCGTTGAATTAACACAATCTGTGCCCACTGGTAGTCAAGGGTATACGGCTCACTGTTTCACAATTTTCGAGAAAAACATAATTAGCAGGCAGTCATGCCCAGCCGCCAAGCCATAGCCATTCGACATGCGCTCTTATCTCATGAGTAGAACGTTGTGCCTGGCTCGCTCGTCCCTTCGCAAAAGATTTGTTTTTAAAAAACCACGACAGCGTGAACACCCGATATATCTGTTTTGTCACATAACTGCAAGAGGTATTGATTATCAAGACCACCTTCAACCTGCGAAAGTGGAGAGGGGCGAGTGGAGGTGGGGGTGGTGTGTGGGGGGGAGGGGGGGGGGTCTTGAGAACCTACGTCTCTCGCGTTCGGGTGTTGTTCGCTGATTTGTCCAGCAGTGAAGGGGTTATCACATTTAACCCCTGAAAAGCCACAGCTGGACATGGATCGACCAATATAGACCTATGGGCGCCAAGCTATTCTGGCACCAGCCTTGAACTATTCTGGTCGATTTGTCGTCTGGATTCAAATGCAGTCTTCAGAGGACAACTCCAAAATGTGGGGGAAGTCGGCCTTAAGGTACAAAGGGTTAAAACAAGCAACAAAAGAATCCAAAATAAATGAGAAACTGTATTCACGACACAGGCAAAACTCACCTTTGCATTGCTTCCAGTCACTTTCTTGGCTCACCCCCCTCTTTTCTATCTCTTTTTTATTTTGTTCTTTGGCCACAGTAGATCTATGATCACTGGTCGATCATGCACACTTCTCTCCCCTGACAGTGCTTTTACCTACTTTACTTTGTAACCTTCCTAAAATATTAGCACTGGCAGTCTCCCCTTTTCTTTTCAACTTTGCAAGATCTGACTAATTTAAAGCTGACACCATCCTGCATATGTCCCGATGAGTCGACACCAGTAAACCAATACCAGAGCAAGTGTTGCGCAAGGGTAACGAACCACTGGCTGTCAGTGACGCGAACTGCAGTCTGTGGGTTTTCGCAACGAAACTAGTCAGTAAGCAAAAGCGCTTCGGTCCGATGACCTTTTTTAATATTTTGAAAGTCAGCTAACTCTGTGTCTGTCATAAACGGTCCACTTACCACAACTTCACATGAATGTTTTGCAACTGCAGCTAGTGTGTTATATCAAGTCAGCTCCTGGCCTTCACTACTGTAAGTATGAACACCCTGCGTTGTGCACTGCCGCTAAAACTAGCAGGTTTAACTGGTTAACCCCTCCACAGACTACGTTTCAGCAGTCTTCGGTCAACGCCAGAGAGCCTCAGCCGTCTCAGGAACATGGATACAAAACGGTGTCAGCAAGAGACATAGATCCTCATAAGCCCCCGCAATTGCGGGAGCTCATGAGGATCTATGTCTCTTGCATTTGGGCCGTTTTCACTATCTTTTTCTCGCAGTGAAGGGGTTAATAATATGTCCGTTTTGCCGTTTTGAATAGTATGAACTAATTTAGCAATGCTAGCTCCATTTCATGTATTCTATTGTGTTTCCTTCTCCTTCTCTCTTTTTTTTTTTCACACTAAACATTTTTATATGAAACAGCGGAAAACATACAAATAATATAGATGCAAGTAAAATATCACAAGAAAAACATACGGGATTTAGTCCACACGCAATACCCGCAGAAATCAGTGCTTCGTCAAACAGCACTGTTGTCTACTGGTCTGCAGCTGACCGTCCACACGCTTTTTTTTTTTTTTTTAAACAGTGACTATCTGCACAATCGGGAATCTCCAGTGGCTTAAAAAAGATAAGGTAGCCAGAGTTGGCATTAGTCAAGTTTGTTTATTTCTTTCTTTGTTGATTAATTTATTAATCATTATTCATTTATACTCACAAACCAGATAGGTGAGGCTAGCGCTGGCAGAATTGTCAGTACTCAAACCAAGGGGAATCACAGCGCTGGACAGACAACAGTTAGATCCCCTGCCCCTGCGTATTTCTCTGTGGGCTGGCGATTGGGTGCCTGATAGGCGGGGGCAGGGGATCTAACTGTTGTCTGTCCAGCGCTGTGATTCCCCTTGGTTTGAGTACTGATTATTCATTTATGTATCGATCTATTATGTTAGTTAGTAAGTTAGCTAGCTAGTAAGCTAGTTACATGTAGTTAGTTAGTTAATTGATTAGTTTGGTGGAGGGCTTTCTTTTTTCTTTTCTTCAGAAACTGGCTTAGGCCATGTACATTTGAAATTCCATCCTACTTTTAACCCATTACATTCTGACTGACATTTTTCAAATTTGTATATTGTCATAAGAGGGCGGCATTACAGATTAGGAGACAGATCAACCATTTAGTTCAAGGGTGTTGCCAGAACAGCTTGGCGCCTCACGCGCCAAGCTGTTCTGGCACCACCCTTGAACCATCATAGGCAAATTATTTCATGCAGTAGTGTATCAGAATGCGAAGGGTTAAAAAAAGAAAAGGACAACTTTTTTTCCCTCGGCGGCTCACGATCACCACCACTTCGAAAAGAGAGTGAAGGATGGGGAGGGGGGGGGGGCGGAGGGAGGAGAGGCGGGGGGGGGGGGGGGGGGGGAACAAGTGTGAATTCACCCTACTTCCACATTGTTCCAGGTATTCCTACTTCTAGTCACAGGCCTTACCTCTCTGAAGTGATCGGACCTCGTGTGGCAAATAACATAAACAAACATGGTAATGATTCCTCAGGAAAGTCCGCGTTTCTGAATAAAAGTGTGAGGTCTGTGTGTGTAGATCGGTCAGGTTATGGTGACACTTGAAATAGTGCACTCCTGCATTCCACTTCACGAAGAAGGGCTCAATAGAATGGTGCGAGAACGAGGGTTGGGGGGGGGAGGGAGGGGGAGGGAGGGGGAGGCCGGAGGGGGGCGGGGGGGGGGGTTTGTAGGAAGGGATTACTGCCGGCCATGACGAATTTGATTTTATTTTGTGAATAACATTGAGCTAGTGACATCAGCCTTCACGAATAACAGTTGAAGATGCCTCTGTGTGGGTTTGTTTGTTTGGTTGGTTGGTTTTGTTTGCTGTTCGTTCATTCGTACTTTCTTTCGTTCGTGTGTGTGTGTGTGTGTGTGTGTGTGTGTGTGTGTGAGAGAGAGAGAGAGAGAGAGAGAGAGAGAGAGTGAGTGTATGCGTGCGTGCGTGCGTGTGAGGGTGTGTGTGCGTGGGTGTGTGTGTGCTTGCATGCGTGCGTGTGTGTGTGCTTGCATGCGTGCGTGTGTGCGTGCGTGTGTGCGTGCGTGCTTGCGTGCGTGCATCTGTGTGTGTGTGTGGTTGTGTGCGTGTGCGCGTCTGTGAGTCTGTGTGCGTGCTTACGCAACTTGCAGACATTTATAGGCGCCCTGGTCTCGTTTTTTTCAACCTTATGTCCTAGCGCCGTAAGGTTCAGACTCACATTACAACACATAAATAATGCCAGGTGACGTCTGTCCAACGTCACAAGACGTGATGACCTGGCTACTGTACTGTGGATTGTCTGCCTATATCCTTAACTCATTGTGCCCGAGGTACGAAATACCCACATTTTGGAGTTATCCTCTGAGGGCTGCGTTACAATTCAGGAGACCGATCGACCGTGATAGTTCAAGGGTGGTGGCAGAATAGCTTGGCGCCTATAGGCACCAAGCTATTCTGCCACCACCCTTGAACTATCACGGTCGAGCCGTATCTTGCTGTGGTGCGTCGCGGGCAGAACGAGTTTAGACTAACTCCGATCGCTCACTCTCTAGAATCATGTATCAACCCATTTACGGCCGAGAAAACTGAGCATCACCCAACTGCAAGAGGCATACATCCTTATGTGCCCTCGCACTTGCGGGGATTCATGAGGATCTGTGCTTCCTGCTGGAAACACGTTTTGTCCACGTCCCTCGGTCGCCTGCGGATCTTATGACGTTAAATTACCAAAGATTTCAAAAACACAGCGTCCACTGGTAGTGAAAGAGCCAAGCAGTGTGTACAGATCGGATACTGGACCACTGTGGTAGTTCAAGGGTCGTGCCTCATCAGCATGTCTGCTTTAACCGTAAATCATTACCATTGAGCCGTTCGCATTGCACATTGCAGTCTGTATATAAAACGAAAGATATTTAAAAAGACATTTTTGTTTTTCAACGCCCATGTGACGTTACCGTATGTCTGTTCATCGTAGGTATATACCCCATACAAGCACAGGCGGAAGTGGTATACGTGGTATACCCCGCGGTTCTAGCCAACCTGTAAGTGTGGATTCAGACATGGCGGAAAACATCAGACTGCTCTGGATATTGTGGATGTCAGTCCGCATTCACCTGTCTGCAGGTGAGTTGATCGCTTGGAGTTAAACCCCTTCCCTGCCAGAAGTAATGTATCCACCATATTAATCCTGACTGCCTGAAACATACTAATAGGAATAAGACCAGCAAGAGACATAGATCCTCATAAGCCCCCGCATATGCGGGGCTCGTGAGGGTCTATGGCTCTTGAATGTGGGTGTTGTTCTTGTACTGCAGAGGTGAAGCAGTTAATGACTGTGGCCCGTGTATTATCAAGTGTATTGGTATTAAATACATATGCAATTATTATGAAGGTGTATCTTATAACTATATAATATCGATTTTATCGACGAAGAAGATAAATAATTTTCTGTGGTGGTTGCGTGCTTGCGTGAGTGTGTGTGTGTGTGTGTGTGTGTGTGTGTCTGTGCGCGCGCGCGTGTGTATGTGTGTGCGTGTGTGCGCGCGTGTGTGTTTGTGTGTGTGCGAGTGTGTGTGCGTGCATGCCTACGTGTGTATGTGTGTGTGTGCTTGTGGTGTGTGTGCGTGTGTGCATAATATGTTGCACTACCTTGAATTATCATGGTCAATACATCTCCTGCAACTGGTACATAGTCTTTAGGTGATACCTAAAAAAAATTAGAAAATGCGGGCTTTGAGTTAAGTTTGTTAACTTATACTGTGTTCCAGCGGTGCCACAAATCAACTGTACCGCAGAACAACCAGTTGAAGGCAAGCCGTACCAGTTATTTTGCACAGGTAACTTCTTTTTTTTTCGTGCTAACGGTCTTTTTACTGCAATTCACCAAGGTTTTGCGATACGTTAATACTTGTTACTGGAAAAAAGAAACTGTCATTTTAATCGGTTCAATTTACTATAATTAAACCGTTACACTACTCTGACGTATTCTCCTAAAGACGCTCGTTCACTTACCATAAGCGACGTCATTTGTCATTAAAAGCTTAACCCATTCAGCCCTGACGCACTACAGCAGGAGATGGGTCGACCATGATAATTCAAAGGTAGTGCCAGATTAACTTGGCGCGTGTCGGCGCCATGCTAATCTGGCACTGGCCTTGAATTATCATAGTCGATCCATGTCCTGCAACTGGTGCATACTAGATGACGCCTCCAAAATTTGGGAAATACGGCATACTCAGTCTATATGGCTGTAAAATTGTCTACTCAAACTGCTGTCTTTATATATGTGTAATGGTAGTCGGTGATTGCATTCGTCTGATGGGTCATGTAGTCAAACTTTCTTGTAAGCAAAGGTCATCGGGTCAACTTCGGCCGCATCTGACCCGCGCACGGTCGTCCGCGGGTCGAATTCGGCCTGATGGTCTTTTGCTGCCGATGTCGGCCCAATGGCATTGTGCTTAGTGGGTTCCTGCTTCCAGGCATCAACGCAGCCGGCAAAGTGGAATGGCGACGTAGTTTCCAGAGCGGTGGAGGTGACGGCGTTGTTGCGTCATGCGATGACGTTAGCATTTGCACAGTTATCGATAATACACAACATGGAGTGTCGCGCCCGACGGCGAATACGTCATCGCTAACTATTCTGAGGATACAGCGTAATGACGACACACGCTGGACGTGGACTTGTCTGTCTGGCGGGCAGTCTTCCTCCTGCAACCTGCCCCCGACCATATGTGAGTGCACAATTTATCGATTCGTATATCGGTGTTTTGTTGATACTGTGAATCTGACTCGAGTGGCGTTAGAACGCTATCCAGCGAAAGGAACATGGACATGAAGTGGCTGCAGCAAGAGGCCGCAGTGATTCTCATGAGTTGGGAGTCGTTTAATCTTTCTCTGCAATGAAAATGTTAACTCATGTCAGCCCGACGAACGTATTTCCCAAATTTTAGAGGCGTCATCTAACAACTATGCACCTGTTGCAGGAGATGGATCGACCATGATAATTCAAAGGTAGTGCCAGATTACCTTGGCGCCTGTCGGCGTCAAACTAATCTGGCACTACGCTTGAATTATCATGGTCGACCCATCTCCTGCTGTAGTGCGTCAGGGCTGAATGGGTTAATCAGCTAGGGCAATTTCCTGCGACATGTACTGGTCATCAGAAATTGACAACTGATTCGTAACACACACACTTCCGTGGACGAAATTCTCGAATACAGTAGACGTTGCCCTCAAAAGACCAAATACCAATTCAAAAGACAAATCGACCATGATTGTTAATGAGTGACGTCATAATTGTTTGGCTGAACTTGGCTCCTTTCTGTGAAGGGCTGCGCCAAAGTGGCTTGGCCCCTTATAGTTGCCAAGCCATTTTAGCGCTGCCCTCCACTTATTATGGTCTGTCAGTCTGCTTCTGTGGTGTTGCATGACAGAGCAAACATATTTTTATCTATGCATAACTAGTTGCTAATATATTAGACGCTATAATGTCTCTCCTTTCAGATCTCCCCGAGCTGTCAACCAACTGCACGGCAGAACTGACTTTGGGTGGCCCGGTGGCGCGCTGCCTTATCCAGAAAGTCTACCCTGTTCCAGAGTGCACCTGGCTGGAATCCACCACTCCATCAAGTGGTGCAGGGGAGGTAAGCGAATGATAGTCCAAGAGCAGGATTGTTACGTGTGCCGGCACTTCACATTATTTTTACAGCAGCAAGAGCGGAAACTCTGTGATGTAAAGGTATATCAGTATCAGCATGATAGGAGTGGCAGCTCTTGCTTCTTTAGACTGCGGTACGTGCAGCTGAAAAACAAAATAATTGCGGGCTTTCACAGTAGGCCCGGCTGATGCCACCAGTCGTTCTTACTTGAACTAAAAGAGCTCGGCATAATGTTATCGATAAATGATTGCGGTGTGAACATTGAAATTTATAGAACGCTGCATATATTGCTTAGTATGCTATTTTGATTGTCCCGGCTTTACCACATATCAAACTGAGGCTAAAAGCTTATCAGTTGTACACGGGGCTGCCGGCCATTGCAAGCTACATCAGTTATAGTACTCCAACAGATAAGGATATAGACCAATGGCTTTAGTTCAAGGGTGGTGCCAGAATAGCTTGGCGCCAAGCTATTCTGGCACTACCCTTGAACTGTTTTAGTCAAACTTATTTATATCACACACTGGCCGTATTCCCAATGATAAAGGTTATGTGCAACTGGTGACATGTCAGTTCAGTAGTTGAATATCCATACCAAAGCGAGTTCTCTCCTTTTCCTCCTTTGTTGGAAATTATGTTGTGTTTTACACGCCTCACATCACTCGCACGATCTGCTCTTTATCCTCAGTCCAACACAACAATTCTCCCGTCATCCAGCGAGGTCCAGCTTGAAGCCTTGGCTTCGTTTCACACAGCAGACGGCAATCTCTACTTTAGCGCCACCTGTGTGTTGCGAAGGGTCGTAACTTACATTGAGGGCAACTACAGCTACACGGCTATAGTCTCCCCTGGATCTGTCAGCCGCATCGTCAAGTTTGCCGGTCGCAGTTCTATAGGTAAGATCGCAGCCCGATTGTTCTTTAACATTATCATTTTTCCCAAGGTAGCCATTTCTGCGTAACAGCTCACTGGTTCAAGGACGCAGGAGAGGTGGCCCTGGGTAATTGAGAAATGTTAATTACATGTATTATCAGTCATTTGGTCGACCGATTCAGTAACCGTCTTGACTTAGTGAGCTCTGATACTATGCGACAAGAGAAATTACGACCATGACATTTCAAGGGTGGTGCCAGAATAGCTTGGCGACTTGGGTTTACTCGTATCCCATGAACTTACTGGTATGAGAGAAACTTGTGGAAAGATAAGCAGGCAGAATAGTAAATGGTTTATGCTCAATACAGTCATCCCATCAAGACCAAACAGTTGAGGTGGATACCAAGCGTGTAATGAGCAGAGAACATCCAACGAAGAAAAAAAAACCGCTTAGAAAAGACATCAGAGTTAACTCGTTCGAGACGTGCCGCCTCCGGATACGCGGCATAAGCTGCGCATCCGGAGGCGGCACGTCTCGAATGAGTTAACAGTTTGTTGTAACTGTCTTTTCTAAGCGTGATTCTTTCCTCAAACGCCTTGTATAGACCAGAATAAATCCCAAAAATGGATTTCTGTGTAGACTCAGATCAAGATGCAAAATGTTTTTAAGTTTCAAAAGCCTGTTTTTGTTGCTGTTCTTTTTATTTGCTACTGTTGTGTGTGCGTTTGCTTCTGCCGGCTGCCCTGCTTCTGATTATGATGATTATAACTTTGACTCTTTAAAACAAACTAGCGGCGCCCTCAACACCAGCTCTTGTCGACTGTGGTTCTGGCTACATTCCGCCATCACAAGAAGTGGTCTGCACCTGCCGGGTCAGTGACCTTGGCTGGCCGCGTGGTCACGTGATGTGGACCGACCAATCAGGAAATGTTATTCGGACGGGGCAGAACACCAGTGTACAGCTTGTCCGCGGGGACGTGCCAGAGCCGAAGAGCACGAACAGAACGTACACGTGTCAAGTCCGCAGTAGCGACAACTTCATACACTCCACGGATTATGTCCCTTTCTTTGCATGTAAGCAAGATATTTTTACGGATTTTACGGGTTAAAGAAGTTAACTTGGATGAGTTTTGTTTCAGTCGTCCAATTAGTTTGTTGTTTCCGCCTAATCTTCAAGTATGTTTGTAAAATGCTTCAATTCCGCGAAAAAAAAATCTTACCCCATTAGCTTAACTCATTCTACCCCAGACACACCACAGCAAGATATTGATCGACCATGATAGTTCAAGGGTGATGCCAGAATAGCTTGGCGCCTGTGGGCGCCAAGCTATTCTGGCATCACCCTTGAACTATCATGGTCGATCTGTGTCCTGCACTGCAATGCAGTCTTCAGAGGACAACGGCAAACTTTAAGGATTTCGGTGTTGGGGTAGAATGAGTTAACGTCTTCTGGCCTACGTCGGCTCGGGCCCACTGCGGCCGTCGCGGGCCCGAGGACCCTTGCGTACTGCTAGCCGACTGATCATGAATAATTATATACATTTTTAAAATAAAAATAATAATAATAATATAATAAATTAATAAATTAATAAACAATAGATAAATAAATACATACTAAAATAAAAATTAGCATTAACATGATGTGTTCTTATGTTGTACATTTTGTATATTTATCTCAGTATAATTATACAGTACTGGTGGCTGCATATATGCCTACAAGAGGATTTTGTAGTTCAGTGAAAAACGAAAATTTATTATTATTATTATTATTATTATTATTATTATTATTATTATTATTATTATTATTATTATTATTATTTAGTTGGTCCAGACACCGTCAGAGTCACTGGACCAAACACCCTCATCGCAGACGACCACAGCTCCGTGACCTTGACCTGCACGGCCTACGGGGTCAATCCACAACCTTTCTTCATCTGGCAAGGCCAAGGGCAAGATTTCCTGGTATCCAGCGTCAGCGGAGGAGACGAGCCGCAGAGCTACCAGGAATCCATGTCGTTTGTCCCTAGACTGACAGAGAAGAGCGCGGTGGTGACGTGTTTTGTCCGGAACTCGCACTTCAACTTGTCCTACGTTTCCAACTCTTCCTTCACGATTCTTTTCATAAGTAAGTCAAACTACCTTTTGTTTACCGTTTTGTTTAAAGGGCTTTTTCAAATTGAAAGGGACATTCTCTATGCAATGAACGTTTAATAGTCCGGAATATCTCCTTTATAAATGGTCTTAGTGTGTCACGCATACTATACTGACGAGCAAAAGAAATGCGACATATTTGCAATCATCGGAACACAAAGTGTTTCCGATGATTCCAAACATGTCGCATTTCTTTTGCTCGTCAGTATATAATGCTGTATATATTGTCAGTATATAGTGCTTCACAATTCCCTTTGTCTTAAGAGTTCCGCTGACACGCACCAGGGACAGTAGAACACCCGTAATACGTGCACTGCTCAAAATGAATTGTAAAACGAAGGACATAAAAGTATTAGTTTAGGCTAAACAAGGGTAAAAACCCTTTGTATCGGCGAATTTAAGCCTTTTAGCCCTAAGATCCCATTACTTAAATTTTGGAGGTGTTGCCTAACAACTCTACAACTGTATCAGTTGCAGGAGATGGCTGACCATGATAATTCAAGGTAGTGCCAGATAGCTTGGCGCCTTCAGCGCCAAGCTAATCTGGCACTACCTTGAATTCATGGCAAGCCTCCTGCTGTAGGGATCGGGCTGAAAGCGTTAAGCACCCAAAGCCCGCCCTTGAGCAAGATCCCTTAACTTTTCTTTAATCATTAAGTTTGAATGATGTAAAATGAAAAACGTTTCTGCTCTGAATTCTTTCCCTTTGCTGCTTAGGAGAGAGACTCGGTCGGATAATAAATGCAGTCTTTTGTTTAATGTACATGTGGTTTTTATATTGTCACTTTATTGTGCAATATTTTCTTGTTTTTATGCACGGCTGTAGGGCATTTTACCATTTAAAGGCGCCTTATAAGTCCTCTTTATTATCTTTTTTTTTTAAATATAATGATTATTATTATTATTATTATTATTATGATTATTATTATTATATTATTATTATTATTATTATTATTATTATTATTATTATTATTATTATTATTATCATCATTAATGAATCTTCGTCGCGAAGTCAAGCCAGCCAAATCATCATTATCATAATGATGATGATTATTATTATTATCATCATCATCATCATCATCATCATCATTATTATTATTATTATTATTATTATTATTATTATTATTATTATTATTATTATTATTATTATAACGACCCCTCAGTGGTGTGTCCCTATTCACACGCATTCGTGAAAAGGTGGATAGGGCATCCTTTCTTAAGGCGGCCAGGGCAAACATCGATGCCCCGTTTTATTGGCAAATATTAGCACTCGAAACACTGTTTATGTCAATTTTGACTCATTCGAGTGAGCTGACCCCTTCACTGCCGAGACAATCTGAACACGATTCAACTGCAAGAGGTATAGATCCTCATGAGCTCCCGCATTTTGCGGGGGCTCATGAGGATCTATACCTCTTGCTGAAACCGCTTCGTGTCAATGTTTCCTTGAAAAACTGCCCACAACTCGATCTTACCGCAAGAAGCATAGAGCCTCATGATCTCCGCATTTTACGGGGGCTCGTGAGGATCTATACTTCTTGCTGAAACGGCTTCGTATCCATGTTCCATCTGTGGCTGGGGATCTTTGGCTTTGAATTGGCAACACAGGCTGCGGTCCATTGGCGGTGAGGGGGTTAACTGTCAGCATGAGAAAATCGGAGGTTGTAGAGTCAAGTAGGTTACAGTTTGTGACGACATATGACATCACATCCTCCGCCATACCAGAAAGGGTAGCGACACTAGCAAAGGGAGACAAATTCCGCCCTTGATCTCGTGTAAGCCGGTAATCTGCACGCTTCTCCAAATCAATAATGTTGCCATGACTTCTATTACCCCGTTCAGCGCCAAGAAAACGTAAACACCACCCAGCAGCAAGAGGCATAGATCCTCATGAGCCCCCGCAGTTGCGGGGGCTCATGAGGATCTATGCCTCTTGCCGACATCCATGTTCCTGGGGAATCTAATGTGTTTTTGGTCTTGAATTAACGAAGATTGCAGCAACATAGTCTGCGTCAGCTGGCACTGAATAATCGGATTTTGTGTGTGTTAATTAACCCATTCAAGACGTGCCGTGCATAGAGATACGCGGCACATTCTGAATGAAATGATTTGTTGGTTGCAGTGAAAAACTGCTCTGATAGTGGAGGAGCATCTGAAATTAAAGAGAGGTCATCACAGGACGTGACTGCTGTTGGCGCATCCCTCGGTGCCGTCTGCGTTCTGTTAATTCTCGTATGCATCGGTGTTATATTGTGCTGGAGAAGAAAAACAAATCTGAAACAGACATTCAATGGTAATGCATTTCTGTGGGGGTTTATGTCTCTTTGTCTCTGTCCACTTACCTACCTGCTTACTACACCTACCTACCAAGCAATGAATCCATCCATCAATTCATCCATACATCCGTCCGTCCGTCCGTCCGTCTGTCTGTCTGTCTGTCTGTCTGTCGGTCTGTCTATCTATCTATCTATCTATCTATCTATCTATCTATCTATCTATCTATCTATCTATCTATCTATCTATCTATCTATCTATCTATCTATCTATCTATCTATCTTTCTTTCTCACTACCTATCTATATCAGTTAACAATGATTTCAGAATCACAGCCTGCAGCAACTGCAGTAAAGTGGTTAAGAACCAGGGGTCAGTTGCATGATTGAGCACCTTGCTTATTGGCTGGCGCAGGACTAAGCTCACTCACTATGCAACTGGCCCCTGTAACATATTGCTGTCTGAGCAATTGAAATCGTAAAACTTTGTCAGGAACCACGGGCCGAAAAAATTGCTTTTGGATTATGTCATAAATAAAGTATGTCCACCTTTTGTGTTGCAGATCAGGCAAAGGAACCAATGCAGATGCAGGAGATAGATCGACCTACAGGTACCGATATACCAGGCTTATACTATGTATATATTTCCGTATGACTGTAATATGTATATGATCGCCTTGTTATTTATCTGCGTATTTTTTTTCTTCTTCTGTGGGCTGGCGATAGGAGGGGCCAGGGGATCTAACCGTTTGTATGTCCAGCGCTGATTAACCCATATAAGCCTGGCGTCCCATTTTTGGGACGCTACAATTTCAACCCCTTCAGACTTAAACATGAAGACTACTGTCATCAATGCATGCTACAATAGATACAGGGACACTACCGCATTCCATTCAACCTGAAATGAGGATCATCTCACTTGATTACCACGCACAGCAGCCATTTGTAATCACAGGTTGACTGCTTTTGAGGTTCAGCATGGCATCAAGTATAAGGTGAGTGAATAATTTTTCCTGTGATCAACTTTTTGATGAGGTCACTGAAGATAAAATGGTCCTCTACATGTAATCTGAAAATGTGTCTCTCAGTTTTTAATAGAAGTTCGAAATATTTATATTAGAAGGTGCTGAAGTGGCGTCCCAAAAATGGGACGCTAGGACTGAGAGGGTAGGGGTTTTTCACATGAAGAATTTGTTGTTATTGATATTTTTCAGGACTTACACTGTCCATGATGTGATCAGCATGTTAGAGGAAGACGGGACTTTTGAGACAGCCAATATTTACATCGATCCTCCCCCACTTGATGAATTGACAAATAAAGATAGTGCCGAGGAGGACGATGGAGGGACGGTTGACAATCTAAATGGCCGCCAGCTCTCTGCTGCAGCAGAAGTCACGGTTTTGAGACAAGGGATTCGGACGCACTATGCTGCAGAGCTCAACACACAGGAGAATGTAAGTTCTGATCTACAGGTGGTCTAAACTGAATCTTTACGCACCCCCATCCTCCTCCCCATCACTTAGCACAGATGATGAGAAGCAACAGTGTTCAAAGTAGGCAAACATTACATCAAAATGCTCTCTTCTTTTGCGTTGTCATACTGATTTGAAATTACATTGAGATTTTGACCATTCTTTTTCCCAGGCGTTATTACCATTCAGTTTGCCATTCTGTTATCTCAGGTTCATTCCCCCGCTGGAGATCCCCATGCTGTTGCTGAAGACCAGGAACCTGGGACTTCTCAGCCTTCAGCACCAACTCCATCTACTTCAGATGGCAGGACTGGGAAGAGGAAAACCCCACCCACAGCTGCCTCAGCATCCAGCAAGACCAGCAGAACGGCTACTGGATCAAAGGCAAAGCAGAAGACTGTTCGTGAATGGAGAAGAGTGGACCTCAGTGGCAGGATGAAGGATCGTTTCAAGTGGAATAACCTTTATGATGCTGCTCTCTTACGAAGTGATCCACATGAACTGTTTGAACTCTTTTTTGATGACGACGCTGTTGAAATGATTGTCCAGTTCAGTATCACTTATGCGAGGTCAAAAGGAAATCATTCATTCTCGGTCAATTCTGGGGAGATGAGGACATTTTTGGCCATCCTTCTGCTTTCAGGGTACAACACTGTGCCTCGGCGCAGAATGTATTGGTCTCAGGATGATGATGCCAGGAATGTAGCTGTTGTGTCAGCAATGACCCGAGACCGATTTGATGACATAATGCGCTACCTGCACCTCTCCGACAATGCCCGCCTGGATGCAGAAGACAAGATGGCAAAAGTTCGCCCTCTGATGTCCATGCTGAATGAGAGGTTCCTCAAATACTTCATCAAGACTCAAAACTTGAGCATTGATGAGAGCATGGTGCCCTACTATGGGAGACATGGTTCTAAACAATCCATTCGTGGCAAACCCATCCGCTTTGGTTTCAAAGTCTGGGTCCTCACAACCCCACTGGGATATGCGCTCCAGTTTGACCCCTACCAGGGAGCAAGAGGGAGACAGACAGAAGTACCAGGTCTTGGAATGGGGGGTTCCGTGGTCGTTGACCTGATCAGTGAACTTCAACAAGACGACTCATATCACCTAACGTTCGACAACCTCTTCACGTCTCTGCCCCTTGTCGACTATCTCACAAAAAAAGGTATCGGTTGTACCGGAACCATCCGCGCAAATCGCACCGAAGACTGCCCTCTGATGCCAGTGAATGAGATGGGGAAGACGAAAAGGGGGACATATGACTATATGCAGGATACCAGAAATGGTCTTGTCGTGGTCAGATGGAACGACAACAGTGTTGTGAATACTGTGTCCAACATGGTTGGCGTGGAGCCTGTTCAAACAGCCAAAAGCTGGTCAAGAGCTGAGAGGAAGAGGATCGAGATAGTCCAGCCCTTTGTGATCAAGCACTACAACAGCACTATGGGCGGAGTTGATCGAATGGATCAAAATGTCGACAAGTACAGGACCAGCATCAGGTCAAAGAAGTGGTGGTGAGCCCTGTTCGCATACTGCCTCGACCTCTGCGTGCAACAGGCCTGGCACCTGTACAGTGCGACGCCTACAGGCAATGAAGCACCACTGGACCTCTTGGGCATCCGTCGGGCCATAGTCCGTACTTATTGGCCAAAACCCCCAAGACCAAGGGAGCTGGACGACCCTGCGGCAGGACTCCCACCCTGGACAAGCGGGTTTCCCCTGCTGTGAGGTTTGATGGAAAGGACCACATGGTTCAGCCGTGGCGACCCAGCTGCGCTGTGCCTCATATGGGAAGAAGACGATGAGACGGTGCTCCAAGTGCATTGATTGTGACCATTATTTTGCTAGTCTTTGTGCTGTTAAGGTTTAAAACTTAAAACTAATTATTTTATCAATTAATGTTCATGTCCAGATTTTTGTTTTGTTGTTTGAAACACTTTGTTGCCAAGTAAAGTTACAAAGAGAACGCTTCTTGTCATGTTATCTTCATGAAAGTGAATGCAAAAACCCCTACCCTCTCAGTCCTAGCGTCCCATTATTGGGACGGTACTATGTCATGTCCTACATATAAAAATCGGACAGCTATCAAACAATCTCTGCTGGATATGCTCAAAATGCACCAAAAACAACATTGTTACACTACTTTCTCACAAAATAAAAATTCAGGCTTATATGGGTTAACTCCCCTTGGTATGTGTACTATTCTACCAGCTCTAGCCTCACTCGTCTGGTTTGTGTGTAGTTTGTAGGTCATAGAGTAACCCAACGAAGAAAGAAACACGCTTAGACGACACAGTTGCAACACAATGTATTAAATGTATACTCGTTTGTCTCTTGTGGAAAAGGGTTTTCACCCTTTTTCAAAATAGACAACCAAACAAGTATACAATTCGCTACTTATTTTGTCAGTGTGAACAAATAAAGTGGCATAATTGTGCTGTACTAAACTGAACTGTAACTGTCTTTTCTAAGTGTGTTTCTTTACAGGCGCTACTAATTTCTAAACCGGGGATAAAAATAATGGTGCTTGTTAACGCATTCGAGACGTGCCGCTTCCGGATACGCGGCATAAGCCGCGTATCCGGAGGCGGCACGTCTCGAATGAGTTAAGGGGTGATGGCAAGATTATCACGGTAGTCATTGTTCAGCAGCAAGTGTAAAAGATCAAAGTTTAACAGGACTTCATAAAGGCCAGGGCTCAGCACGTCGTCAAGGGCCAAGTTCGGCCGCTGGAAGTCTTGGAAGTCACAGGGCAACCGGAGGTCAGAGGGATCAGAGTTTCACAGAACCGGCAGATGGGTCTTACGACCACCTGTATGACACAGCTGATGAAGGTACTTAATTCAGTTTTTACGCGAAGCATCTGCGCCAGCATTATCGTACACTCCTGTTGATCTAGCGTAGCCCATCAATACTGAGTTTTCCATTGCAACAAACGACTCCCCCCAAGAAAACGAACGAGAGCAAAATGACGGCTCATTATCTGATAAGATTAAACGACTGTCCAAACATCTGCAAAAGCATTAACAACACTCCAAACATTTCCAGAGGCACAGATCCGCATGAGCCCTCCGGGCTCACGAGGATCTATGCCTCTTGGAGATGTTTGGAGTGTTGTCTATGCTTATAGTACTAGCTAACCAGCCGTGATTTCGCAAATGTACATAGTACAGAGGTAGAAATTAAGCGTAAATTTCTGCGGCGGGGACCGTCTCAAAGGTGTTCGACGGTTGCCTCCCTCATGAAAACATTTAGAATTTTAATTACGCTTTTCGCTTAATGTAAAATTGTGACTCACACTAATCTTCTTTAAAAAAAAATTTTTTTTTAAATGTTCTTAAATTTTACTCAGTTCTTCATGCACCTGTGAGCTACTGTATCCTCACTTATGTAAATATTTAGAATCGTATTTTTTTTTTTTTTTTTTTTTTTTTTTTTTTTTTTTTTACTGTAGTGCAAATCTTAGTCAGATTTTAGCCTAATATTGTTTAAAGATGGATACAAAACTTTAACAGGACTCTGGCTTTACGTGCAGTTTGGCACGTCGCACTTCTTCTTCTTCTTCTTGTCGTTCGCAGTGGGCTATACGGTCAGACCAGCACCGGCGGTGAATGACGTCGTTTTCTCCAGGTCTTCTCCAGGCACGTCGCACTATTTGGCATACATTCCCATTGCTACTAGCGCGTACGGCCATCGGTGCTGCTCAGTGCTGCACGCGCCGAGGAGTCCAGGTTCAGGTGGTCCTGGGTTGCATGGTTTTATTTTTGAACAATTATAATAAAATAAAAATGGAAACACAAAAGAATTACTAATAATTACTAATATACTGTATAGGCCATCCCCCCCACCCCCACCCCCACCCCACCCTCTCTTTTCCCTTCCCCCATTTCCCCAAAAGCTAAAGCTAGCAAATTATATATTAAAAATATTTATTAAGTCAATTATCATGTTTAGTGCCGTGGGACATGAATGAAGAAGAAGAAGAGGAAGTTAAACAGATATACATTTGTGTCTGGCTATATGAAGCGGTTTGAGGCAAAAAGAGACGCATTAGACTGTGGGTTATCAGGGTCAAGGTCAGGCAGGGTGCAGTTTCAAGGCCGTGTGACAGACATGATTCTGTTGTGTGTGGGTTGTTCACAAAGTTAGGTTTGATCGTGGTAAAAAAAGAAAGATATGACGCGTAACCTGATGACGAAGACTGACTCTTGGGTTTTCAGGAAACAAGCGCGTAAGCCGCCAGCTGGAAGATGCGAGCAAAGATAAGAAATATGTAGACATGTCAGCCACAGGTCTGTCCAAACTCTCGTTGTAATCTTGTAATCTCCTGTAATGATATTATTTTAACTCATCCACTGCCTGTGTTTTTGAAATTATTATTAACCCATTCAGCCCTGACGCCCTACAGCAGGAGATGGGTCGACCATGATAATTGAAGGGTAGTGCCAGATTAGCTTGGCGCCTGTCGGTCGATCCATCTCCTGCAACTGGTGCATAGTCATTAGATGACGCCTCCAAAATTTGAGAAATACGGCCGTCGGGCTGAAGGAGTTAATTCAACGCTGGAGAGTGCCAGCCTTCAAAAGGAGCATGGATACAAGATAGTGTCCGCAGGAGGCGTAGATCCTCGTGAGCCCTCGCAACTGTGGGGGCTCATGATGATCTATGTCTCTTGCAGCTGGATCGTGTTGACCTTTCTCGGTAGTGAATGGGTTAATCTGTTCCCTTGTGCCTGTAGACCTTCTTGTCCCTGTTTTATGTATATTTCGTACTTAGTCGTAGTTGTAGCAACGGCAGGTACGAAAAATGACATAGTCACTAACTCTGTTAATATCTTCACCGTTGTAAAATAAAGATTCATTGATTCACTGATAGTCACTAACTCTGTTAATATCTTCACCGTTGTAAAATAAAGATTCATTGATTCACTGACTGATTCATTGATTCTTACAGCTTTTTTGTTCGGAGAAGGGAGCCAGAGGAAGATGGTGTATTATTTAGTGGTACTACTCGTGTTAGTAGTCGTAGTAGTTACTTACTTACTTACCTACGCCTGTCACCCCTACCCGGGTATAGGCCGTCGACGAGAGACCTCCAGCGACTCCTGTCCTGTGCTTCTCCTTCGATTTTACTCCAGGTGGTTCCCATTCTCTTGATGTCTGCTTGGAGGTCTCGACGCCAGGAGTTTCTCGGCCTACCTCTTTTCCTCTTTCCCTGGGGATTCCATGACAATTCCTGCCTAGTGATACTGGAAGCTGGCTTTCTCAGACTGTGACCAATCCATCCCCATCTTCTTCGCCCAATTTCATTCTCTGCTGTTATCTGCTCTGTTCTCTCAAAGAGTCTGATGTTGCTAATCTTCTCTGGCCAGTGGATTTTCAAAATTCTTCTAAGGCAACTGTTTATGAAGATCTGTACTCTGTTGACAGTGGTTTTTGTCAATCTCCAAGTCTCTGCTCCATATAGGAGAACTGCTTTTACGTTGGAGTTGAAAATCCGGACTTTGGTGTTTTGTGACAGCTCTCTGGAACTCCACACTTTTTTCAACTGGAGAAAGGCTGCTCTGGCTTTACCTATTCGTGCTCTGACATCAGTGCCGCCTTTTTTTGTCTGTGATGCTCCCGAGATAGGTGAAGGACTCCACCTCCTCCAACGGGGTGCCAGCAAGCAAGACTGGTTCTTCTCGGGTTGCGTTCAGCCTCATTGTCTTTGTTTTCTGTTTGTGGATGGTGAGGCCCACTTGGGACGAGATGTCAGCAAGCCTCGTGGTCTTGTCCTGCATTTGTTGATGCGTGTGGGACAGTAATGCCAAGTCATCTGCAAAATCGAGGTCGTCAAGCTGTCTCCACAGTGTCCACTGTATTCCGCTTCTTCTCTGCTCTGTTGTCCTCTTCATGACCAGTCTATGGCCAGTAGGAAGAGGAACGGAGACAGCAGACACCCCTGCCTGACACCGGTTCTGACCTGGAGCTCCCTGGTGAACTGCCCTTCGTAGATCACGCGACATGTCATGCCATCGTAGCTGCTCTTCATCAGGCGGACGAGCTCTGTGGGTACACCGTAGTGTCGTAGGAGTTTCCACAGAGTCTCTCGGTCCACGCTGTCAAATGCTTTCTCGTAATCCACAAAGTTGACATACAGCGGGGAGCTCCACTCCAGAGACTGTTCCACGATGATGCGGAGAGTGGCGATCTGGTCTGTACATGATCGGTTTTTCCTGAATCCTGCTTGCTGGTCTCTCAGCTGGGGGTCAACGGAGCTCTTCATTCTCTCCAGGATGATCCTGTTGAAGACCTTTCCTGGTACTGACAGCAAGGTGATTCCTCTATAGTTGGAACACTTGCTGAGGTCACCTTTCTTGGGAAGCTTGATTAGGTACCCCTCCTTCCAGTCAGCCGGCATCACCTCCTCTTCCCAGATCTTTCCAAACAGTGGGTACAGCATCTCTACTGTTGTCTCTAGGTCTGCTTTCAGAGCCTCCGCTGGGATGCCATCTGGCCCTGCTGCTTTGCCGTTCTTCAAAAATGCCACTGCTCTTCTGATCTCTTCCCGGCTGGGTCTGTCACAGCTGTTGGGTAGGTCGGTCTCTGCTGGCTGGATGTCTGGGTGGTCGGGTGGGCTGGGTCTGTTCAGTAACTCTTCAAAATACTCGGCCCATCTGTCGAGTTGGTCTACTCTGTCTGCAATAGGCTTGCCTTCCTTGTCTTTTACTGGTCTTTCTGTATGGCCATACTTGCCCGACAATCTTCTGGTGATGTCGTAGAGCAGTTTCATGTTGCCGCTGCCTGCTGCCTTTTCTGCCTCTGCTGCCAGGCTGTCTGTGTAGGCCCTCTTATCTGCCCTGATACTCCTCGTCACCTCGCGGTTGGCTTCCTAGTATTCCTCCTGTGCCCTTGCTTTTGGCTGCTCTCGTGCGACTGTTGTTGACAACTGCTTTCTTCTGCTTCCTCACTTCTATCTTCTTCAAGGTCTGTGCCGACAGCCAGTCCTTGTGATGGTGTTTCCTGAACCCTACAGTGTCTTTGCAGGTTGAGTTCAGCGCCTCTCTAACTGCCTTCCATTGCTGCTCTGTGGTGACCGCCTCCTCTTCATTTACTAGCTCCTGTAGCGTTTGAAACCGGTTGGACAGCACCAGTTTGAACTCTTCTCTCACTCCAGTCTCTCTCAGGAGGCCTACATTATAGCGCTGTCTTCTTGTTGTCTCTGTGCGGCTTTTCTTTAGCTTGAGCTTTATTCTTAAGGTGAGCAGATGGTGGTCTGAGGCAATATCTGCTCCCCTCCTCACTCGAACATCTTGAAGGGATCTTCTAAATTTCTTGCTAATGCAGATATGGTCTATTTGGTTCTCTGTAGTATGGTCAGGTGAGACCCACGTTGCTTTGTGTATTCTTCTGTGCGGGAAGATGCTGCCTCCAATGACAAGTCTGTTTAGAGCACAAAAGTCTACAAACCTCTCCCCGTTCTCACTCATCTCCCCTAGTCCCTGTCTCCCCATCACCTCTTCGTATCCGGTGTTGTCCTCCCCTATTTTGGCATTAAAATCGCCCATGACGATGGTGATGTCTCGCTCCGCACATTAAAATTTGTCCACGGCACTCTGGAGTCGGTCGTAGAACTCTTGTTTCTCTTCCTCGTCAGTCATTAGTGGGCGCATAACACTGGATGACGTTCAGCTTGAGCTTTTTCTTGGTTCTAAAGGCTGCTGTGATAATTCTTGGCCCAAGAGGTTCCCAGCCCATCAGCGCTCTCTGTGCCACTGGTGACAGCATGAATGCTACTCCTTCTGTATGGGAGGGGGGGGGGGCATTCTCCTCTTCATGACCTGAATACAGAATCATCTCCCCACTTAACAGCCTTTTCTGGCCAGACTGCGTCCATCTGGCTTCACTGATACCTAGCAGGGAAAGGTTGTACTTTTGCATTTCCGCTGCTATCTGGGCGGCCTTGCCGCTCTGGTACATGGTCTTGATGTTCCATGTGCCCATGGTTGTGTTCCTGGATAGAGAGAGGCGGCTCGGTCCTGTGGCTTCCGAAGACTTCCGGCTTTCACCACAGGACGTCATAAATCTTCTGGTAGAAGAACTTTCCTCCTCCAGGAAAGGAATTACTGTTTGTCTTTTCGTCGGCGTTTTTGTAGCTATTTCCTTTTTTGTAGGGTGGGGAAGCTACCCCCACGCCCAACCCCCTTACTAGGAGGACCAGGGGTTTTCTGTCGGGGTCACCTTCCCTTAGACCATGTTGGTTCACGGCACCTTATTTCATTCGGTGCACCCCTCTCGCGAGGGACCCCTTATCCACCACCCATGGGGCGCGCCTCAACGCCATATGGTCCCAGCGCGAGGAGTCGTAGTAGTAGTTATTGGTATAAGTATTAACCCGTTCAGTGCCAGTTAACGCTGCCTGTGTTTCTGCAATCTTTGTTAATTCAACACTAAAAGCACCAGCTGCCCCAGGAACATGGATTCGAAGATGTGTCAGCAAGAGGTATAGATCCTCATGAACCCCCGCAACTGCGGGGGCTCATGAGAATCTATACCCCTTGCAGCTAGTCCTGACGTTTTCTCGGCACTGAACTGGTTAATATTTGTGTATTAGCATTATTAGTTACCTGCAGGAAAGTGTGCTTTTTATATTATCCACCTATATCTACCTGTCTATATATCCACCTGTTGCTTAAATAGCACACTTCCTGTTATAAATGTATTTCTTCCTTTTCTTTTGTGTGCTGCAAGTTGTTTGCTTTCAACGAGACACAGGGCTGTAACGGGAGACCACCATGTAACTATAGGTGCGTGTATATACGTTATCCCTAAGGCAGAAACATGTAAGGAAATTAACTATTACACATTACATGGTGGATCAAGTAGGGGTGGGAAGAGGGGGGGGGGGAGGGTGGAGGGGAGCGGAGTACTGGGAAGGCGGGTGGGGGTTCCAACATTTCGTGACATCATTCTCTGTCTTATTCCGGTTTCTTGGAGAGTAGTGATGTTTCGTGTGTACCGCACGACTCTCATCAACGAAAAAGAGCGAAGTCACGGCGGATAATCAAATTCTTCCATAACCATAGACAACACTTTGAACATCGCCAAGAGGCATAGATCCTCATGAGCCCGGATGGCTCATGAGGATCAACGCCTCTTGGATATATTTGTATTTGCTGTCTGTGCTTTTGGTCCAAGCTGTCTGTATGCGCCATGATTTTGCTCACGTTCGTTTTTGGGAGTCGTTTGTTACACGCGAAACCTCACTACTATGGGAGCCATGATTACGGTTGCGGGATAACGTGGAAATTGCCACATTGGAGACTTGTCTTAAACGTACGCATTCGTAGGCAGTTGTTATACACTGCAGAGCACAACAAATGCGACGTCATTGGATTCATCGGAAACACTGGGGTGTTTCCGATGATTCCAGTGACGCCGCATTTCAATAACGTCGATTCCAATGATGTCGCGCTCCAGTGTTTCCGATGATTCCAGAGTGGTGTCGTGTTTATTTTCCTCGTCAGTATAAACTCCTTCGAGGCAACAACTTCCTTTTTATCAGGCCAAGCTGCAAGCGGTGGGGTTCGTCAGAACGCTTCAACAGCGCAACCTCAAGATTCTTCAGCTCGAACCGCACCAGGTGGACAAGGTGGACAACGTCAAGGTTCAGCAGCACTCGCATCTCCTGGTCCTCATTACAATCGTGCCCAGACACCCTCAACTGCTAATGAAAATACGTATCTCATTCCGGTTCAAGCTTTGGACGCTGACAGCCAAGTGTATGTTGGCCCCGGTGAGTGCTCAGTTGGGTTGGTAAGGCGAAGCAATCACGTGACCATTCTTATTGTTGATGATGCTGTTGCTGTTGCCCGCTTCGTTGTTATCACTGACGTCATTGTTCCCCAGCTTTTGAAGAGTGGTTGAAGTGTGTGGGTTGGGAGTTGGTGGGTAAAAAGAGGATCTTGATAGGTGTTACCATCTGTCCTTGCTCTTTGTTATTCAGTCTGGCCGTGGTCTGGATATATACAGCGGCAGAGTAGCTGCTAGGGCCTATAATGCTGAGTTGCGAGTAAACCTCACCCTATACTGGGTGTAAATGAACATCTCAAAGAAGAAAGAAACAAGTGTTAGCGTGTTCCATTCTTCGTTGGGATGTTCTCTGCATTTTACACACTTGGGAGTCACCTTTCAGGTCTGGATTGGGTGTAAATGTTCAAAGGGCAAATTCACACAAGGACTTCGCACACTATCCATTCGTACCGAGGTACACATACCTAACGAATAAAGATCCTGAAACTACCGCGAAAGCTGCATGAATGCGTTGGGTTTGAATGCGTTGACCCTTTGCTTATCGGTAGCGGTTTTAGTCGCGATGATTCCTATAGGAATCATCGCGACTAAAACCGCTACAGACAGGCAAAATTTTAACTGAGGTCACGTGAGGATTTTATCCGAGATCGTATTCTTTGGTACATTTGTACGCGTTTACCTTTGGTCTGTGTGCATTGTACACCTTGACACGAATGAAGAGTGTGTAAAATTCCTGTGTACATAAGTATACCCTATGTACATTTACACCCAGCAACGGGTGAGGTATACCACCTCAGCGGCAGTAACGTGTGCAGAATATTGAAGCAAGTGTCTTATCTTGTTTGCACAGACAGCATTCCAGAAGCGAATTCCAACAGGACATCATCTCCTCTGCTGCCTCCATTGCCAAAGTTGCCTCTTCCTCCGACACGCACGGAGACAACAACCGCTACTTCAAGTGGTAAGTTATTTGCGTTTAGAGTCTACGATGTACAAATGTGTAGTATAATCAGCCACAAATCAACGTGATGAAGCTGTATTTTTAATTCGTAGCTGTGAGCGAATTTAAGATTAAAGAGCGAGGAGAGAAAGTGAACACGATCCAGGGGCAAGAGACATAGATCCTCATGAGCCACGGCGACTGCGGGACTCATGAGGATCTATGCCTCTTGCTGAGACCAATATGTATCCACGTTCCTTGGACGGTGTTGGCTTTTAGTCTTTGAATGAACCAAGATTTCACAAACAAAAATGTACGTAGAGTGGCAGGGAAGGGGTTAATGCGATAAAGGTCCATTTATTGACACGTTCCACAGTTTTACCTTTGTTTTTCTCTCATCAAAGAGCATCCTCCAACCACATCATCCGAACTGTCAGACCTACCTCCCACACCCTGCAGACCAGGTGCACAGCCGGAAGGGTCAATGTCGGCAGGTGAGTGGACTCTTTGGTCATCATCACCCCTTCCCTGCCACTGGACGCAGACTGTGTTGCTGAAGTATCGGCCAACTCAACGCCAGAGAGCCCCAGGCGTCCAAGGAACATGGATACAAAATGATTACAGCAAGAGGTGTAGATCCTCATGAGCCCCCGCAACTGCGGGGGGCTGATGAGGATCTATGCCTCTTGCAGCTGGGTGGCGTTTACCTTTTTCTGCAGTGAAGGGGTTACACCATTTCAAAATCAAGGCCAGAGCCGTCTATACAAAGCGGTGTCAGCAAGTGGCATATAGATCCGTGTGAGCCCCCGCCGCTGCGGGAACCATTGACCCATTCAGCCCTGACGCACTACAGCAGGAGATGGGTCGACCATGATACTTCAAGGGCAGTGCCAGATTAGCTTGGCGCCTGTCGGCGCCAAACTAATCTGGCACTGCCCTTGAATTATCATGGTCGATTCATCTCCTGCAACTGGTGCATAGTCATTAGATGGCGCCTCCAAAATGTGGGAAATACGACCGCTCGGGCTGAATGAGTTAACTCATTCTACCCCAGACGCACCACAGCAAAATATGAATCGACCATGATAGTTCAAGGGTGATGCCAGAATAGCTTGGCGCCTATGGGCGCCAAGCTATTCTGGCATCACCCTTGAACTATCATGGTCGATCTGTGTCCTGCACTGCAAAGCAGTCTTCAGAGGACATCGGCAAAATTTGGGGATTTCGGTCTTGGGGTAGAATGAGTTAAGGATATGTGTCTTTTGCAGTTGAATCATGCTCACTTTTCTGGGCAGTGACAGGGTAATTTTTTTTTTTTTATCGTACATCGGAACTAGATTTTTTTTTTTAAGTTCTGGAGCATGTACAAACTGTGAGTTGTGGTGATAAAGGATATGTATTTTTATTGATAGATTGTGTAGACATGCCGGATTTATTTTGTAGATATTTGTATGGGCGTAACATGGAAATTTGAGCCAAATATCTTATCGCAATTTCTTACATTACTGCTTCTTTCCGAGGAAAAGCTGTATCACACACGTACGATACAGCTTATCTGTATAACACATAATTATGTGACACAGCACTGATGTGTGAACGGCCACGTGTGCACAAAATTGTCTTGCAGAAAATCTGGCCAACAAAAAGGTACGGGCACACGCGATATTAAACTGGACCTACTTAATTTGAGCTCACGTATATACAATTTCATCATATTATTGTCACGAATGGCACTCTGGCTTCATGTGTTGTGCTATATTGTTATCACTTTGGAACATTTCGGTCTGGCATCCAAAATATTGACGTCACATTACAAAGTAAATTACGTCAAAATCCTACGTCACAGTGACGGCTGCGTTGTGGCTAAGCGTCTGCCGCAAACAAACTAACATCAGATTACTGGGGAAAAAAGGTGAGTAAGAACTAGGTTCTTACGTCGGTGTGTAGGTGATATTGAGAATCTCACTCTCGCGGTTTTAATACTACTCTATTCTACTCGCTTTCGCTCTTAAGGTTAAAGTTTTAAAACCACTCGAGTGAGATTTCCAGTATCACCTAAATACCGACGTAAGAATCTATGTAATTGCAAATTATTGCTTTTATTCTGTAATAGCAGTAGTAGACTGATTCGGTTGTTCGGTTGTTATCTTTATGTTTACAGATTTATCACTGGACGATAGTTCCACGCATCAGACATTGCAGAAAACCACATGAATGGCGGAATGTCAGGAGTGTTCATTTTGCCTCTCTCTCTCTGTATGAACAGATTTGTGTGCATATGTGCCAATGCGCGCGCGTTTGTATGTGTGTATCTGTGTTTGTGAGTTTTTGTATGTGTGTCTGTATGTGTGTGTCTGTGCGTGTGTGTGTGTCTGTGTGTGTGTGTGTGTGTGTGTGTGTGTGTGTGTGTGTGTGTGTGTGTGTGTGTGTGTGTGTGTGTGCGCGCGCGCGTGCGTGTGAATGTGCGTGCGTGCGTGCGTTGTTGGTGTTGCTGCTGCTAAAACTATTTCCGCATTTTATCCTGTTATGACTAGTAGCCATAACAAAAAACAAAACGCCAAACAACAACCGGCTTTCCCCCCCCCCCTCCCCCACCACCATCCACCCCCACCCCCACTCCACCACCACCCATCCCCACCCCGCGCCTCCCCCCCCCCCCCCCCAAAAAAAAAAAAAAGAAGGGGGAAAAAAATATTAAACAAAAATGTCACCGTGTGTTTGTTTACCATTTTTTGGGTGTAGTAAAAAGACCATTTCAAAAAACTCCAATCAACCGTTGCAGATGTCTAGAGATGTGCTACACTGAGCCTTTAACCACTTCACTGCCTGCGAACGTAGATCGTGGTTTCTGAAATTGTTAATTCAAAGTCATAAAGCTCCAGTCGTCAATAGATATAGATCCTGGCAAGAGATATAGATCCTGGCGATCCCCCACAACTGCGGGGTCCCATGAAGATCTATTCCTCTTACATCTTGTTGTGGGGTTCAATTTTGCTCGGCAGTCAAGGAGTGAAGTTAATATTTGCAGATTACGTTTCATGATCATTACATAAAGAAATCTGAAACCTCGCTTGTAACAAACTTTGCTCATAACAGCCAAACATCCTGCGTCTCTTGGGCTTCGTTATGTCCAAAGTTAACCCATTCAGCCCTGACGCACTACAGCAGGAGACGTGTCGACCATGATAATTCAAGGGTAGTGCCAGATTAGCTTGGCGCCGACAGGCGCCAAGCTAATCTGGCACGACCCTTGAATTATCATGGTCGATCCATCTCCTGCAACAGGTGCATAGTCGTTAGATGATGCCTCCAAAATTTGGGAAATACGTGCGTGGGGCTGAATGAGTAAACTGTATTGGATTTTCGATTTTTAAAACCATCATAAGCATTGATGCGCAAACTGTATTTTTGTAACTATTTTTTGTTGTTGCCCGTTTGTGTATTTTGTTGTGTGGTAATCATGTGGTTTACACATATAAGATGTAAGAAAATATCAATGATCACTTCTGTTCACTGAATATTAACATTAACCCTTTGGCTGTCGGTAGAGGTTTTGTCGCGATGATTTCCGCAGGAATATATATATATATATATATATATATATATATATATATATATATATATATATATATATATATATATATATATATATATATATATATATATATATATATATATATATATGTATGTAAGAAATGATTATAGACAGACCACAGAGGCATGTGACGGAGGAGTCAACAAAGAGGTCGCTATGACATTTGTTTATTGTACCAAGTAATAAGCAGTGCCTAAAGTTTGAAACAAAAGAAAATGGAACATTCAGTTCACAGTTCACAAAAATCAATTACATATAAAGAATACACCAAACTTGAGCACAAATACTCACACCTATAAGACAAAGTGACTAAACAAATATTCACAATGTGCTAACATTACATTAGCTGCATCTCAACACACACATTAATCCAACATCAAGAGATAAACAACATTTCTTGCATAAGGTCATTCGCATAATTATGCCAATGTCCCACAATCAGCATTGATCCTATTGCTCATTACTGATGAAAACAAAGAAGAGCATCCGTAACCACATGTAGACAAACAGAAGGCCCAAATCACAACAAATATCGACGTTGCAACACAAACATCAGATCCGAACACATTCTTACTACATCCAAGACATGTACCTCAATCGAACACCAACACATATACATTTAAAGGGAAAACAAAACACTTATCTGGTACGCCAGCACAAACTCGCAACAAACATGACACCCGAACGCCAAATTACAAACATGAGACAAAGCAGCTTCTCCAGGAATCCAAAGTACAGCAACCAACATAACAAGAGACCACATACACAAGTACTCAGACAAAGAAGCAGTCACAAACATACACAACAGATACACAGCAGCTTGGTATCAGCATCACACAATGGAGGAGGGGGGGGGGTGTAGACATCAAACGAAACAATATGCACAAAATAAAGAACATATCAATCAAAATGCAAACCGTAAACTAAGAATAAGGGCAATGATTTTGCATAATAAAATCTGACCTAACTACTCGTCAAACTACAGGTTCCAGCCAAGAGCATCAAACTCATGGTCATAAACCAACATGGCAGACACAAAGGAGACATCAACATGAAAATTATTTCTCAAGGCAGTAATTAGCAAAGTACATTACCAAAACTTTCAATCCCATGCACAGCTCATAACGCATGGGATAAAACCTACAAAAAATGCATAAAATAAACCTAAGTACAAGTGTACTTACAGAATCAAAATTCAGCACAGGAGTCTTTCACATATTCAGACTTGCAAGGATGCAGTTCAAAATTCGCGCACACAATGAAGGTTCACATGGCACAAGTGATCACTGCCCGGCTCAGAGGTGAATGATAACTACGCTGCGTGCGGGGGCTTTATATGTGGCAGGCGCGGGCCGCAAAGAAAGCATCACTCGTCCGTTTCCAGAAATCGGTGCTTTTGGAGCGGGAAAGCTGAAATCTGTGTTTGTTTGCACTAGGTTTTCTGCCTATTGCTCCGATTCTACAGGACCTAGAAAGCAGTTTGCTACTAAAAAAAGAGCCGCAAGTGTAGTCTTACTAGTGCCAAACATTGACTTGATTAATTAAGGCTAGAATTAATTATGAATTTTTAAAGGACTTTATTCCATGGATCTGGACGAAGCAAAAGGTACAAAATCCCAAAATAATATTTAACCCAAAATCGATCGAACTAGATATAAATTGGAAAATGAACGTGACTATCATGCTGAATCGTATGGATATTGATTTTTAACAATTGGTGCAGGCATTGAAGAGATATTCGACTTAGAATGCCGAGCAACAAACACAAGTTAAACGCCATTGTAGGAACCCACGCTAAAACAAAGCCACGAGGCGGCTGACCCGGTTGCATCCCCTGAACAGACGCTGAATACCTAGTAGTCTAGAAGTAAGCCAGAGGGGTCGGACTAACGCAGGCATCGCTGAAAGCAATACCTTGCGAGACATTACCTTGAAGGAAAACCACTGAATAAAAACAATACAAAACATATTTTGCAAACAAGTAAAATTCTTAAAAGTCTTGATGCAAAAAACAAAGTTACATCAGACAGGTTATGAGAGCTGTATGTACCCGGTCACATATAAATTACTGAATACCACATATTCAGACATTATTTTTATTATATTTTTTGCCAGTTTGTAAATTTGCGTATGGTTGTCATTATGGCATTTGTGCATAATATGAAAAGAAATCTATAATTATTTTGCTTTAAATATTTACATTTAGATTTTACCATGCTTGTTTGTGTATTATTTTGATGGTTATCTCTATAACTTGTTAAAAACAAAAAGACAAAAGGGCTCGTTCTTGTGAACGATATCTGATGCGACTGTCTCAGTGTGTACATCATTCATTTTTGTCATAAGCCTATAATTATAGGCTGATGGTATTTTTAACACAACTCTACTAAGCAAGTTATTCTCAATCTCTCAAACCAACTGTGCTGTAAATGTACTTATCTAAATGTACTTATCCTTTTGCCTCACAAAGATACGTATTTCTGTAAGTATGACTATTCTGAAAATGTTAAATAAACTGTTTTAAACTTGTCTTTTCTTAGCGTGTTTTTTCTTTTGGGGTATTTCTTTAACCCTTTTAGCCCCAAGGTCCCATTTCTCAAATTTTGGAGGTGTTGCCTAACGACCATGTACCAGTCGATGGATGGATGGATTGACCATAATAATTCAAGGGTAGTACCAAGATTTGCTTGGCGCCTGAAGGCGCCATGCTAATCTGGCACTACCCTTGAATTATCATGGTCAAGCCATCTCTTGCTGTAGGAATCCGGGGCTAAAAGGGTTAAATCATTGTAAACATTGTATCTCAAAGTTCTGCTACCAACAAATTTCGAGGAGGAATTTTTACAATAATTTGAAGAGAACCACGATGATTGGTTGTGTATGTGTGTGTGTGTGTGTGTGTGTGTGTGTGTGTGTGTGTGTGTGTGTGTGTGTGTGTGTGTGTGTGTGTGTGTGTGTGTGCTTTCTTTCGTTGGGATGGTAGTGGGGGAAAGGCTATTGCGAACCGTATGCAGGAGTGAAAAAAATGCCAAAGTCTGCGCTAAGAAGGCAAATGGCAGTAAATCCAGAGATGAAAATCTCGCTTTCTACAAAAATGGAAGTACTGTCTTTTGCCTTCCTGGGGCACACTTCTCAAAATGTTCTGACGACAGCAAAGAATGTTTTAAAACGGCCGACTAAGTGCTCAACACACATTGGACAGTAGGCAGCAAAAACATGGCACCAAAGTTCAAAAGTGTTTATTAAAACCTTTTAGCCGAAATGTCCAATTTCTCAAATTGTGGAGGTGTTGCCTAACGACTATGTACCAGTTGCAGGAGATGGCTTGACCATGATAATTCAAGGCTGGTGCCAGATTAGCTTGGCGCCTGATGGCGCCAAGCTAATCTGGCACTACCCTTGAATTATCATGATCAAGCCATCTCCTGCTGTAGAGATCCGGGGCTAAAAGGGTTAAGCTGATAGTAGCTGTTACAATCGACGAACAAAATATCAAGCAATCCAAGTAGCCATAAAACAAATCAGACAGAAATGTGAACCACAGTTAAACCTCCTCAACTTCAATTTCTAGATAGCTTGCACATCAGTGCACACATCACGTCAGTGCACACATCACATCAGTGCACATATCACATCAGTGCAAGCGATCAGGCAGTGACAAACTGAATACTAGCAGTAAACACATAGATGATCTAGACTTTATTGAAGACAGGTCACACAGCAGGCAGTTGCAAGATAAATCCAAACACAAAAAAAACGGCTTTCGACGTAAAACAATACCTCAAAATGTGCATTTCATCATAAACGTGATGAAAGTCCGATAAAGAGCACAAAACATAAATTAGTTTAACAAGAATTAGTTGTTCCCAAAAAAATTATGTCAATGACTACTTTAACTTCTGAACCTTGTCTCGGTCTAAGCAACCTCACCAGCGGACCGTCTGCCGTGAAGAACAGAGAACTTCTGCCTAGCTGCAAAGGGTTAGTTATTTTGGTTTATCGCCGAGCAGGCGACCAAGGACATCTCATCGAACTGGAAATAGAGACACGTTTTACTCTGGTTTCTGCAGGAAGCAAACACTCCATGCCCCCACCTAGACCTTAATTTCCATGTATGGTGATATGGTGAACGTACGACAAAAAAGGGTGTGTGTGTGTGTGGGGGGGGGGGGGGTTGGTGGAGAGAAGTTATGAGCCGGGAGTTTTGTCATAAATGAAATAAATCTGCGCCAGAAGCAGAGACCTACTGCGAGTTATCAAAAGTTAGCAAAATGGAAAAGAAGGTGTGTTACCAGTAACTCTTGTTTATATACTGTGAGGCAATAACATCGTGAAGAGTGTCGGTACAGGTGCTTGCAAACAAAAAGCCAACATTATGACCAGCGGCGGATCAGCTGCCTCCGAGGGGAGTAGGGGAACTTTTTGTTTAGGATCTTCAACCTGAGACTGAGATTGAGACTTTGCTTCCCACTGGTCGAAAGGCCAATAACTCAAATGGGGAAGGGGGGGGGGGGAGGAGAAAAACAGTGACTATCAAGCGCGTAAAACAAAGGTGGGGGTGGACCCCCTTGTGCCTTCACCGCTGGCCTAAACATCGAAAACCGGGGACGGGAGGGGTGGCGGGAGGAGGGACCAGGGGGGGGGGGGGCTGGGTGTGTGTGGGGGGGGGACGAGAATTGTGTGTGTGTGCATTATACTGATTAGATTTACAAGGAGAAGATGGGGGAGGGGGTCAAAACACCCGAAACGATACTTTGACATAGCATTTTATTTTTGGGGAGAGGGGGGGGGGGGCGAGTCCGGAACCTCTTGTGCCTCCTTCAGATCCGCCCCTGATAACAAAAGAAAAAAATATGTTCCTTTCCACTTCACTGCGGCCGTCTTGGGCCTGAAGACGTTTGCACCTGGAGTAAGGCCGAAAACTCGAATGTGTGAGAGCGGTGGGGAGGGGGAGGGGGTACGAAGATGAGATTAAAAAGTTTCTCCTGTTTTACGTAATGTTGATTATTTTGGGTGCCTTTGACAAACCAAACGTAGGTCAACACTAAATAAAGCCAATTCTCATTTATACTGACCCCAGTGACACTGCACGCTGGATGATTTCAACCCTGTCCTCTGCAAATGTTTCCTATCTCACTTTCAATGTCGCGTGAAGTAAGGTCAATGATGACGTCATGGATGCGTGATTTATAAAACATAATACACTCTTAACTCAAGACTTAATACACTGTTCGTAACATTTCTAACATTCGATGCCAACATAAACCAGAAGATAGTACATTTACAAAGCAAAACGCTGCAGTGAACAATTGGCGGTGTTATTGCCCCATAGCCTATATTTCAATCCAGGAGCAGTCCAGGCCTCAGTTGTTGAAGACAAAGCGCACAGTGGGCAGGGTGAATTTAGCGCCAAAGTTTCCCGCCCAGTTCTTCAGGTCCTTGCCGCCCATAGTCACCCGGATGTAACGCAGCCCCGTGTTGTAGCCCTGGAAAGTGTGGTGAATCTGCAAAACATCGTCATCTTCACCATCACCATCTTCATCGTCATCATCATCACCATCATCATTATTATCATCATCATCATTCTGAGCCCACTTTACCTCACGGCCGCATCTCACACATTTTGGAAGCCGGTGTAAACTAACGACGATGTGCCAGTCGCAGGAGATGGATCGACCATGATAAACTATGGGTATTGTCAGATTAGCTTGGCGCCAGTGACACGCCACTCCACATGCACTCCCTCAGTTACGAGTTACGATGTTATGTTGCCTGTAGCCCCTCATATCCCCAACTCCGCCCCAAATAGAATGAATGATTGAGTGAGTGAATGAATGAATGAATGAATGATAACATGATAAAATAATATAACAGTGAAATACAAGAAGAAATTTAACACAACTCTATATGTATATATACATATATATATATATATATATATATATATATATATATATATATATATATATATATATATATATATATATATATATATATATATATATATATATATATATATATATATATATATATATATATAATTTTTCAATAAATTCTGAGAATGCTGTGCTAATGCCATGGAATTCCAGGCTGGTAAGCTTGCATTGTGTCATCAGGACATCAGCTGTCCTTTTGTGACTGCATCGCTTATTAGATCTTTTGAGCCTTCCACTGAACACCAACTACATAAAGTAATAGGGACTACCCCCAGGCGCCCCGCAACCCGCTGGAGAATATCCAGTCCTCCCCCCCCCCACCCTCCCCCCCACCCTCCCCCCCCCCCCACCCCCGAGAAGGGAGGCTAGTGCATGAATATTCCCAAACAGATCTTGGACCTGCTGGATAGATTTAAGATTTTGCCGCCTACGACCGGTTTCCACCCAAGGTGGGTCTCATCAGGTAGGCATACGGCGTAACCTGAAATTGCAAACACAACGCATGTACTAGATGCCGCCTCCAGAATTTGACTGGTAGCAACCACTAGTCCAGCGTGGATTGCATCCCTAAAGCTTTATGGGGTGTTGCAGTGGAAGAAGACTGACTAATTTTGAAAAGGCAACACCTAGGCAATTTTGTGGTACAATTATTCTTTACTTTTAACACATATTATATATATATATATATATATAATTTTTCATTAAATTCTGAGAATGCTCTTGCTGTGCTAATGCCATGGAATTCTAGGCTGGCAAGTTTGCATTGTGTCATCAGGACATCAGCTGCCCCTTTTTTGTGACTGCATCGCTCACGAGATCTAGAAAGAAAGGGTAGTGGGAGAGAGAAGGAATGACAGACCTATCTTTTTTAGCCTTCCACTGAACACCTACTGCATATAGCAATAGGGACTACCCCCAGGCGCCCCGCAATCCGCTGGAGAATATCTAGTAGTCCCCCCGAGAGGGGAGGCTGGTGCATGAATATTCCCAAACAGATCTTGGACCTGCTGGATAGATTTTTGTTTTTGCCTCCTACGACCGGTTTCAAAATAAAAATAAATATATAAAATAATAAACAAATAATAAATAATAGATCAATAAATAAATAGATCAATAAATAAATAAATATAAAGACCATCTGCCAAGTGCCTAGGTCCTCTTTCTCCGTCATCTTTTTCTCCACTTCTGTCTTGTCTATCACCTGTTTACACCCGTTAATCAGCTCAACAGTGAAGCGGAATTCGCTCGCGCAGTCAGATCGCCCCGCGTACCTATAGCATAGTACAAAATCCGGACCAAGAAGTGGGTAAGATGCACACAAAAAAATGCATTGCCAGCACAAAGTGCGTGTAAACATCTTCTCCCCCCCAAAAAAAAAAAATAAATAAATAATAATAATAAAATAAATAAATAAATAAATAAATAAATTTTAACAAAAATTAAAAAGTTGAATTTTTCTTTAAAATGTACTTTTTCGAAAAATGCTTACCGATGCCATTACTTAGCATCTTTCCATGTATTGGCGCCTTATAAATCTTCCTTATTATTATTATTATTATTATTACTACATGAGATTAACCTATAGCTTACACAATTTTAGCCAAAAACTTACGATGTGTACCTATTGGGCTACCTGGAGGTGCCGTGACCCAGCATCCGAGTAGCCTCCCGTCCCACCCCAAACGGGTAACTGGCTTGCGCCGAGACCCCAGTTTATTCGCTTAGCAGACGAGTTATGGCATCGTTAAGTATTTTTCGAAAAAATACATTTTAAAGAAAAATTCATTTGTTTCTTCAAAAACATTACCGATGCCATTACTACATGGGAGAATAGCGAAAAGAAGGGAGGTGCCGCGGAACATGTAACCCCACAAGCTAGCCAGACCCGCCCTTCCCAGTGCAAACTCCCGACAATTTTAGCTAAAGGTTTACCGACGGCACCGGAGGTGCCGGGAGGGAGTGTTGCGACACTGCGATGTCCCCCACCAGGGCCAGGTTGTCTCGCTAGCCTGCCAGGTTTCGGAGGTAGAATCGGGTGAAGGTCGACTCAGTCCGCCAGCCCACGGCCGCCACAATATCTCGGACAGCACAGCTGCGGTCGAATGCGACGCTAGGAGCCATGGCTCTGACCTCGAAGCCCTGAAGAGTAAGCGCTTGGCAGCATCCGGGCAGAGGTCCTGGTAGGCGGAGCGTATCACCCATCGGAGCCAGGACGAAATCGTCTGGGCCGAGATATCTGATCTACCAGGGGACAGAGGGAGAGAGAGGCGGGAGCATGCCCGGCGGAGCGGCTTGGATCGGCGTAGGTACACACGTAAGGCACTCAACGGGCCCTGTTGTCTGGCTTCCCTGTTCGGGCTTGTCGTCTTCAGGGGCCGGACAGTGATCAGCTGGGGGGGGGGGGGCGGACAACGGGACAGCGTATTGGCCAGGAAGGCCGGGTCCGTCAGTAGCTGCACAGAGCCGTCCGTCCTGAACTGCAGCAGGAGGAGTGCGCCGAAGGCGCGTATAGCTCCCTCACTCTGGAGGCCGTGGCAAGGGTGAGAAGAAGCAGGTCTTCTGCGTTATGGAGGCCACCAGGTCAGGGATGTCTTAGCACTTGCCGGGGTCCGAGCGGCCCAAGGGTCGGGACGTGTCGGCAATCAGGTGAGGTAGCCCCTGATGGTGATCGGCGCCAAGTGCTGTCAAAGCCAGAGGAAGAACTCGGCCAGCTGGGGGGGGGGGGGGATGTCCGATCGGTAGGAGCGAGGTGTCGGTCATCGCACAAAGACTCCAGGATTCGCCACGTTCCTCCGTAGCCTCGAAGGGTCGAGGGTCTGCGGCCTGCAGCGACATCTTCCACTGCTGTACTCGAGAAGTAGCTAGCGGCGAGGGTGTGCCCCACCGTCTCCAGGCGTGTAGTAGGAGTCGCTCGGGAACGGAAAGCATAGTGCCTGCCGTGGTTTCTTGAGCCTTGAGTGTGGTGTGGGGAGCCGCAGAGGGGGGTCCGGTGGCTCGGTTCAGAAGGAGGTGGCTCGGTGGTCCAAGACTTGATCCAGGAGAACGGGCCACTAACAATCGAATCGCGCTGCCTCCCTGGAGCTTGCGCAGGACCTGGGGGACCAGCACCGTGGACGGGTAGGCAGACGCGATGAGACCTTTACAGAAGAAGGGGAGCGCATCTACTGCCCAGGCTAGGAGGGCCGGAATGGGCGAGACGAAGAGGGGCAACTGGCGGTTCCACCTCGTCGCGAGGAGGTCGACCAGAGGAGACTCCCACGCCGTACAGATCATCCAAAGGTGTCCGGACGGAGCGCCCAATCGGTGTCGAGAAGCTGTCCGGGCCGCGAGAGGGAGACTGCGAAGCCAAACAGATGTCCAGGAAACTTCTCGCTCGGAGAGGGAGGCCACGAACTGCGCCCGACTGGGGAAGCTGGTAGAGAAGAAAGCCGAGGGAGGGGAAGCAAGGCCCGCCCTGTTTCTGGGTGTAGGAGACCACCGTGGCGCGGTCGGAGGACAATCAGTTCCCGGCGTCCGAGAGTGGTGTCCCAGGCGAGGAGGGCTGGCCAACTCGCGTGCAGCTCCAACGAGTAGAAACATTAGTCCGCGGTGTCCGTGGTCCAGCTGCCGGAACCGGGAGAACATTGGCAGCAGGAGCGCGTGCCAGCCAACGCGGCTAGCGTAGACGCAGAGGGACAACTGTGGAGGGAAGAGAGGAACTCCGGTCGCGAGTCATCGGGATCCGCCCAACGGAGGAGGTGCGGGAGGGGCAACGGAAGCACTGGCCCTCGAGTCTCGATGTCGCCAGCCGAGATTCGCCAGGGAAGAAGTAGGTACCGTTGAAGTGGACGAGAGTAGAGACGGCCATGGGGGAGAAGGTCCGCTGCCGCACTCATCAGGCCCAGGAGCTGCAACCACACTCTGGCGGAGACCGACTCCAGTAAAACACTAACCGAACCAGGTTCGCCAACCGCCGTATCTGTGGTTCCGGTAGCCTCCCAGATAAAGGTCGGTCCGGAACGCCATGCCCAGGTGAACGAAGCGGCGGGACGGGGCGAGGTCCGACCCGCCCACGTTGACCACGAAGCCAAATCCGTCGAGAAGGTCCAGGAAGGAGTCTCCGTCCTTCTCCAAGGCGGCCGCCGATTGGTTGCGCCGGTGCAGATCATCGAGGAAGGTGGCTCGGGGACGTCCGTCTGGACGCGGCGAGAAGCCGTCCACGGAGAAGAACCTGTTCCGTGCCGAGAGGTCGAAGATTGGGAGCCCCGTGCCTCCGAGCTTTGGAACCAGAAGGAGACGGCTGTATAACGCCAACAGCACATGGTGTCTTTCTCTTTCGGCAACGCGTAACCACCTCCGAGGCGTCTTACTGCCGCCGCACGGGAACCTCTCCTCGAAGAGCGGCTGCCTGAGCCGGCCCGAAGGGACGGAGTCCGCAAAGGGCAGCGACGTAGGGGGTGGCCGGGGATGGGGCGGGCGGGGACGTCCGGTGGCTGGTGCGGGTATCCACGCCTGGAGGACGGGTGAGAGGAGGACCTAACAGTCAGTAGGCAGAACCAGGAGGACACGAAGCGGGTGGGCAAGAGGTAAGCGTCCTTCACCGTCTGCCAGGCAGGATCGAAGCGTAGCGGTACGCAGAAGGGGGCCAGACGTACTGTCCGCTTAGGTGTGGCGGCATCGGGCATGGTGTGGACGGAAGCGTGGTAAGCCGCCCGGGCGGGCAGGGCGAAGGCGTCTCCTAAAAGTGGAGTGAAATGACGGGCGCCAGGCCTTCTCCACATGAGAGACGAGGGCTTGCGTAACCAAGTGGAGCAATCCTGCACAGGTGAGGGCGTAGCGGAAGAGGGACGCTGTCCGATCCAGACCGGGAGATCCGCCGGGAAGCGCGAAGTCCATCCGCGCGTAACTGCGCCGGGGGATCCACAAGGCCGAGAGCGTCCTCTTGGGTGGCGGGAAGGCCGAACGGCTAAGGAGCGCTGAAGCGGATGCTTCCGGAAACACGATGAGGGCGTCGTCATCCTCGGGAGGCCGGCGCTGAGGGTGCAAGGCTACGGGCTCCGCCGACGACGAGGAGCGAGTCTGAGGAGAGTGCCAGCGAGTGGGCGAGTGGGAATCCTCCGAGACCTGCGTGAAGTCTGAGGCCGAGGAGTGCAGGAAACAAGGAGCCCGAAGCAGACCTGGTCGCCGGAATTGGGGGGGGGAGCGGGAACAACAGGCAGAGACCGAGGAGCTGAGGGTCCGGGACCGTGCAGCCGCGGAATTGCTGGCAGGAGACCGTCGTCCGAGAAGAAACGCGTCAACGTGGGCCCCGAACGTGCGAGCGGGCGGCCAAAGTTCAAGTCCGGAGCGTTCCAGGGGTCGCCTGTCGTGGGCCGCCAGACGATGCCGAAGGTCAGGCGTCGGGACGGCGCGAGGTGCAATTACGGGTCTTGTCGTGTGATGCTTGGGTTCCGCAAGGCGGGGCGAGCTAGCTCGCTGCGGGCCAGGCTCGAGCGAGCGGGCGCGCAAGGGGGGATACGTCCCCCAAAGTCAGGGCTTGGTAGCCGTTTGTTTTCCGCAAAGCGGGGCGAGCGGACTCGCTGCGGACCAGACTCAAGTGAGGGGGGATCCCTGGTAAGCTGTCCCCCAACAGCAGCGTGGGTGCGTTTCCGTTGGTCAGGGGCCGAGGCATGCGTGAGGCTGCAGGACGGCAGTGGACGTTCACGCCGATAGCAGCTCCAGAGCTGGGACCAGCTCCCCTACCAAGGGCGCGCAGACATCCCAGGTGCGGCCGGAGGCACAACAGGAGCAGGAGAGGCACACTGCATGCATAGACTCAGCAACATGAAATCGCCACATGATGTTGCAGACTTGACAACTGCAACATCAGATCAGAACAAACACCTACATAGCGTCCCAGTAGCCCTTTCTACGGCCGACCGCCTTTTAATGGGGACGGCACGTGCCGCCGGTCTCAGCTGCTAAGGCTGCGTCTGACAGTGCTTATAACAAGCCAGGGCCTTCCTATTGGGACGTTTGTTATCATATGTATAGGCGAAAAGAAGGACTACGGTGCACCAGCAGGTGCGTGTCGTATTTATTAGTTATGGCACTGCAGAATAGTGGCTGACTACACAAAGAAATTAATGGTATACTAGTGTAATGCCAGCATTAAAGTGTGCTGTGCACAGGAGTGCAGTAGAAAATCTTCTCTTCTTCCAGTCCCAAGGTATGAGAAACACAGTGTATATCTGAACATGGATACTAGCATGTCAGGATACATGGGTGTGCATGACACAGACATCGCCAGTGTGTCTTAAATGCGACGAGCACACTGGGTGTCTAACAAACGTGGGTGTATGCATCATGTCCATAAAATGTGGTGTGTGAACACCAACATATGTGTGCATACACCAGTGTGATCGTAAAAAAACGTGTATCTATAACGTGGGTGAGCACACCAGTGTGTCTGCAAGAATGTGGATGTGCGTTCTGGTATGGGTGCGCAAGACAAAGGGCCACCATCATCAAGAAACGGGTGGTCGTGGCTGCTACGCCACGTCACGACTGCACCCGAGCACACAAAACACCGACAGTGATGCCGCCGCCCGGCGCCAGAGGCGCCGGTCGCTGGCACACATCGAGACCTTACCTAGCCATCTTGCAGAGGCTGGGGGAAGGGAATAACCTGACACGCAGAAGCGGGAGCGCCACACCAAGGAGCCGGGGGCCGCACACGTCAGGCCAAGGGCGCCGAGTCCGCGACGGAAGTCCCAGAGGACCGGAACACAGACGAACTTGTCCGAAGGCACCCAGAGAAGAACCACAGAAGTAACAACAGTTCAAAGCACCCGAGCGCAACACACCGCCGGGAACCGAGGCTCCAAGTCGCAGGCACAACCAGCGCAGAACCCGACACAGCCGTAGGGAAACTGCAGAGGGCGAACGCACGTCTGCACTACACATCCTGCGCGCGAACAGAGAGCACCACAGAAGAAGAAGGAGCACACAATGAACAACAGTCCAATGGCGCCGGGCAAGGCTACGAGCACACAGCCGGAACCCAGTCTCTCAGGGCGCAGGGAACACTTCGCACAACGCCAGCTGGAAGAAGCACAAAGTGGCAAAGTATAAAGCATGTTCTTAATTAAACGAACTTTAGTTCGCGAACTCTGACGAACTACAGTTCACGATCTCGGACGAACCAGGTTGGTTCTTAATTGGACGATCTAAAGATACGGCGAACCTAGTTCGAAGTAGTTCACGAACCTCGGCAAACCATAGTTCGCTGTCGGAAAAGGTTCGCTCAACGTGTTGAGCAAACAAAGGCGAACCTTTTCTCTGATTGGTCAAAACTTTTACCCTCTTCTGCGTTGGAGATAAGAAGACAGTCACCGATACAAACAAATATGGCGGACGGTGATATTTCACTCGTGCGAAGAACAAAACCTATTTTTATTGATTTGTGGGAGGCACAACGCTTTTTGTGGGGTCGCTACTGCAAGGAGTACAAAAACAAACATATCGTTCAAATCGCGAAGCGGCATAGCGGCAGCCATTTTGAACACCTTCGCAGACAGTAAGTACGTCGAATCAAGCACTTCAGTTAAGAATGTGAACCATGGCAAACCTGGTTTGCTGAAGTTCGCCTAGGTTCGTTCAACCTCAATTAAGAAACAAATCAAAAGATCGCCGATCTTCTCCGATCTAGGTTGCCGATCAATAGTTTGTCTAATTAAGAACAGCTCTAAGCCTCCGAGGCCAGCAAGAAACTTGACCAAGTCTCGTAGGTCGCAGGTACAACTGGTGCAGAACCATACACAGCCGTAGGCTCAACACCGCAGTAGGTTAACACACGTCTTAACTCCGTAAGCTAAAGGAATAAACTGGGGTCTCGGCGCAAGCCAGTTACCCGTTTGGGGTGGGACGGGAGGCTACTCGGATGCTGGGTCACGGCACCCCCATGTAGCCTCCCTTGGCCAAATAGGTACACATCGTAAGTTTTTGGCTAAAATTGTGTAAGCTATAGGTTAATCCCATGTAGTAATGGCATCGGTAATGTTTTTGAAGAAACAAATACAAGACCGAAAAAAGCCTTTTCCAGTAAGCAAACTTTCTCGGGCCCACGACGGCCGCAGTGGGCCCGAAGACATTTTGTTACTGGGGTTAGAATCACGAGAAGGGGCCCGTTGCCTAAAGAAACCTATGGGTCCTTGGCCCCTCTACACTTAATCTTATGGGTCATTTTGGAGAATGATGAGCCAATGGCGCAGAGCCCGTTTGAAAAATTAACCATCCAGTCTCTTAGAAATGAACATTGTGTATCTTGGCAGTGGCGTACCAGACAGCGGCGTAGACGGGTGGACGTTGTGTATCCAGCCAGTCGGCCGGGAACCCTTCCTTCAGCAGGTCGACCTCTTGCGACATTGAGGCGAACTTGTTGGACGTCACCCAGTGCTTCACTGGACCTGGACACATCGGAAAATCGTTCTTTCTTCGTCTCTGACAGTCGTTTATTTAATTGTTCGGTCGGTACGTCCGCCAGTCAGTCAGTCAGTTTACTTAGTTGGTTCGCTTAGTCATTCGCTTTAATCAGTCAGTCTGTCAGTTTGTCCGTGAAGTAATCACTTTACTTGGTTAGCCTTCCATTCGCTTTATTAACCCTTTTCACCCTGATACACCCATTGCTTGAAATAAATCTGACCGATAGTTCAAGAATAACTTGGAGCCTGAGAAGCCAAGCTATTCTGGCACCACCCTTGAAATATAACAGTTGATCTATCTCCTACTCTGTAATGTAGCCTTAATAGGACAATACGCTTTTTTTTTTCAAAATCAGCCTCATGATGTAATGGGTTAATTCGTTCCAGCCTTGAACTCTGGTGATGTTTCGACAACGAACGAAAGCGAAATCGCGGTTGACAACCAGCGTGCACTATACGCATAGACAACACTCCAGACATCTCCAAGAGGCATAGATTCTCATGAGCCCTACGGGCTCATGAGGATCTATGCCTGTTGGAAATGTTGAGTGTTGTCTATGTTTACGGTGCACGCTGGCCGTCCGCGCGTGACTTCGCTCTTGTTCGTTTTGGGAGTCGTTTGGCGTAAACGTGAGCTCTCTACGTCAGTGTTTCGAAAGATGTCGCATGTCGTCTGCAATTCAATATTTATGTTCAAATAACCCGGGTACAGCATGGCTGTGTCATGCCAGCTACCTTTCGAGACTCACACAAGCATAAACATGTAGAACGAGTTTCTAATAAAATGGCTCAATTATTTACGCAGATGTCCTATGTCACTTTCCAAATCAAATTATAAACCTGCCCTTGCCGTCAAGTGTAACGTAGGGCGTGATTAGCTATAAACCCTTACCGTCAAGTGTAACACAGAACGTGATTGGCTATAACCACTTACCGTCAAGTGCAACGCGGGACTTGATCGACTTCACGCCCCATGGCTCATTTTTCACTTCTTCCACTTCTGGCCGGTTTTCCCCCTCAGGTGTGGACCAGTGATTCAACCCGTCTAGAATATTTAATATGTAAAATAAAATACCAACAAATTACTGCTGAGCACGTGAAAGACATGAAATAAGCAGCCACAAGCTACGGTCCATGAACGCCTCTTCAAGAAAAAGAAATATAATTGCAGCAACAGAAAATTCGTTGCCCACGACGTCTGCAGGCATGATCGTGGCTGCGGAGGCCAATGCGGGACAGGCAGGTTGAACCGCAATGGCTGCAGGGGAAGGTCTGGCCTGGGTTCCGAGTTGCGGTATCTCTGTTTATTCTCCTGAAACGCTTGTCCTTAAGGCTAGTTCTGCGATAGTTCTCAAAGGAGACGGCTGCCTTGTAAATGGTGGAGCGTCAGGTGTCGCGGTCCGCAGCAAGCAAAGACCACTGGCGGTGGTCGATTTGGCAGGCACTAAGTGACTTCTTGAGACCGTCTTTGTATCTCTTCTTTGGTGCCCCTCTGTCTCGGTGTCCAGTGGAGAGCTCGCCGAACAGGGTGATCTTGGGTAGGCGATGATCCTCCATCCTGGAGACGTGCCCCGCCTAGCGAAGCTGTGTCCTCAGCAGAAAAACATCGATGCTCACAGTTTCTTCCTGTTCAAGGACCTCGACGTTGGTGACATAGTCACTCCAGTGAATGCCGCAGGCAGCGCTGGTGGAAGCGTTCGAAGAGTCGTAGTTGGCTGCGGTAGAAGGCCCAGGACTCGGAGCCATACAGCAATGTGGTGAGGACGACAGCTCTGTACACGCTGATCTTGGTGCCTGTTTTCAGCTGTTGATTGTGCCACACCCGCTTGAATAGTCGCCCAAAAGCGCTGTTCGCTTTTGCCAGCCTGCTGTCCAGCTCCTTGTCCAGCTTGGCGTCTCGTGATGATGGAGCCAAGGTAGGTAAACTGGTGCACTGACTTCGGTTCAGACTCGCCGAGGGTAATGTGGGGAGGGCGATGCTTGGGTGCCGGCTTTTTCAGACTGACCCCGAGTCCAATGAGCTGGGCAGCGTCTGCGAAGCAGGACGTGATGCGCTGCAGGGCTCTCTCTGTGTGTGCAACGTGGGTAGCGTCATCAGCAAAGAGAAGCTCACGAATCAGTCGGTCTAGGGTTTTGGTGTGGGCCTGAAGTCGTCTGAGGTTGAACAGGCTGCCATCAAGACGATACCTGATATACACTGCGTCGTCGTCGTCGAGGTCCACTGTGGCCTGCTTCAACATCATGCTACTAAAGATGGTGAAGAGGGTCGGTGCCAGCATACAGCCCTGCTTCACACCGTTGACAATGAGGAATGGTTCTGAGAGGTCATTGTTGAGTGTGACCTGGTCTTGCTGGTCCTAGTGTAGCTGGACGATCATGCTGAGGAACTTTGGGGGACAGCCAAGTCGCTCAATGATCTGCCACATGCCTTTCCTGCTCACAGTGTCGAACGCTTTTGTTAGGTCAACAAACGTTACGTACAGCCCTTTGTTCTGCTCGCGGCACTTCTCCTGAAGCTGTCTCAGCACAAAAACCATGTCAAAATAAGCAATCCAGACCAAAAAGGTGACTGCCAAGCGTGTAATATGCAAAGAAGTACCCAACGGAGAAAGAAACACGCTTAGAAAAGACGGGTACAACACAATTTATTAATTTTTCGGGTAAATTATCTTGGCTTGACTTCGCGAACGAAGATTCTATAGGGCTTGCCCACGTCGTCTGCAGGCATTTTCGTGACTGCGGAGGCCAATCCGGGACAGGCAGGTTCGACCGCAGTGGCTGCAGGGGAAGGTCTGGTCAGGGTTCTGAGTTACGACAACTCTGTTTTTTTCTCCTGAGCCGCTTGTCCTTGAGGTTAGCTCTGCGAGAGTCCTCACAGGAGACGGCTGCCTTGTGAATGGTGGAGCGCCAGGTGTCACGGTCCGCAGCAAGCGAAGACCACTGGCGGTGGTCGATTTGGCAGGCACTAAGTGACTTCTTGAGACCGTCTTTGTATCTCTTCTTTGGTGCCCCTCTGTCTCGGTGTCCAGTGGCGAGCTCGCCGAACAGAGTGATCTTGGGTAGGCGATGATCCTCCATCCTGGAGACGTGCCCCGCCCAGCGAAGCTGTGTCCGCAGCAGCAAAGCCTCGATGCTCAAAGTTTCCGCCTGTTCAAGGACCTCGACGTTGGTGACATAGTCACTCCAGTGAATGCAGAGGATGGTACGCAGGCAGCGCTGGTGAAAGCGTTCGAGGAGTCGTAGTTGGCTGCGGTAGAGAGCCCAGGACTCGGAACCGTACAGCAGGGTGGTGAGGACGACAACTCTGTACACGCTGCAGTAGGAATGAGGCCATTCCTTCTGCCAATGCCTCATTCCTTCTGCCAATGAAGATAAGTAGCGGCTAATCTCTCTGTTTGTTTGTTTGTCTATTTTGACAAAGGGTATTTACCCGAAATATTAATAAATTGTGTTGTACCCGTCTTTTCTAAGCGTGTTTCTTTCTCCGTTGGGTACTTCTTTAAAAACCATGTCGGTGGTGCTCTTGTTGGCTCTGAAGCCACACTGGCCCTCTGGGAGGTGGTCTTCAGCGATGGCAGGTACCAGCCGATTCAGGAGCAGCCTTGCAAGAATTTTCCCGGCAACGGGCAGCATGGTAATTCCACGATAGTTGGAGCAGGCAGACTTCTCTCCTTTGTTCTTGTACAGGGTGGTGACGACTGCATCACGGAGACCCTTAACTTTTCAGTATCATATTTGTCTTTAGATATATTTCAGATAGTGACTGAGGTTTACTACGTACCTAATGCCGCGTAGTTGCGCAGCAGATTCCGAGCGTACGGTGACTGTGCACGGGTGACCTCCATTGTTCTGTAGAACAATGAAATACTGGATCTTAAGTGGTCACCATAGTATACTTTTTTTTAGAACACCGTACCCCATGTACACTGTCCTATGATAACCTGTACCCGAGGTACACTGTCCTATGTTAACCTATTCGAGACGTGCCGCCTCCGGATACGCGGCTTAAAGCCGCATATCTGGAGGCGGCACGTTTCGAATGAGTTAAACTGTACACGGTTAAAACTATCTGATGTCAATTTATATCAAGCTTATCAAATCTCGCTTCCTACGCCGTGAGAGCCCGCTCAGCATGCAGCGAACCAGCCGGTTGAGTTGGAAGTTGGCTTAGATCCACATTATCCCAAGCAAAGCTCAAGGGCTTATGACAATCTTTCAGTTGAGACTTCAGAAGTGCTTGGGAACGTATTCTTATTATTTGTATGATAGTCCGGCGTGTTCAATTTTAGAGGGCTCATGAGGATCTCGTTTGACAGCAACATGCTTAGGTCAGCTAGAGGCATATTCCCTCCTCCACCTAGTTAAACTTTACGAGACTCATGAGATTCTCCGGTTCGTACAAGTCCATTATCTTCCATGCCTCGGGAACTGTATGGCGTGAGCATAGTTATTCTCGACTACTACTCTCAGCGAGACACAGATGCCAGATTATAATGAAGTGGGCGACAGTAATTGAGTATGCCTACCGCTGAAACGTACAGTGGTTATGAAGATCTATGTCTCCACAGGGCAATAGAGTTAATGCGATAAATTGCGTCAGTCTAGGCGAAACAAAACCAGCCGGTCTGAGTCTGCACAGCCGGCGAGGGCCAAAACAACTGAGGCCTGATTTCCTTTTGTGCACTGCTTTGCCTACTTTGAACCCGACACGCCACTAAGGAAAGATCCTCATGCTCCTTATAACCTGAGTGATTCGCATGAGCCCCTGCAGCATAAGTCAGAACATGAGGATCTGTGCGTCTCATTGAGACTGCGGTTTGTTTTCACCCTCAATTGTGTGCTGAGCCTGGGCAAATTAATTTTTGCAAATGACATAGATCTACATAATATATCTGGACACCCGTGAAATTAAGATACACCAGATCTCCACAGCGGTAACGCTAGCCCATGAGCATCAATTCTTCTTGTGATAGCTTGACTTTCGTTCTAATATTCATTCAGCCAACGCCATTCAGCAGTGTAGGAGGCAATAGATTATCATTATTAGTTGTATTACTAGTTAGGCGGCTTTGCTAGTGGGTCTTGTCACCTCTCGGGTTCGGTACTCAGGGGTGTCTATGTCGGAGGTAAGAGTCGAGGGCTTTAGCCCTCAACTCTTACCTCCAGCATGGACACCCCTGACCGGACCCGAGAAGCGATAAGAATCACCGGCGAAGCCTAACTCATAATACAACGATTTTGTCTTCAACTGTAAAAAATAATAGCGTGAAGTATACCCTTGAAAAGACCCAAATTTTACGTGTGACGTAGAGATTCAGGGGACGTAATTTTCCATACTTTCGACTATCAGTAAACAACCTCGCTCGAACTGCATTCGAGTGGAATTGTTTAGGTGTCTGGTGCTTTGCTTTGCGACAATTTAGGAACATGTTGTAACACTGACGTGTTTGGCGTCTTTACGTCGCTGTCACTGACTGATCCATCTCTAGAAGTCGAGAATTCTTACTGCCTTAATTTTTCCTGCAATAAATTATATTTTACGACAAAGTTGAATAGGTACAAAGCTGGCTAACAAACTCATCTAATGTCTATCCCCATGCTATCTATATTCAAAATTACAAGAGAATAGAAGGAATATTACGGACTCAATTGCGGGTCAACAGACTTTTTAAAAACGGCAACTTTTTCTCTTTCACGAGTTCTGAAAGGTATCTTTTACACAAGGTCAACAACAGCGACCTAGTTAGCTGCTCTGCTATGCCACACGGACTGCGCATGCCTCTGCGCCCCGCGCTATTGGCCTACGTAGACCCGCGCGCTCGCTTCGCCACAAGGCGGAATGTGCGACCACACATTTAAATAATTACTAGGCCTCGCACGAGGAATAGATCACGAACAAAAACTTAGTATTTTATTCTTAGTCTTACCCATTTTTAATCCATCTCATTTAAATCTCTCAATATGTACATAGCCAATTCTAAACTATTTTTAACCTGTATGTAAGGTCTTTTTAAACCC
>BTPG01000001.1:170065603-170083103 GCA_036245525.1 Semisulcospira habei | reverse complement strand
AGATACTATGTAAAAATTAACAAGTGCAAAACGGAGGACCACAGGAAATCATTGACATGGCTCTTTTGGACATATTATCTACGTTTCTTTCAAGTTTGCTCAAAGATGTATTTAAAAGCTTTAGTCCTAAACAATGGAAGATGTCTCGTTTGCTGTATTTGTGGAGGAAGTGAGTTCCATAAATAGGCACCCTCGTACGAAAGGCTGGATTTAAACAAGTCAATTCGGGGCCGTTCAATGACGAGACTGTTCCTCAAAGTGCTGTAAACCCTTTCGCTCTCAGTGAAAAGCTTAGCCTGGTAGAGGGGGGCTTTCCCGTTCAGTGCTTTGTGCATAAGTACGCACTTATTTAAACTACAGCCGTCCCAAATAGTAGATGCGTAGTCAATGTGAGGTTTTATGTAGGAGTTGAAAATAGCTTTCGTGTCTTAGTATCAATGATAGATTTTAATCTTGACAGTAAAAATAGCTTCTTTGATAATGTTTTCCCTAGTTGTGTTAGATGGGGCAACCAGCACAGTTGGTCATCAACAATTACCCGAAGGAGGCGATATTCCTTGACTTGCTCAATGGGAACTGAATCAAAAGAGAGGCTAAGTGAATGGGGGCGGAGCTGATGCTTTTGGCGTGTTGTGATTTGCATGCTTTTTCGTTTTGGATGGATTAACAAGCATTTGATTATTTTTACACCACAGTGAGACCTCCTGAAGACTAAGCTGAAGATTGCTTGAAATTTCAGGTGCAGTTTTCCCGCCATCGTGAAGAGTTGAATCATCGGCAAACATGTCACATTCGGTATTTGGATTGGATATATGAAGTGGAAGATCATTTATAAACAAACAGAAAAGTAACGGTCCTAGTATGGATCCCTGGGGCACGCCATACTCAACACGCTTTTTAGAAGAGAAGATAGCATTGATGTACACAGTTTGAATTCTCCCTATGATATATGAACGAAAAAATGAGAATGTCCCTGGGCTGTTATTGTTGAAGTAGCAGTCTAGGTTCTCTAATAAAATTTCGTGGATTATAAGGTCGAACGCTTTTTTTAGGTCTAGAAAGACAGCACCAGACATTTTGTTTCTGTTGATGTTGAGCAGCCAAGTGTCAATCATATGAACCAAGGCAGTGTGACACGAATGTTTAGGGCGAAAACCAGATTGATATTTATTCATTGAGACTTTTCTTCCAGGAATTCGAGAAGATGTTTCTGTACATGCTTCTCAATAGGCTTCGACAGAATAGATAATATGGATATAGGCCGAAAATTATTTGGATCAGATGTGTCTTTTGTTTTGGGTATAGGTACCACTTTAGATTTTTTGAAAGCCGCCGGAAAAAAATATTATTTTGAATACATAGGTTGTGTCACGACACGGATTGTTTTCGTCTAATTTTGTAGGAGGGTAAGTTTAGAGGGGTGACAGGATTTAGTTAGTCACCGGGTAATGATAGCGTAGGTGTGTAGTATATGGCCTTTGCACGAGTTTTGCTGCTGTGCGAGGGTTGGGTGGACGGCGTGCAGCCGCGTGGCCACCCAGTCTGAACGTCATCGGGTGGTACCTGCTTCACGTGTTTTACATCACGTGAGGTAGTGAGCAGTTTTTTTCGCCATCCTAACGGTATCGAAATTACTAGTCATTTGCATTCCACCAGCGAACGGGAACAGTCGTCTTTTTCAATATAGTCTCTGAGGGGGGTTTGTGCGGGCGTGGGTTTCCATTTGCAGCCGCCTCAAGTAGCTGTGTCGTCCTTCTGTGGCATCACTACGAGACGGTCCTGGTTGAGCCCAGAGGTCGGTGTCCTGAGAAGAGAAGAGCTGCGACGACTTTACCCCTGGCTTGTCTTGTCTTGTTTGTCTTCGTCCTAGCCAGGGCGTCTTCACGGATGACATTAAGTGCACGCAACAATTTTCTAGTGGCCATTTGCTCGGGGGGAGGGGGGGGGGGTTTGGTTGTGTTTGCTTGTTCTGTATTATGCTGGCTAGTGTGTATTTGGGGGGCAGGCGTAAAATAGCGGAGAGTAGGGTGTAGAAGTGAATGCTAGTTATTGTATGTTGTTTCTAGAGTAGTTAGCGGGGTTTAGTTACTGGGGGTTTAACGCCGACCAGGCGACTAAGGTTTTAGGAATTAGCGTCGTAGGGGTGTAAATATCGGAAGTGAGTCAGGTGGTGACGTGTAAATATGCATTTTGAGGTTGCATTTATTGCGGGAGAAAGGTGAAGGGGATATGTTGAGGTTAAAGTTGCGGGAAGGGTGATGTGATTATTTTTTCTTCTTTTGTTAGTTATTCATATGAGTATTTTTGCACCTGTGTTTTAGTGCATCTTTAAATACGAAGAATTAACCAGCTAGTCTGCCACCGTGCTGTGGTACTGAGTGGAAGCTGACTGTCACTCCGCCTTGTAGGCTACGACACCGGACCTGGGTGCCTTCGCGAGTGTCGCGGCACGCCTCGTATGTAGTCAGGTCGGGTCGTCCCATACAGTTATCTCTAATTTGTTTACGTGATGTTTTGTATAGTTATAGTCTTGTGAAGAACGTTAGTATAGTCCATCTCCTTGTAGCGATTGTATTGCTAGAGGAGCTTTGGGTACAGTGACATTTGGAGTTATATCATTGTTTAAAGTAGCCTGTGTTGCGGAAGACCTTATCGCGGAAGCAAGAGCGTCGAGTTGAACTGCGCTCAACGGTTGTGCTTCCGGCGAGAAGGTCCCGTGACGTGAAGTGCATTGTTTATTCAACTTTCAGTTATATTAAGTTATGTGATTGCTTAGTCTTCATTTGCCTATGGGATATTGTTTAGTCTCCACTTGTAGACGTGTTGTTGTTTAATCAGCTTGCTGTCAGTCATGTTGAGTTAAGGACATATGTTCCATTTGTGCGCGCAGTATTGGTTATTCTGAGAAGTGCTAGTTAAAGAGCCTTTTGCTGTCAACGTATAATCTGCTAGCTTAATTCGAACTTGTTGTTCTTGTCCCTTTGGGGAGATACAGTAGCATACGAATTGTATTCACTGTTCTCGATCTTTATTTGAGTTAGTAAGCAAGCGTACTTTAGTTTATTTGTTGTTATTGTGTACTAAGGATGTTTAGTTTGGGGAGTCTGGACGTATGTGTGTGTGAATGTGACGGGTGGATGCGTGATTAGGATCGAGTGTGAATAGTTAGTTTTTGTTAGGGTATTTAATAAACGTCGTTGTTATTGTTCCTCTGGTGTTTGTGTTAGGTTTGTGTTAGTGTGGGTTGGGTGAGTCTCGAGCGGTAGCGCTCATAGTTCGCACCCCGGAAGCGGGGTCGTGACAGGTTGTAAATATAGGTTAAGCTTTCCACAATGTATGGAACAGAAAGTTCGAGGATAAAACCATTGATACCATCAATGCCAGCTGACTTTTTGTTCTTGAGACTAGAGATAAATCTGCCCACTTCATGTACCGCGATGAATGGGGATATAAAAAGCATCGCCCGCGGACAGTCTTTGCTTACAAAAGTCAGTAAGCTTCTGCGATGCCACATGTTCCACCTGATCCAAACCTTCAGCATGTAGTAAAGATTTCGGGGCTAAAATGAAGTGGTCGTTAAAAGCATCGGCTGTAATGTTGGCAGTCGTATTTGCAGAACAATTTTTACGATTGTTAGTTAGTAAGATTAAAACTTTCCATATTGAAGACGGATTCCCGCCACGTATGGTTTTCTCTACCATTGCTTTTTGTGCCTCCCGGATAAGGTATTTGACTCTGTTACGTAACCTTTTGAACTCAATAAAATCTTTGTCCCGCTTGGCTCGATTTCTGGCTTCCATGGTTTGTTTAATCTCCCCCGTAATCCAGGTGGGGGGCTCACGGCACCGGACTCGTTTCCTTTTAAAAGGGACATGCTTATTTAGCACTCCGAGGAACAGCTCAAGCCACAGTGAGAGCACTACATCAGGGTCATTGTGATTGTAAACTTCATGGAACGGTAAAATACTGAGGTCATGAAGGAAACTATCTCTATCTAGTTTTCTAAAACATCTGTAAGTAATGTATAAATGTTGGGTTCGGCTCTGTTTAGGAACATAACATGACCATGTACAGGTGATGGGAAAGTGGTCACTGACAGCTAGTGAAGGGACATCAGTTTCCGTGATAGCTTGAGGGTTGTTAGTTTAGATGTGGTCAATCAAAGTAGACGAAGAGTGTGTTACTCTGGTCGCAGTGGTAATCATCTGTTTTAGTCCTAACAGCATTGTTGTACATTGCCACATCGAATGGGGTTTTGAGATGTCATTGTTAAAATCACCGAGAATGAGTATATCCCTGCCTGTATCATTCACTTTATCCATTACCTGTACAAAGTCGTCATACCACTCGGCGGTGGATGCTGGATTCCTATACACAAAGCCAACTAGCAGTGGCCAAGTGTTAGGAAGCTTGACTTCCAACCACATGCATTCCACCTCCTTGGTCTCAAGATCAAGACGTCTGCGTACCCTGTGCTGAACAGTGCTGTGCACATAAACAGCTAGCCCAGTATGTCCAGGAGAAGTTGCATCACGTCGAATAAGAGAAAAATTCCGACACATGCGTCAGTGATTGGAGAGTCCAGACGAGATTCAGTGAGACCAAAGAAGTGGAAATGTGACGGCTGGTTCAGAAACAGGAAAACATCATGTACTTTCAGATATAAATGATACACAAATTAAATGTCCGACTTTCAGTCCTTGAGTGGCTGAGCCAGTGGATCCACTCGCCATATTGTTCGTTGTATATAGACACTAGTGTACACAGGACGACAAAAGAACTTTTTATAAAGTCAATAGTCAATAATTATCCTTTTTCTCATAAGTCTGTACGACTGATCTTTGTACAGAAGAAGAAAAACAATTTAGATAACTAAGAGTTCACGAAATCTTTCACTATACAGTCACACTCCGGCTTCAAATGAGTACGTTCAAGTTATAACCGGCGCTATTCAGTCCACACATGACTAAAAACCAAAATTTACTAGTTTCACATTCCAAAGTGCAGATTCAGCGACAGGCACAGTGGATATAACAATGAAACAAATCCGTGTGTCCCTTTTCACGCAGCTTCTCGAAATAGCCGCTTAATGTGACACTTTGTCTAGAAACATTTCTGGCTCAGTCAGAAAGCTGCTCATTTGCAAATACATAGTCATATCACAGACGACGTCTGCGTCAGAAGCAAAATGAGATTAACGTAGCCAGAATGCTCGGCACGGTAATTTCAGTCCAGATATGTCTATCGCAACAAAATCAGCACCAATCAACTAAATATGGCAGTAGAATCCAAATAGTTAACAACAAGCCTCACACTTTATGTCCTGTTAAACTAGTTCACATCATTATGAATGCATATTTATGAGGGGAAAAAACAACAAAAAAACACCACTCAGTACCCAGCTGTCCCTGGCATAATCCAATCACTAAATGACTTGGGGCCGCAAGCCGCCTGAGTGGTACGGGAGCAGCCACTGCAGATAAGATACTGGGTACGGTGAAAAAGTTGGGTGGAATGCAGGTAACGGTGGCACGGGTAGTCCGTGTGGCGTGACCTGCGGCCAGAAGCCGACAGAAGGGCGTACGTAGTTGCCGGGAAAACACGAAGCGAAGGGGTCCGGTCCAGCTTCCATACGGTGGTAAAGGAGCGGCTGGGAGAAAGGGAAGTTGGAGGCAAAAGCAGCACCCGACCCGCCCTGTTTGGCACCTGTGAGTTCATTGGCAGGCGGCGCACTATGTTCATCGTAGGACTGGATGCCAACAGCTTCAGAAGCTTGACGTCCACCAGAGGATGAGGGATCAATGTCATGTGTATTGTTACTGTTTTTGGGAGGTGAGAACAGAGTATTGTGGGCTGTCTCCCAACGGCGGACAGGAAAAGTCACTGAGGGTTTGCGCATAGTACCGTCTGAATTCTGAGTGGGATGGCCAGGTCCTGGTCTCCGGCCCTCGGCAGAATTTACTACCTGAGTACGATCACAGAGAGAGAGAGAGAGAGAGAGAGAGAGAGAGAGAGAGAGAGAGAGAGAGAGAGAGAGAGAGGAGAGAGAGGAGAGAGAGAGAGAGAGAGAGAGAGAGGAGAGAGAGAGAGAGAGAGAGAGAGAGAGAGAGAGAGAGAGAGAGAGAGAGAGAGAGGAGAGGAGAGAGAGAGAGAGAGAGAGAGAGAGAGAGAGAGAGAGAGAGAGACAATGACAATGACAATGACAATGATCCTTTATTTGACAACGGTAAAAGTTTTGGTAGTAACAACCATTCGAACTTGCCGTTGCTAATCTACTGATTACAGAGTTACTATCGCACTAATTATTTTCTACTACTGAAAAGGGAAAAAAAATTACATGACACAGCACAAGCCAAGAATGAAGAAAAAAAATGTAAGGGGGAAGTGACATAGGAATTACCAACTTTACTGGTCGGGCATAATGACATGTTGTGAGGTTTAATTAAAATAATATAATAAGAATACACACAACCTAATACGCATACATATCGCATGCACATTTGAGCACGCCACTCTGTATCTGTAATATACACGTACGCACACGCACACACGCACAATGCACACGCACACACACACACACGTGCACACACACACGCTTACGCGGCTTATAACGTTAAGCTAGTCAGTCATATGAGTAGCTGGCTAAATACAAGCTGTACCGAATAAATATGAGTCATCAGTCGAAACCTGTGATACACGCAATTAATAATCTAATGAGAAATAGTATTTTTCAATATGTGCACAGTTCACGGGGATGCTGCTGACAAAAATAAGTACTTGGTGAGACTGACTTTAAACGAGGAGAAAGTAGCTGATGTCGTGACGTTTCTAGGCAAGGCATTCCAAAGACTAGAGCCAGAGAACGTCAAACTCGTTTTATAAAGATCAATTCTAGGTCGCGGCACAATAGAGAGAGAGAGAGAGAGAGAGAGAGAGAGAGAGAGAGAGAGAGAGAGAGAGAGAGAGGAGAGAGAGAGAGAGAGAGAGAGAGAGAGAGAGAGAGAGAGAGAGAGAGAGAGAGAGAGAGAGAGAGAGAGAGAGAGAGAGAGAGAGAGAGACTTTATTTTCCAAGGATTGAGATATTAGGCGCGCAGGCCTTTCTTACAATCTGTCCTTGCTAAGCTACTTTTAAAAAAAGAACATCAACCAAACAACAAAAACTAACTAAATAATAACCACACACACACACAACACACACACACACACACACACACACACACACACACACACACACACACACACACAAACACACATATACATGTACTCGTGCACATGCGCACTTTTGTACATACACATGCACACGTACGTGCACACATATCTAACATTTAGGTAGGTAGGATATTTTTTGTACTGTCAAAAACAAGCTGGGAAAAAAAAACGATTTGGAGGCTAGATGGGAAGCAGAAAAAACTAGCGAAAAGTGAGAACATGAAGCGTATCATGTCTAGAAACAAAGAAGAGGAAAGGATCAGCATTTCGTTGTCTTTGAAAGGTAATCATGTACTCTACTTTTAAACAGAGAGAGGGACGTGGTTTGTTGACTAGTGGGAGGAAGTGAGTTCCATAAAAGAGCACCTGAATAAGACAGACTAGATTTGTACAGGTGTATACGGGGCCTTTTTATAGAAAGACTGTTCCTGGAGGTGCTGTATTTCTTTTCAGTTGGCGAAAAAATTCTAGATAAGTAAGGTGGAGCTTTGTCGTTAAGAATTTTGTGCATCAGTACACATTTGTTTAGTGCGAGGTGCTTAACCAGAGGGAGAGGTCCAATGGTCTGCAGCTTGGCATCAGTGGATAAAGACGGACAGGGAGGACTATAAGCTTAGCAACGCGCTTGTATAGTGAGTTTATCTTCTTGAAGTGATTTTCACTGCAGCCATCCCATATTGTTGAGGCATAATCAATGTGTGGTTTAATGTAGGCATTAAAAATAGTTTGCGCGTCTTAAGGTCAATGATTTTTTTAAGTTTGGAAAGTAGAAACAACTTTTTGGACAAATGTTTTCGCATATAGATTAGGTGGTTTTGCCAGCTTAGATCATCATCTATTTTTACTCGAAGCAGGCGGTGTTAACTGACCTGCTCAACTTCGATGGAGTCAAAAGAAAGGTTGAGTGATGGAGGTTTGAGCTGATGTTTCTGGCGGGTTGTGATAAGCATGCCTTTTGTTTTGTGGGATTTACAAGCATGCGATTTTCATTACACCACCGATAGACTTCATGAAGACTCTCTTGGAGATTATTTGCAATTTCAGGCACAGTTTTACCAGCGGAATGTAATGTTGAGTCGTCGGCAAACATGTCACACTCAGCCTCAGTACACGTTACATGTAACGATAGATCGTTAATGAAGATACAGAACAGTAGTGGGCCTAAAATAGACCCCTGGGGCACTCCATACTCAACAACTTGTTCAGAAAAACATTTTCCATTGACGTAGACTGTTTGTGTTCTTTGTGTAAGATAGGAGTTCAGAAACGAAAGAGCTGACGGGCTCTTATTGTTTTCCTTAGATCCAAGAAGACAGCACCAGCCATTTTATTATCATTTATGCTGTTGATCCACGATCACTATTCGTGCGAGTGCAGTGTGGCATGAATGCTTGGGACGAAATCCTGACTGGTAATGACATAATAGGGACCTTTCTTCGAGAAATTCCAGAAGATGTTTGTGAACATGCTTTTCCAGAGGCTTCCAGAGAACTGATAGAAGGGAAATGGGGCAAAAGTTATTTATTTCAGATGAATCTTTTGCTTTAGGAACAGGCACTACTTTTGTTGTTGTTTTTTTTAAAGCTACTGGGAAGACATTTTTTGTATACACAGGTTATAAATGTATGTAAGAGGTTCCACTATGTATGGTTGCGACAGGTCAAGGATATATCCATTGATACCATCACTACCCGAAGATGTTTTCTTTTTTAGGATGGAAATGTATTTGCCTACCTCGTGTACAGCAATATCAGGGATGACGAAGACATCATCTGAGGACAATCTTTGCTTACAGAACTTTGTTAGCTTCTCTGGAGTAGAATATTTCGACTGATCGCGATCGTGAGAACTGAGTAAGTCTTTGGGGACTGATAGAAAGTGGTTATTAAACTCCTCAGCGGAGAGGATTTCTGGAATGGTATTGCACTGTTTACGCTTGTTGTTGGTAAGCGTATTAAGTGCTGTCCAAATGGAGGAAGGGTTTCTGTCTTCTTCGACTATTTTGGTTACAAACGTTCTCTGAGCCTCTCTAACTAAGTACTTAACTTTATTTCGCAATCTTTTAAATTCTTGAAATTTCTTTTCTTTTTTAGCGTTATTTCTGTCCGCCATTGCTTGTTTGATTTTGTCGGTTATCCATGAGGGAGGCTGGCGGGATCGGACTCGCTTTCTTCTTTCTGGCGCATGTTTGTTTAGCACCCCGAGGAACAGATCAAGTAAGACAGAGACAGCCCTATCTGGGTCAGTACAATTGTACACATCCTAAAAGGGTGTAAGGCTAAGATCGTGTAGAAAAGCATCTTTGTTTAGTTTTTTTTTTAAAAGACCTATAGGTAATATACACATGATGATCCCTCTTTTGTTTGGGCAGCTTGCACGACCATGTACAAGTGGTGGAAAATGATCACTGACAGCTAATGGGGGGACGCTGGTCTCTAGTACTGACTTACAGTTGTTGGTATAGATGTGATCAATGAGTGTAGCAGATGATTGGGTTATTCTAGTAGGAGTTTGGACAAGTTGCTTCAACCCAAAAAGAGTTGTTGTCGATTGCCACATGGGATTTGTTTTCAGTATGTCAATGTTAAAATCACCTAACAGCAGTACATCTTTGTCAGTGTCATTCACTTTATCCATCATCTGCACAAAGTCATCATACCACTAGCACTCGACAGTGGACGATGGATTTCTATATACATAACCCATTATAATTGGCGATGATTTATTAATTTTTACATCTAGCCATACACACTCGATCTCAGTTGACTCCAGATCATCACGTCTGTGTACCATATGTGCAATCGAGTTATGGACATAAACAGCAATCCCTGTGTGTTTGAGGGTGTTTGGGTCACGACGAATTAAGAAAAAGTTTGGAATGCACAGATTTTCGTCGCTAATTCTTGAGTCAAGACGTGATTCCGTTAGTCCAAAGAGATGGAAGTGTGAAGGCTGGTTTAAAAATATTGAAATGTCAGGAACCTTATTGTAAAGGTGAAATACATTAAGGTGCCCGACCTTCAGCCCGTGGGCATGCATGCAATTGTTTGATGGTGTACACATTTTGATGACGAAAATGTAAATATAAAGTTTTCAATATCAGAAACTCAGTGAAACAGTCCAGTCACTGAAAGGAGTGATCATGTGCGAAAGTTTGGAATAAACCAAAATCCACATTATAATCACCACAACTGTCAAAAATAACTGGAATGATAGTTTGTAGAACCGTCTACTCGCATTCAGCACAACACGTTTGGCTATGTACTATAATCACTAATCATTACATTTAGTCCAGCTTACAAAAATGGTGTGTATGCCGGTCAGTCACAAGTGAAACGCGCAACTGTACTGTAGGGGTCAACCATAGTACAAATAGTCCAGGAACGATTTCTCTAAACTGTCAGACTGCAACACATGTTACTGTGATACGGCCGCATCGCATATAAACCAAAAGCATCGCAAATGTTAATGTCAAATCTATGAGGTAAAACTAAAACAACAGCACAATAAACCGTTACGTACAAAAATGTCACCGTTAGATCGAACGATTGTCAGATCAGTGCTCAACACACTAAAACAGATTGAACGAGAACTGGAATCAAACATACTAATAACACATGGGGCTCACACACCTGTGTTCTTATGTACCACGCATTGCTACAGGTCAGATGGATGAAGGGCTCAAAATGAAGTCATATGATTGTTTATTTTCTTTTCAGATGTATACTGATGTTCACTAAGTTCATGAAAAGCAAGAAGTGAAATTAGTTCAAGTTGAGCCTACACTAATATATATATATATATTAACAGTCGTCAAGTAGGATGGGGTCCGGTAAAACCAACTCATTTAGGCCTGGAGGCGTGTTAGCTGAACATCCGATTTACGCTGGAAAGAGATGGACAACGATAGCACAAGTGCAGTAACAGCGGATAAGACTATTAGCGCCTTAAAGACGCAAAGCTATTCCGACACTATCCCGGAACTATCATCGTCCAACATTTCCCGATCAGGCATCAAAGAGTTTATCACCGAAACGCTGAGGCATTGGTTGGTTGGTTGGTTAGTTCGGGTTTAACGTCCACAGCACCGAGGTGATCGTGGACGGCCATGACGGGCAGGTTATGGGGGACAGGGAAATCTATTGCCTATGGAGTACGACCTGAACACTGATCAACTCAGGCGCACTCCAACTGTGCCACTTTGATTTACCAGGACCTTTCAACGCTGAGGCATGTTTTACTGATCAGTTTAATACACACTTCACATGACCGCTTGGGACCGCGGTCCGTTAGCTAGATACCGATACTGCCAGTGGGGAAAGGGAAGTGGGAACGCTGAAAGGCTGGCTGGAACGCTGGCTGGAATGCCGCTGGGTACTAGTGCGGCATTGGTACGTGGAAACTGTGCGGTGATCTGAGGGCACAACAGGGCCGCGCGCGTAGTTTCCATACAGGGACGGCTGGTAGTGGTAGCTGGGATCGGCCGCCGCTTCTGTGTGGTCTGGTCGCTGACTGAAAGGCGGCTGTAGGTGCGCCGCGTTGGCAGCATTCGCCAATGTAGTGTTAGTGTCAGGGTTTTCCTCCCTTAGCCTTTCCGCAGCCAAACGGCCAGTCCTGCAAGGCAGCAGGGGACTCGTGGAGGGCGGGGTCGTCTATGTCCCGTGCAGATGTGAACATCTGCCCACTGCCCACTGTTGGGGTAGAATGAGTTAAGTAAAGATGTGTTACACAGAAATTAATGTTTCTGTCCATGGTCGAAAAATAATTAGTGATCTGAATGTCTTCTGCTATCATTTTCTGAGTTTGTTTTGTTGGTAACGTATCGAATCTCAGATGATAAACCTAGTAATGAAATAATCTAGCGATCTAACTACATTGTAGCATCTTAGGAAACGACGACTGGTGATGTCCACAGAACGGCGACGAACGGCAAACTCTGTGACCTACTGCATGTATGCAAATAAAGCGTGAATCTTTTCAGAAAGTCGCTATATAGCGAGAGCAGAAAGGTTGGCTAAAAGACAAGGTGCATACACGTATTGAAAATGATTCACCAGCTGACGCACTGTCGCCAAGATGTAGCCTGCATACGCACACTTCTTTTCAGCCATCTCTGAATCGAGTCTTTTCAGAAGAAGTGTTTTCTTGGGCTCTTTTTTTTGTCAGATGAGTATATTGCGTGTAGTCCTTTCACTTCCAGTGTCACACGACTTTAAAAAAAAAAAAAGATGTTTCTGCTAAGAGCTGCCGCAAGTCGCTGGAGATGAATCGACCGTGATAGGTGAAGGGTAGTGCCAGATTAGCTTGGCGCCTGCACAGGCGCCATGCTAATCTGGCACTACCATTGAGCTATTGAGGTCGTTCCATCTCACATGATTTGCTCTGTGTGAAAGAGGTAGATCTGGCAGTGTCTGTCAGTGCACCGACGCCATCAAACAGAGTACCGCGCTTTAAAAGAACATAATTACGTTTTATGTATTTGAACGAGGTGAAGTTCTTTTTTTTTCAAGCAAGCCGCCTATTTCAAAGGAGCTTTTCACACTAATCTGAAGCTATCTTGGGCTGATGTTTGCTTGGGAATAGGTTGGCAGAGACTTCGGCTTGCGCAAAAAAAGATGGGGTGAGGTGGGGATGAGATGGAGTTTTAAGTAATGATTAGAGCTTTAGTATAATTCTGAGATGCTACGGAAATCTTTATTTGCATGTAATGTTATATAATGCGTCATCGTTTTATACGTAATTCTTGTCATTTGTTAAGGTATTTTCCTGGTAGACTACGGTAAGGTGGAGTGCGTTTGGGCCTTTCCGAGCGCAGAGATTCTATCTTGACCGAACTGAACCCAATTGTACTGATCTGATCATAACTTTAAAAAAAATAATAATAAAAAAATAAAAACTCTTTTCGTGTTTAGAAAAATATTATCAAAAGGTGTAAGCAGGCTGCGATTTTTCAACACTGTTTTGGCGTGGCATTATAAATTCAGGTCACCTTTATCAAAGCCCCCGTGTCTCCGGGGAAGGTTTTTGAGCCAGAGACTAGGACAAGGACAGTCTGATATAAAACCTACGACCCGAGGACCTCGATGCCACCGTCCTAGCGTGCTAGGCCATGGCAGACGAACCAAGGGTTTAAAGGGTGGTGCCAGTACTGCGCACACTGCACTCCACCAAAAAGCTCCACCGCGCAGGCTTTAGGAAACGCCCACGGACCATGACAACGACCTTTCCAAGTCCTGTAGCGATGGGCAAGGGGCGAAACGGCAGGTGAAAGATGTCACTGGAAGCCGCAGTCTCAAACCTGCATGCAGGCGGTTCAGGATATTGGTCGCCTGATGTTGACCTGGGGATGACAACGTCACTCGGCACACCCTGAACGACCAAGCAGCCTTCTCTAGGGACAGCACTGCTTGCTCCACACGGAGAGGGGCCTAGAAAAGGTGGCCTAACCAAAGCTCATCCCCTCGTAACCCCAGTTGGCTAGCCGCGGTCAACGGGCATCTTCTCCTGCGGTCAGAAAACAAGAAAAAACAATGGATCCACTTTCATGACGACCACGACCGGACTCAACGTAGCATGCTGGAACATCCGAACCATGCTCGACACAGCAGACAGCGGACGCCCTGAACGTCGCTCCGCCCTTATTGCCCATGAATTGCGGAGGTTAAACATCGACATCGCCGCGCTCAGCGAAGTACGCCTCCCGGAGGAAGGCAGCCTCCAAGAACTTGGCGCTGGCTACACCCTCTACTGGTCAGGCAGGCCTGCATCAGAAAGACGGCTCTCAGGCGTGGGTTTCATGGTCAAGACCCCCATTGCGACTAAGTTGGAAAACCTACCAATGGGTCACTCCGACCGCATCATGTCCATGCGCCTCCCACTGAGACACCAGCAATACGTCACCCTTCTCAGTGTGTACTCCCCAACCCTCCTGGCAGAGCCTGCAGAAAAAGACAAGTTCTACTCTGACCTGCGCAGCCTCCTGCAGAGCATCCCCGCAGACGACAAAGTCATCATCCTTGGCGACTTCAACGCCAGAGTGGGCCAAGACTCTGAAGCCTGGAAAGGAGTCCTCGGCAAGCATGGTTATGGGAACTGCAATGACAATGGCCGCCTGCTGTTGGAGTTCTGTGCAGAACAGCAACTTGTCATCACCAACACTACTTTCCAGCAAAAGGACAGTCGAAAGACCACCTGGATGCATCCTCGCTCCAAGCACTGGCACCTTATCGACTATGTCCTTGTGCGTCAGAGGGACCGCAGTGACGTCCTCCTCACCAGAGTGATGCCCAGTGCAGAGTGCCACACTGACCACCGCCTTGTCCGCTGCAAACTCAGGCTCCACCTCAAGCTGAAACCCAAGAAAAGAGGCCCCCTCAAGAAAAAGCTTGGTGTCGCCAGCCTTCAGCGTGATGACAAGAAAGCTGCCCTTCAGACAGATTTAGAGCGCATGCTCAAAGACACAGTTGATCCAGCAGACTCCTCCCCTGAAACACTCTGGGAGCAACTGAAAACTGCTATTGTAAAATTTTCTGTGGAAGTCTTGGGCTTTGTTAGAAAGAGGAACAAAGACTGGTTTGACGAAAACGACGTGGAGATCCAGGAACTTCTTGCAAACAAAAGAGCCGCCCACCAGGCCCACCTAGCCCAGCCTTCCTGCCCTGTGAAGAAATCTGCCTTTCGCCTCATCTGCAGCAGTCTCCAGCTCAAGCTTAGAGAGCTCCAGAACGAGTGGTGGTCGAGACTGGCACAGAGGACCCAGCTTTGCGCTGACAACGGTGACTACAGGGGCTTCTATGAAGCACTGAAAGCAGTGTATGGCCCTAGGCACCTGGTACAAAGTCCCCTGCGAAGCGCCGATGGACAGACACTCCTCACAGATAATACCTCCATCTTGAACCGCTGGTCAGAATACTTTCAGGACCTCTTCGGCGCTGAGCGCACTGTTCAAGAAACAGTCATCCTCCAAATCCCACAGCTCCCACTAAAGGTTGAATTGGACGAACCGCCCACCGCCGAAGAGACCCTCACAGCTATCCACCAGCTCAAGAGTGGCAAAGCAGCAGGCATTGACGGAATCCCGCCAGAGATCTGGAAACATGGAGGCCCAGCACTGCACAACAAGCTCCATGACCTCTTTCTCTGCTGCTGGGAGAAAGGAACACTACCAAAGGATCTCCGTGATGCAGTCATCATCACCCTATACAAGAACAAAGGAGAGAAATCTGCCTGATCTAATTATCGTGGAATTACCCTGCTGTCCATTGCCGGGAAAATTCTCGCAAGGCTGCTCCTGAATCGGCTGGTACCTGCCATCGCTGAAGACCACCTCCCAGAGGGCCAGTGTGGCTTCAGAGCCAACAGGAGTACCACCGACATGGTCTTTGTGCTGAGACAGCTTCAAGAGAAGTGCCGCGAGCAGAACAAAGGGCTGTACGTAACGTTTGTCGACCTAACAAAAGCGTTCGACACTGTGAGCAGGCAAGGCATGTGGCAGATCCTGGAGCGACTTGGCTGTCCCCCAAAGTTCCTAAGCATGATCGTCCAGCTCCACGAGGACCAGCAAGGCCAGGTTAGACTCAACAGTAACCTCTCAGAACCATTCCCCATTATCAACGGCGTGAAACAGGGCTGCGTGCTGGCACCAACCCTCTTCACCATCTTCTTTAGCATGATGTTGAAGCAGGCCACAGTAGACCTCGACGATGACGATGCAGTGTACATCAGGTATCGTCTCGATGGCAGCCTGTTCAACCTCAGACGACTTCAGGCCCACACCAAAACCCTAGACCAACTGATTCGTGAGCTGCTCTTTGCTGATGACGCTGCCCTTGTTGCACACACAGAGAGAGCCTTGCAGCGCATCACATCCTGCTTTGCAGATGCTGCCCAGCTCTTTGGACTCGAGGTCAGTCTGAAAAAGACAGAGGTACTTCATCAGCCGGCACCCACGGTAGAGCATCGCCCTCCCCACATCACCATCGGCGAGTCTGAACTGGTCAGTACACCAGTTTACCTACCTTGGCTGCATCATCACGTCAGATGCCATGCTGGACAAGGAGCTTGACAGCAGGCTGGCAAAAGCGAACAGCGCTTTTGGGCGACTTTTCAAGCGGGTGTGGCACAATCAACAGCTGAAAACGGGCACCAAGATCAGTGTGTACAGAGCTGTCGTCCTCACCACCCTGCTGTACGGTTCCGAGTCCTGGGCCCTCTACCGCAACCAACTACGACTCCTCGAACGCTTTCACCAGCGCTGCCTGCGTACCATCCTGGGCATTCACTGGAGTGACTATGTCAGCAACGTCGAGGTCCTTGAACAGGCAGAAACTATGAGCATCGAGGCTTTGTTGCTGCGGACACAGCTTCGCTGGGCGGGGCACGTCTCCAGGATGGAGGATCATCGCCTACCCAATATCACTCTGTTCGGCGAGCTTGCTACTGGACACCGTGACAGAGGGGCACCAAAGAAGAGATACAAAGACGGTCTCAAGAAGTCACTTAGTGCCTGCCAAATCGACCACCGCCAGTGGTCTTCGCTTGCTGCGGACCGTGACACCTGGCGCTCCACCATCTACAAGGCAGCTGTCTCCTTTGAGGACTCTCGCAGAGCTAACCTTAAGGACAAACGGCTCAGGAGAAAAAAACCGAGTTGCCGTAACTCAGAACCCTGACCAGACCTTTCCCTGCAGCCACTGCGGTCGAACCTGCCTGTCCCGGATTGGCCTCCGCAGCCACGAAAATGCCTGCAGACGACGTGGGCAAGCCCTATAGAATCTTCGTTCGCGAAGTCAAGCCAAGAGGGTTAGTGTCAGGTCCGGAAAGCTCCATGGGAACTCGAGCACTAGTGTTTACATGTGACTGGCTGCTTGAGACATGGACAACTAGTATAGGTTTCCGCCAGCATTAACTTGACGTAGTCACCTATGTTCGCCATTGTAGTGCCGGCTGGTAGCTGATTCCCAGCGGCGAGTGGGGAGAGCATTAGATTGTGACATTTGTTTTGTACTCTGTCGCATCAGCAGGTTCTCATCTTGATTGAGATTACTATTTGGCGGCCGGTAGGGAGGACCACTCAGCCGCTCAGGTACTTTCTTGTTTGAGAGAGAGAGAGAGAGAGAGAGAGAGAGAGAGAGAGAGAGAGAGAGAGAGAGAGAGAGAGAGAGAGAGAGAGAGAGAGAGAGAGAGAGAGAGAGAGAGAGAGAGATCTCAGAACTCAGACAGATTTATGATTGTGAGGTCTCCGGCCTGTACACCGGCGACTGATGCATATCTGACATAATCACTACACTGT
>BTPG01000001.1:169850603-170060603 GCA_036245525.1 Semisulcospira habei | reverse complement strand
GAACTGATAAGACAATGACGACCTATAAAATAATGTCCAGCCGAGGCATCGGTACTGGGGCCCGTTCGACTAGACCGAGTATGAGCAAAGTGGAACAAACTATTGAGATAGGCTGGTGTTTCTGAGAGGGTGATTTTGCTGTGCTGTACTATTTTAAATGGGATGGGGACTTCTAGCTCTCGCTGATTTCGTCCGGTGGGGGGGGGGGGTTGGGGGGGGGGGGCTCGTCTTGCTGGCTGTCTGTCGCTCCGTCGCGGCGCAGCGGCTGGCGGTGTTGCCGGGGCCGGGCTGGTGGTGGCGGGAGGTGATTTAGTTTCTCCCCAGTGGCTGTGGCGGATGGAATTGCCGGTTGGGGGAGGTGAGGTGTTCCAACCACTAGAGACTAAGTTCTTGGATGAGTGGTGGTGTCCGGTAGTACCGTGGCTGGTGATGGTGTCTTGGTAGTTGGGATGGTGGTGGTGGCGGCCAGCGGAGTCTGGGTCTTGGTGTCTGTCGCTGGACTGGGCGTGGAGGGTAGTGGTTTTGTGGTGGCAGGCGGAGGTGTAGTGGCGGTGTTGGCAGTAGGGCTGGCCGTTGGTCTTTTCCCGCCCGGGTCCGGATGTGTAGAGATGGTCGTCTGCGTCGTTGGTGTGGTAGGCTGGTGGGTCCGTTGGTCGGGATAGGGTCTGAGGATTGAGTGTTGTGAGTTGTGGGTGATTTTACGCATGAGCTCCAACTTATTATACATAAACTGTCTAACAGCTTGAACTTGTCAGGCTAATGCGGACTTCCGAGGGTCTGTCAACAATTAGTTTAATTAATGGCTCTTCTGTGGAGCGATTTGAGACTTAAAGTAGCATCGCTACTACCGTCCCAAATAGAATAGGCATAATCCAATGTGGCTGAATATGGGCATAGTAGAAGAGTTTCCGCGTTGGCTCACTGATCAGCGAAATGTATCAATTTTGACAGGAGGAATACATTTTGGGATATTATTTTACAGCATTTAGTAATGTGGCCTTGCCAGCACAACTTGCCATCTAAGTTGATTCCAAGCACGCGTTGTCATTCCCTGACTTGCTCCACAGGCTGACCGTTAAGTGTTAGTTGAAGGTTAGGAGGGTTCAACTGATGCTTTTGCCATTTGGTAATCAGCATGCATTTGGTTTTAGTGGGATTTGGTGTCATGGAGTTATTTCTGCACCATTCAGATACCTCATTTAAACTGCCCTGTAGAGTCTTCACCATACATGTTACGGATGACGAAACGTTCAGTGTTCCATCGTCTGCGAAAAGACTGCAAGTTACACTGGAGTCAGATATATGTAATGGGAGGTCGTTTATGAAGACAGAGAACAATAATGGACCAAGAATCGTTCCCTATGGTACTCCGTGCTCTATCACCCCCTCAGGTGAGTTTTTACCCTTCACGTAGACATACTGCGTACGCCCATGCAGATATGACGTAAGGAAGGCGCGTGTGTCTACGCTTAGTTGATAGACAGTATGTTTTTGAACTAAAGTTTTATGATTGACGAGAGAGAGAGAGAGAGAGAGAGAGAGAGAGAGAGAGAGAGAGAGAGAGAGAGAGAGAGAGAGAGAGAGAGAGAGAGAGAGAGAGAGAGAGAGAGAGAGAGACAATGACAATGACAATGATTCTTTATTTTACAACGGTGAAAGTTTTAGCTGGCACAACCATTTTTCGAACTTGTCGTTGCTAATCTAATCTACAAATAATGCACAAAGTGTAAAAATATTATATTGGAAGAAAAAGTGATAAATGACGTGCACACACACACACACACACACACACACACACACACACACACACACACACACACACACACACACACGCATGCACACACACACACACACACACACACACACACACACACACAAACACGCGCATGCACGCACACACTGAGTAATATAGGGTCGCAGTGAAAGTATTAAGATAATGACGTGAGATAATTGAAAATACTGGCTCTAAAATACGAAAGGGTTGTTGATGTTGTAACTTTCCTAGGCAAAGTGTTCCACAGGCTATGACCTGAGAACGCTAAGCTTGTCTTGTAGAGATCGATTCTAGGTCGTGGTACAATAATGAATTGCCTTGATCTTGAGTACGTTGGTGATGGAAAGGAAAATAGTTTCTTAATATAATCAGGCATTTTGCTATTCAATGTTTTGAACATAATTATTCCCTTATTGTACATTAAATGATTTTTCAGGGGAAGAATCTCCAAGGTTTTCAATTTATTATCGGTAGTTGAGTTTGGGTCAGGTAGGATAAGTTCAGTTTTGCGGCTATACGATGAAGAGAGTTCAGTCTCTTTAACTGGACCTCGCTTGCTCCATCCCACACTGTAGAAGCATAGTCGATATGTGACCTGATGTGGGCGTTAAAGAATAGTTTACGTGTTTCTACATCAGTGATATATTTTAATTTGGCTAAAATGTAAAGTTTTTTGATATTATGTTGCATATGTTAGTAATATGACACTGCCATTTAAACTGGTTATCTACAGTAACACCGAGAAGACGATGTTCTGTTACTTGACTGATGGGTTTTCTTTGAAGAGACAAGCTGAGTGAGAGAGAGCCGAGCTGGTGCTTTTGACGGGTACTTAATACCATACATTCAGTCTTCGCTGGGTTTAGGATCATGGAATTGTTACTACACCAGTTGTCAATGTCTTGTAGTGCGTTTTGCAGGCGTGTATCAATAATAGATAAATCCTCGTCGGGCGTGTGTATTGCAGCATCATACGCGAACATATCGCATGAAACATTATGATCGCTAATTGTGAGCGGAAGATCGTTAATGAACAAACAAAATAGAAGAGGGCCTAAAATTGAGCCCTGGGGCACGCCATGCTTGATTAAGCGGTGATTAGAATATGTACCATTAAGAAGGACTTTTTGTCTTCTGTCATCCAAGTAGGATTTGAAGAACGTGGCAGCGCTGTTGGTGTATAATGATATTTTCTTTATCAGTATATCATAGTTTACTAAATCCAAAGAGAGAGAGAGAGAGAGAGAGAGAGAGAGAGAGAGAGAGAGAGAGAGAGAGAGAGAGAGAGAGAGAGAGAGAGAGAGAGAGAGAGAGAGAGAGAGAGAGGCTCTTATTCCGTTTTGTCTTCAAGATTTTGTATTGCATCTTTTAACTGCAAGAACAGTCTCGCTAGTCTGGAAGTAAAGCTTTGTTTGTGAGTGATGTCCTGACCCATATGATAATGTTTGTAATAGTGTGGATTCTAATCCACGATGTTCTGCTGTCATTTTTGTGTTTTTGTCTTTGTAAAGTACATCGGACCGAGTGTAGCTTATCTCTTGAGTGTGTAAGATAAGATAGTTTGCCGCTAGTGAAAAATAACACGCGCGCGCACTTTTGAGTCATGGCATGATAATTCATTACTGCCTATTGTTCTGTGTGTGTTTCCACCTTGCATTTACCTTTATCCGGTCTCGTCACAGATCATTGACCCTGTTTACGCAGCCCCAATCCGTGTCTGCCCTGGGGGACTTGAGTGGGAGTTTAACATTTTTGTGACTTGTCATCACCATATGAAGTGATAACATATTGTACTGAAATTTTTTTTTTAAATGTCAGCCTGTTAGACATTGATGCTGGAGATGAGGAGGTGACCTTCTAACAGGTGTCCATTTATTCTTATTGAAATTAGAAGAAATAACCTGTGTGTTGAAATTGCATATGCATTTCTTGTTTAGAACCCTATATTATTTACGCTCACAACGGCCGTGCTGTCACAGTGAATTTGAAATAGGCACGATACTGTTTGACGCACTGCGCAGTTGGCTGTTATCGACAGTTGCAGATCTGTTACAGTGACTGCGCGTGATTGTTTCAATTGACCTTATAAACCATACAGGACGCTTCTGTTTCCGTAGATGCAAGTTTCGCAACACGCTCGTAAATTGACGTACCGCGTCACACTCGGTGGACTTGAATCAAATCACTGAGACCATAATACTTATAGGCTGAAAGCCTGCCAATTCTTCTTCATATGAAATGCGCATCTGCGCAGGGCGACGGCCCATGAAGCTACCGCTTAGTGAGAGATCTCGGAAACCGCCACAGGTTGACCTCCAGGTACATGTAATGTACGAGTATGTACCCTGGAGGAACATGAATATGACTGAGATACGGTCCCTAATGAAGGTCTATGCCTCCTGCAGTTCTGTAGTGTTGGATACGCGGAGGCAGTGATGCGGTGCGAAGAAAATCTGAACACGATCCAACTGTAAGAGACATAGATCCTCATGAGCTTCCGCAACTGCGGGGGCTCATGAGGATCTATGCCTCTTGCTAAGACCATTTTGTATCGCTGTTCCTTGGAAGTTGTTTTCCTTTTTGTCGTTGAATGAGCAATGATTTCAGAAACAGAAATGTACGTACAGTGTCAGGGATGGGATGGTAATGTGAAGCCGGATCCGTGTTGTATGGATCAAACTTTTACGAAACTCATCTTGAGTTCATCAAAGTTTTCAGATACTAGATTCATTCACAAATAAATGTGCGAGGGGCTTTTCAGATACTTTGACACCGAGAGTTCTCTTGCATTAGCACCGAACTGAACAAGAGAATTTGTTATGTCAGTTAACGAGCAACATCTCACTTAAGTCGTGGCAAAATATCATCATCTTTTATCCATCGTTTTTTTATATATAGCAATTTTTCGAACGTCACTTTTGGACTCTGCATCAAAACAAGGCCCAAAACTGGGCGCTTTCCATATGATTTTTTAGCCTTTGTTATAAAAAGCGTAGCACTCTGAAATTCGACGGCGCAGGTACTAGCTGATTGGCATGCTGCTAAACTTACCTCTGCTCCATCTAATACAGCAGTTGGTATGTGAATAAAACATTTTTCTTCAAGAAATTCTTGCTTCTAAATGAGTAAAGGGAAAGTGCAAAAACATAAAATTTTAAACAAAACGTTAACTTCTCGTGTCCGGGTAGTTGTCGCCACAGACCCAAGATTTAGCCTAAAACTGATTGTTGAACATGTTGCCTTCGTCCTTCTACAGAGCTTGGACCAAAGCACTTAGATACGGGAAGATCTGCATTACTTGGATGCTCATTTTTTGACACTTGACAATAAGAGTGGTAGGGTGCGTTTTGCCCAAAAAAGCCTACAAAAGTACAAACACTGTGACCTCAGTCACTTAAATCAGATAGTTACATGCAATTAGTTTAGACTGTATATATAAAAGCTTACATCAGTGTTTAGGTGATACTGTGAATCTCACTCGAGTTTTTTTTTAAACCTTATCCTACGAGCGAAAGCGGGTACGATAAGGTTTTAAGATCACAACACAGCCGTCATTATGTATTCGCATAGGTCTTCACGTAATTTACTTTGTAATGAGACGTCAATATTTTGGTTGCCAGACAAATGTTCCTAATAGCTCAGTACGTGACGCCAGAGTGCCACTCGTCACTGTGAAATGATGTCGTTGCGCGTGAGTTGAAAGTAGGTCAAGTTTCAATATCGCGCGTGCCCATACCTTTTTGTTGACCAGACTTCTACAAGACAATGGTGTGCACACATGGCCGTTCACGCAACACGGCTGTGTCACACACGTGTGATAGTGCCAAGCTGTACCACACGTGTGTGATACAGCTTTTCCGCTCAAAGGAAGCAAAGAAGGAGGTGGGTAAGAAAAGTTTGATCCCAACAAAAAGGTAAAAAATAAGGCCTGGTTGCGCAAAGGCGGGCCTTCTCCTAAAATTGCAAGAAGACGTCTCTCAAAAAATAAAGTTGTTTACGCTGTCTTCTTCGATACTGAAGGAGCTGTTCTACAAGTACCGTGCAAGACAGAAGACATCATCAATACCAAGTACTACACAGACTCTTTACTTGCTGGGGTGAACAGATTCTAGACAAATACAAAAACAAACACTTTGATGCCTAGATTCAAAATCCAGCATGAAAACGCACCTGCCTCCAAGTACAATAATATCTTCTTCAGGAGAATGTCCAAACTTTGCCACGACCTGCCCACTTTCATGATCTGACTCCATGCGTTTTTTTCTTATTCCCACACTTCAAGAAACACGTTACTAAAAGCAGCATTTTAAACACTCGCTCAACCCTCGGAATTGCCATTTTACAATGTCTGTCTTTGGAGCATTTCTGCCGTGGATAGAACGACTAAACAAGAGTGTGGCGGTAGAGAGGAAATGGTCAGCTCCTCTATAATATAAATCTTTGTTGTGAGAATAATGTCAAAAATGTATTAGGTATCAAAATAGGTGAAAACACCCTCTTATGTTCTAAAGAAGGACACTGTTCATAATCAATGATTATCTTTTTACTTTTACAGGCTTAACCCCTTCCCTTCCGACGGACGTACATTTTGTTTCTGAAATCTTTGTTCACTGAACAACCCAAAAGCTCAACCGTCCAAAGAACATGAACGCAAAGTGGTCTCAGCAAGAGGTATATATCCTCATGAACCCCCGCAGTCGCGGGGGTTCATGAGGATATATGCCTCTTGCAGTTGGATCGCGTTTGCTTTTTCTCGTCAGCGAAAGGGTTAACATTTCACTAAACAGAATATACCCTCCTGTGCCCGCTGAGTCTGTAGAATATTGTGCAATATAGAAAAACAAGATGGGATGAACCATAACCCACAAAGTTCCTTCTATATGAGCTGTCTTCGCTGTAAAGGGTCTCTACCTTTTGTCTTGACTTGATTCTGATGTTGTAATATCTACTTTTGAAAAAGCCTCTCAGATGTGCCAATGCGCTATTGTGAACTCTATAAGGGGGGCGCACAGTGCATACACGTCATTGTTTGTTGTCAAACGTCATTTGTCATGACGCATTTTTTCGTTTTTACGTAATTTTATATTTAACGTGATACGAGTTTCGCTTTTGCTTCAAGACACTGGAAAATGGTGACAACACTAGAATTTCACGGTACAATTTTAGTCTTGCTATAATTTTACAACAAACCAAGGGGAATTACTCAGCGCTGGACAACAGTTAGATCCCCTGCCCCCGCCTATCAGGCACCCAATCGCCAGCCCACAGAGAAATACGCAGGTATAGAATAAGACGATCATTTGCATCTTCAAAAAAGATGCATCATGTCTCTTATATAACCCATGTCTTTCTCCGGAACTTAGGAAGTAGGCAGGGGAAACATACATACACAAACACGAAGGTGCATTACTATATGTGGTCGGGTAAATACCCTGTATTCCCACAGTAGATGCACAGAACATTACACAACAATGTAACGATACAAATTTGCCTCGAGTTATACTGAGATACTCACAAACCAGATAGGTGAGGCTAGCGCTGGCAGAATTGTACAACAAACCAAGGGGAATTACTCAGCGCTGGACAACAGTTAGATCCCCTGCCCCCGCCTATCAGGCACCCAATCGCCAGCCCACAGAGAAATACGCAGGTATAGAATAAGACGATCATTTGCATCTTCAAAAAAGATGCATCAGGTCTCTTATATAACCCATGTCTTTCTCCGGAACTTAGGAAGTAGGCAAGGGAAACATACATACACAAACACGAAGGTGCATTACTATATGTGGTCGGGTAAATATCCTGTATTCCCACAGTAAATGCACAGAACATTACACAACAATGTAACGATACAAATTTGCCTCGAGTTATACTGAGATACTCACAAACCAGATAGGTGAGGCTAGCGCTGGCAGAATTGTACAACAAACCAAGGGGAATTACTCAGCGCTGGACAACAGTTAGATCCCCTGCCCCCGCCTATCAGGCACCCAATCGCCAGCCCACAGAGAAATACGCAGGTATTCAATAAGACGATCATTTGCATCTTCAAAAAAGATGCATCAGGTCTCTTATATAACCCATGTCTTTCTCCGGAACTTAGGAAGTAGGCAGGGGAAACATACATACACAAACACGAAGGTGCATTACTATATGTGGTCGGGTAAATACCCTGTATTCCCACAGTAGATGCACAGAACATTACACAACAATGTAACGATACAAATTTGCCTCGAGTTATACTGAGATACTCACAAACCAGATAGGTGAGGCTAGCGCTGGCAGAATTGTACAACAAACCAAGGGGAATTACTCAGCGCTGGACAACAGTTAGATCCCCTGCCCCCGCCTATCAGGCACCCAATCGCCAGCCCACAGAGAAATACGCAGGTATAGAATAAGACGATCATTTGCATCTTCAAAAAAGATGCATCATGTCTCTTATATAACCCATGTCTTTCTCCGGAACTTAGGAAGTAGGCAGGGGAAACATACATACACAAACACGAAGCGCTGAGTAATTCTCCTTGGTTTGTTGTACAATTCTGCCAGCGCTAGCCTCACCTATCTGGTTTGTGAGTATCTCAGTATAACTCGAGGCAAATTTGTATCGTTACATTGTTGTGTAATGTTCTGTGCATCTACTGTGGGAATACAGGGTATTTACCCGACCACACATATAGTAATGCACCTTCGTGTTTGTGTATGTATGTTTCCCCTGCCTACTTCCTAAGTTCCGGAGAAAGACATGGGTTATATAAGAGACCTGATGCATCTTTTTTGAAGATGCAAATGATCGTCTTATTCTATACCTGCGTATTTCTCTGTGGGCTGGCGATTGGGTGCCTGATAGGCGGGGGCAGGGGATCTAACTGTTGTCCAGCGCTGAGTAATTCCCCTTGGTTTGTTGTACAATTTTGCCAGCGCTAGCCTCACCTATCTGGTTTGTGAGTTGCTATAATTTGTCTGAAAGCAGGTTGACGTTACCTAGGTACGTGCTAGATCAAGTACACCTGCTTGCTCTTCTGAAAGCGCGTCGATGTGTGTGTATGTGTGTGCGTGCGTGCATAACCGCGCTCCAAACACCCACAAGAAGCATAGATGTTCATGAGCCCTCCGGGCCCTTGAGCACGTATGCTTCTTGGAGATGCACGCTTATGTGAGAGAAAGAACGAGCAAGCTAGAGAGAGAGAATTACGTCATATGTCTGCGTGGTGACGGAGTTGCCTTTTTTACGTCACCGCCACTGTCCAACTTTCTCCAGTTGTCAAGATTTTTTACTGTTTTTTTTTTTTCTGAAAAGAATTAATCTTTGCTGAAGAATTTGAAAGGATACAAAGCTGGGTCCAATGTCTTTCTCCAAACTAGCTATATTGGGTCAATGAGCGCTTTTGGCGTTCCCCAGCTGTCGCAGGACCGATAACTCTCCGATAGGTGGCGTTCCACCAAGAGGCCTAAAGTCACCATCTTGTTTTAACTTCTATGTTACTACTAGTACTACTACAGTCGAGTTTACTTATTATAATTTCACTATCATCGCAAAGAACCGCCTTGTTTCGAACGATGGCTAGTGCGTATGGAAGTATGTCTCTCAATGCGTTGAAAGCAGAGCTACGGCAACGGAACGCTCGAGTAGCGGGTCGGAAAGCAGAACTGGTGGAGAGGAGATTGTCTCTGTTATTAAGATTACTGAACTAGTACTAGTCAGCTTTTATTTCCCCAAGTTTTAGGGCAGTGGTTTCTTTCTTTTTCTTTTTTTTTTTTTTTTTTTTTTTTTTTTGGGGGGGGGGGGGGGGGGAGATGCAATATATTACTAAACTAGAGATCAACAAGAATATTCCGGTTCGTCAGTGATTTACATGTATCGGCAGATCTATCGTTTTTTTCTTCACTTAGTTTTAATGCTTTGGGCGGCGGGTAGTTCTTTTCCTCGAAAACCAACGAAAACCCCCAAAAAGTAAAAGAAAAAAACAACAACAAACAACCGAAATTTTCCTCGAAAAATCAACGAAAAAAAACACAAACACTAACGAAATCCAACTAAAATCCCCGAAGAGACAAAAACAACCGAAATCGTCTTTTTCTCGTGGGGTGTTTCGTTAGTTTTTGTTGCTTTCCGGGGTGTTTTCGAGGAAAAGAAGTACCGTGGGCGATTGACCGCATGCATTTTGCTTAATTATGTATTTTCCATCACATATAATATACTGTAGCGGACACAAGCTGCAGTACTATATAACTTGTGAGCAGAGAGTGCATTTGAAGTAAATGATGAAAGCCCTTCATCAAATTACAATTAGTCAGCCTGCAATTAGTACTAATATTTTAATAGCACTGGTTTTGGATTATATTATAATCTGATATTATAATAATAATTTAATATTATTAACATTATAATAATTTAACCCAAGAAATAAATCTTTCTCAAAACATTGTCCATAATTGTAAAAGATATTATTAATATATTTCTGATTCCTGATTCTGAAATGGTACCTGCTGAAAGCAAACCGAGTAATAAAAAAAAAGTCAGATTATCAGCTATATTATTATAACTATTACTACTGCAACCATACAGAAAGCATTTAAATAAAGGTAATGTGGAAAGCGAACACTGCTAGGCATTGTACATGGTTGACAGGACCTCAAAAGGAAGAAATCTTAATCTTCATTTGCACTGTATGATCGCTCAAAGAAATGCGAGCACAAGTTCCAATAAATAGTAGAGACTATTGTATGTATTTTTTCCAATATTGCGACCTAATGAGACTAGAATGAGTGGGGTACTGTAATGTAGTATTCAAAGTGTGTTGTAAAAAAACAAGAATGCTTATAATATGACCAGTTACTGTCTATAACTAGCTGAACCACATAAATAATAATAATAATTACTGTCTTTATAATGCGCTTATCTTATAATAATTATAACTCTAAGCGCGCACTCACAACTCACGCACGCACGTGCACGCTTTTAACAATGACACATATAACAAAGACGTAAAATTACACATACTCACACATACTCATACCACAAACAGACAACATCAAACACACTGACAGGCAATATTAATTTTAAGTAATCAGTCTCAACACAAATTATGTGGATGCGTGAGCAGATCTTAGGTAATGATAGCAGCATTTGTTCACCATTGCCACGATTGTGCAAAGCAGTTTCTTAGATATGCAGACTGTAAACTTGGTATGGATAACGAGAAACAGAAAGTAGCGGATATCCTCTTGGTGGAACGCCACCTATCAAAAATTCAAGGGAGATAATAATTGAAAATAACCGCTCATTGAATGCTCTTCTGAAAGCGTGACGATGTGTGTGTGTGTGCGTGCGTGTTAGTGTGTGTATGGGCGCGCTCCAAACATTTTCAAGAGACGCATGAGGATCTATGCCTCTTGGAGATGCGTGCGTGTCTGTGAGAAAGAGCGCGGCGCGCGCTACAGAGAATTACGTCATATTTACAGTATTATGTCAATGTCTTCGTGGTGACGGAGTTGCTTCTTTTACGTCACCGCCACTGTCTGACTATCTATAGAAGTCAAGTTTTTTTTTTTTTTACTGTTTTAATTCTTTTCTGAAAAGAATTAAATTTTACTAAAAAAGTTAAACGGATACAAAGCTGGCTAACGAACGCATCCAATGTCTTTATCCAAACTAGCTATAGGCAAACGGTCAAGTAAATATTGCAAAAATTACGGACTCTAATCTGGGTCAACCGACTTCCTATAAACGGTTGTCTATGTCTTCAAAGAGACATTCAATTACAATATGCTCGGAGGCTATCTTAGCCACCAACTTAGGAAAGTATTTCGCCAAGTTGCAAGCGTGTGTGTACAGACATATCGGAGATTCTCTTGTTTGCACACATACGCACGCTCACACATACATACATAAGAGTCCGAAATAGCTCAGGCGGTTAAACGTCGGAGCAGGAGAGCGAAGGGAATCGCCGGGTCGTGGGTTCGAATCCCGTCCCGGCCATGGTAGTTGGACTCACAATCCAGGGGGAAAAAAACGGATTTGATTAATAGCATGTCCGTTGAAAGGTCCTGGTAAATCAAAGTGGCACATTTGGAGTGTGCCTGAGTTTATCAGTGTTCAGGTCGTACTCCTTAGACAATAGATTTCCCTGTCCCCCATAACCCGCCCGTCAGGGCCGTCCATGATCACCTCCTTGCTGTAGACGTTAAACCCGAACTAACCAACCACATACATACGCACATTCTTCGCTTCGCGCCAAATGTACGTTCAGCAGCGAGGTTAGCGTAACTAGACATAATGTAATTTTTATCTTGTTACTTCAGTTGTTTGAGGTTTAGCCTGCCCGCCTTTAACATCATGGACATGCTATTAAATTAGCCCCATCGCGACCCGTCCTAAAAATCCCTTCTATAAATAGAAGGGACTTTAAAATATCGAACACCATGAGATGTGTGGAAGCGTGGTTGGATTACATCTTGGCCATGTGATGTGTCTGAGTGTGGGTGGGTGCGTGGGTGGGTAATTCTTGGGCCATGTGATATGTGTGTGGGAATAGAAACGGGCGCTTGGGTGGGTCCGCCCACTAAGGTTTGCAGTAAAATACAGCATTATTCACCCCTTCACTGCCGAGAAACAGTGAACAAGATTCAACTGCAAGAGACACAGATGCTAACGGGCCTCTCTAGCTGACCATGAACATCTACTCCTCTTCCTAAAAACATGTTGCTCAAACGGCTGTTGGTCTCTGACGTTGAATTAACACAATCTGCGCCCACTAATAATTAAAGAGTTAACAAACGCTGCGGCGATCCGTCATGTGTGTTGCAAGGATCCTCAGAATTTTGAAATACAGACGCGCAAGCGGATCACGCAGAACCTGTAGGCAGTTGCAAGATAGAGTGTGTGACACATATTCCACATTGGAATGGCTTAACTCATTCTACCCCAACACCGAAATGCCTAAATTTTGCCGTTGTTCTCTGAAGACTGCCTTGCAGTGCAGGACACAGATCGACCATGATAGTTCAAGGGTGATGCCAGAATAGCTTGGCGCCCATAGGCGCCAAGCTATTCTGGCATCACCCTTGAACTATCATGGTGGATCCTTATCTTGCTGTGGTGCGTCTGGGGTAGAATGAGTTAAGCTATTTCTTACGCCGCTTAGAGAAGCTACTCACAATCCGAAAATATACGCATTTTCCCATTAATTATTTCGAAATAAGTTTAGATCGCAAATTGAGTCTACATACCGCAATACCACAAGAATGCGAGAAATACCACAAGAACGCAAGAATGTTAGTAACAAGGGAAACAACTTCCCATTTGCATTGTAATGTAGATTTCAGTTTATAAATACCGAGTTCAAAATAGTTTCGTATTACACTTTGTTGTTTCATATGTTGCAAGTTAAACTGCATCCTATTTTTGTTGTTGTGCAAAATGAACATTTGTTACAAATTTTATTGGTTGATTCAGCTGTTGAGTTGGACTTATTGTGTACTGATTTACGAAAATAAATGTGTCGCTCCCGTTCAAAAGATGGCTTCGGCCTACGTCGCTACTCTGTGGTTGTGAAAGATTCTATAAAACATAGAAGTGAAGTGTTCGTATACTATCACTTCTAAACAGACCTCGCGGCTGACACTCCTCTGTGACTATGGATCAGACAGATGCAGAAGTGTCAGCCGCGAGGTCTGTTTTTATTTCAAAGTCACAGTGGTTCCAACGTTGACTGTATTTTCAAGCAATTTCGTGAAAACTGTTTGACCAATTGATATTCTGAAACCAGAACATGTTTACAATAATATTATAAAGTCCTTGGCATTGATGTCAAGGTCATCTCCATTCTGTCATAACACTATCCTCCGCTGTTTACGCAAAATTTCATCTACTTCAGGCAAGTTTCACATGTGATGTGGTATTCTGATGACGGTCAGGATCGGACTTGTGAATATACGTATTTTTTTGCTAGGTCCTGGATGCGGGAAAACTCCGTCCTGCAAGCCTCTTTTTAAAGTTTAGGGAAGAATCAAAAGTCGCATTGGTCAAGGCAAGGACTGCATGATGGTTGAAGAAGAACACGAGTGTTTTGCTTCTCTGTGTAGGACACAGTGACCTTGACTTTGTAATTACTGGCATATTTAACAACAACAAAAAACAAGATGTTCTGCCCAGTGAGGGTTGGCCGCTGCTTATGAACAGTCTTCACTTTTTTTAAAAGAATTTCTTACATGATATGTTGCTTTGTCTGCGCGCTCCACTGGTAAAATAGGATCAATGACATGCACCTCTAAGTTTAAAAAGAAAATAGAGAAAACGTTGCCGTCAATTCTGAAAATCTGACCAAAGTGCCCCCTAGTCTCTTCTCATCAGAGGCCAACCATTCCTGATTGGACTGTTTGTTATGGATACCATTACCGGACAAGCAGGTATTGCCTTCAATGATGACATTATGTGGTCGTTTGAGGCTATAAACTTTGTGCTAAACGTTTTGAGTAGTTAACCTAAGCCATCACCTTTCTGTTGCATCTGTGTCTCTGTCAAGAAATGGGGTATCCTTACTGCAGACAGTTTTTGGAGGTCAAGGTCATTGCACACTATCCTTTGAACTGCTTCAACCAAAAAAAAGATCGGAAGTTCAAGATATATTACAAGATAACATATATGCGCATTTTCATATCAATGTGTAAATAAAGAGCAACGTTTGTTCGTTCCCTGCTGAAAATTGACAGCAAGACCAGCACTTGCCTTCAAAGCTCTCTTTCATAGATAATTGCACAATCCACTTGCAGTCAGTGCCAGACAATACACAAGTACCATATCAAACAAGTTTAAAATTTGTTTGGATTTTGACAGGGCTGTCTTAAAGTGTTACTCTTTTGAAACTGTAGACATATATGTATTTTCTCGGAGAATCCACTGTTCTCAACCGCTGCTGTTTACATCTCTTTTTCAATGACGTCACACAGCGGCATGGCTAAAGATACCAACTCCGTATTTTGCACAAATAAAGGGCAAAGGCTGAAATATGTTTTTGTTCTAGTTGTGTTTATGTGGCTTAAGCAGTTTACAAATGACGGTCCACTATCATTATTTTCTGATCATACCTCGTATATTCCATATGTTATCTTTAACAAATAGCAACAATAAAAAAACGTTAACACTTTCGAGATGTGTCGCATTAGGCCGCGAATCCGGATGCGACACGTCTCGAAAGAGTTAAGACAAGACGTTCGAGTTTAGCAGCGCTTCATGCCCACACTCCCTCACCTCTTTCTGCCATTAGCCAAAAGAGAGCTGTGGCCATGAATGTACAGACATATTCACATGTGCAAAAAAAAAAAAAAATGTACAGACACTCATATTAACCTGTTCAGTGTCAGCTGACGCAGACTGTGTTTCTGCAATCTTGTTTGATTCAATACCAAACAGCCCCAGCTGCTCCGGGAACATGGAATCAAAGTGACGTCAGACAGAGGTATAGATCCTCATGAGCCCCCGCAACTGGGGGGCTCATGAGGATCTATACCACTTGCAGTTCTGCGGTGTTCAAAGTTGCTGGGCACTGAACGGGTTAGCAGTGTGTTACGTGGTCGTCATTGTCGTAGTATGATGCAATCACACTAGACGCACTCACGTAGGGTTCTTGTAAAGAAACTTCACTCAGTTGCAACTCGTCACCCGTGGCACAAGGTTGTAGACCACACTGGAATAACAGTTCCAATAGTACTTTATTCTAATGATGCAATCTCAGCAAAATGCATTCACAAATACATCCACACTTTAGTGTACTGTCTTTCTACAATGCAACCACAATTCTGATACACCGCTTTTCCCATACAATGCACCAACACTGATGCGCTGCGTTTCCCATACAATGTACACACATAATTCCCTAACACCCCCTTTTATACTATTACAGATTTCCAGAACAATTCCGCAAAGTATACAATGCAACCAATCAGAAAAGGAAACGTAACCAAAACTCAATAATATTCATAAAAAGAACAACCTAGATATGTCCACAATCTTCCACTAACATCTAGGTGCCTTCCGTAAATTCCTTGCATTGCATAAATGTTGCAAAAATGTAGCCAACTTGTTTACTACAAAACTTTGACGTCATATCTGAGGTCACTAGAACGGTCGCGACCCTCCCCGAACCTTCCAGTCCAATGTAGGCCAAACTTTACAACAATATAGTGAAAATATGCGTCATTCTAGCTACACAACAAAAATCGATTGCAATTCTCCAGGCAAAACAACAATAACAACAACAACAACAACAACAACACAACAAAAACCGAATCACACTAAAAAGGTACGTGATTTTTTTTTTCTCTTTTTCTTTTTTTACTTATTATATTATTTCTGTTTTTCGATCGTATAAGTGTACATAAAAACACATAAATATACAAAAAAGAACACAAAAGAAGATACGTGATTCTTATCCAAAATAACTCAATTGAATATCGGATCTTTCCTATCATCAACACACACATGCTCTAAAAAGAATAACACAACCACAAACGTAACAGTTTTAGAAAATATGTTATATATCGGGGGGGGGGGGGGGGGGGTGTTAATTTAAAAAAAAAAAACGGGAAATGGAAAAAGTGCAATACAAAATGGCTGCAACAACCGTGTCCTTACATTGATACATTTCTTACACTAAACATTTTACACCTACAACAATTATTACCATGCCAATCTGGAGCAAACCGGTCAAACGCTTTTAGATATTATTATGGTCTAGATGGATCTTAAACAAATATCACTACTATAGAGTTGACCTCGCATGCAGTGACCTAACTGTTTATCATGACACTGAAGTTCCCTGGAAATATCACTTCAGTACTATCGCTAGCTCATGTTTTTAGTCAAAGCCAGTTAACGGTTACATATATAGGGTTCTAAGAAGAATACAAAATGTAAAATAAATATGATTGCCAGGGTCTTGGCCTTCACAGAAATGGCGTCACGCATGCACAAAATAATTTCCATTATTATAGTGCATTGTTGTCTCAAGTCTGGAATAAATTAATCAAACTTTTCAAAGATCTTGTTTTAAAAGACCAGAAACAAACATTGCCACTGTGATTTTGACCTTGATTACAACGGCTTCATTTTGTTAAGTGCGCTTTCGTTTATTAAAAACTATCATCTTTTAAGGTTTGAGTCCTATCGTTCCAATGGTTCTAAAGATATTAACAAGAATACATGAATTGAAAACAGAGATGGCCACCACAACCTTGACCTTACAGAGTCAATGTATTTCTTGTGCATTAACATCTCTGTGTTTAATGTCTATCATTTCACCAAATTTGAACCAAAACGGTCGAATAGAATCGGAGACTTTGCATAAGCAGACCAAAACCAAATATGGCCTTCGTGACCTTGGTGAGGCAGTGATTTGCAAAACGTTATCATGGCAATTCCTCTTACAGGGAACAATTTAAAGTTGTGTTTGAGCGACGTCACTCGACGTGTTTCACTGATATCGCCTACCAATGGTACCTGGAAAAATACATTGTATAAAGTTGGGTATTTCGATTAGACCCATATGTTGACCCATGACCCATAGCCTTTCAGAGAAATCAGCCAAAGTAGTATGAATAGACTGATTTTATCATGAATTATCCGTAAGTAAAATTAGATTTAAACTTTGGCTGAAATACCTGAGATCACTTAAAGTGTGTCTGAAAGCAGGCATTATTATGTATGTGTTGACTTCTTGTTTCTTTGACCTATCAGACTAGTCCACAAACTAAGCACGCACAGAAATGCCCTCTCCAAAGCGACCTGTGATCCATGTTTGATAAAAGTAATGTATGCAACTGTAATAGCCTCTGAACAAATTAGAAAGCTGGTGAATTTGTCCTTTGTTTTCGTCGTTGTGTCCTTGACCTTTCAGAAAGATCAGCCAAAATGATATATTTTTAAAAGTCTAACCTCAAACTATTCTTCTGTGAAGTATAAATCTCTGGCTCCTATAGTTTACGAGAGTATTTCGATGTTAATGTTTTTTCATTACAATGGGAATTGCCTTTAACCTTTATTTGACCTCATCCTTGATCAATAGCGGTTGTTTGATAGGCATAACATCATCTTACATGCCCTGAGACACAAGCATGAACTGCTTTGTGAGCAGATGTTGTGCGTAATATATTGCTGGCCGTTACAGGTATTTTAGCACTATTGTGACCTTTGACCTTGCCTGGACATATGCAAAATGCAGAAAACAGTTGCTAAGCCACACTAATAAACAAGCATTTTAGTAGGCAAACACAACAGCTCAAAAGTATATCTAAAGATTCCAACTATTACACGTTAAAAGGGAAAATATGCAAATATGCATTTGTACGAATAAACAAACGCACAAGCAAAAATTATGCAAATAACAGTCTCTGTCTCAACTGAACACACTCAAACAACAAATTCTGTGAATTAATTGTAAAATATTTTTAATTATTTCTGCGGTATGGTCAGAAAACAAAATCTCGCAGGCTTTAAGCGACTATATTGAAGTGCGGTTGCCATGGTAATCAAACAAAATCCGCGATGCTTCAGATGTCAAAAATGCTCATAAGATGAAGGACTACAACTGTGCAAAATGTCGGAAAAACAACAGCTGCGAATTTGGGGTGATCCTAGGGGTCCCCCCCCCCGACACCCCTCCATCCGCCACCCACCCACCCCCTCCACCCCACCCCAACCCCCCACCCCCCCACCCCAATCCTCGTCCCCCCCGTACCCCGACCCAAAATTGTTTAAAATGCTATAACAAATTTTGGGGGTGTTCCTCCCCCCCCCCGACCCCCCCCCCCCATTTGACTTTTTTGGTAAGTCTCGACACCCCCCTCCCCTCGCCCCTCTCTCTCCCCCCCCCCTCCCCCGCCTCCCGTTGTTTGATATTTTGGCGAGTGGCGAGAGTCTTCACACACACACACACACACCTTTTTCGAGGTAACTGATCCGCCCCTGAACAACTTCAAAATGCGCAATTCACGCCTACATTTGCCGTAAGCGACTGGAGTAATAAACGGATCATGCAAGATGATTGGCTGACCTGTAGTGCATATATATGAAAGTGCCTACCGACGGTGGATTATTTCCCTCTGGAATCAACACATTGCCAGGTCGGCAACAGAGACACACCACTAGTTAACTACACGGCGAAATCTTCAGGTGAGTTGGAGATACTGTATTACTAACCATATTACTGTTATTGTTGAGTAAAGGAATTGTATACTTAGAGTCAGAAAAACACAACGCTCGAAATAAACAAAAATGTAACTGTCCGATTTTATTGCTGGTTTATGAAGTTATTTTGTGACTGCTTCCTCTAGGTTGTCGCACTCACCGACTTTCTGGTTTTATTTCTTGCGAAAATCCAAACAAAGAATGATGACCATTTGTTGATTTGCAACCACAGTTTTAGGAATACAGATTCATGTCTGTATTGGAAAGACCGACATTTATGGGGGTACATTAGCCCTTTCCCTGCCACAGTGCATTCATTTTGTCTCGGTTTCTGAAATCTTTGTTCTCTCAACAACCACGGAATATGGGTACAAACCGTTCGAAACAAGAGACATAGATCCTCATGAACCACCGCGACTGCGGGGGCTCCTGGGGATCTATCTGTCTTGCATTCGGGTTGTGTTCAGTTTTTCTCGTGAAGAGGTTAACCCATTCAGCCCTGACGCACTAGCAGGAGATGGGTCGACCATGATAATTCAAGGGCATTGCCAGATTAACTTGGCGCCTGTCGGCGCCAAGCTAATCTGGCACTGCCCTTGAATTATCATAGTCGATCCATCTTCTGCAACCGGTGCCTAGCCATTAGATGACGCCTCCCAAATTTGTGAAATACGGCCGACGGGCAGAATGAGTTAATAAAGTAGAGTTTGGCTGTGAATGGGTTATCACCTGATCACAGTCGCTGAGACGCACATTTGTATATTAGTATATTACAGAGGTCACCCATTGTCCGTTGAGTTAAAGCCTGATAATCTTTTGCGCACTGTGTCGTTGTAGCGTGTCTTGGTTGTAAAGTTTTGTTGGTAAGTCAGTGGCCCTGGTTGGAGGCTATGAGAACGCGGCTGATACCTATTGTTAAAAAGGCAACTGAATGACGACGACGACGACGATGATGATAATGATGATGATGATGACGACGATATAACGATGCAGCCGATCTCGGTGCGCCACCGATGAAGAATCTCTTTGGTAAATTACTACACACACTTCTCCGGCCAGTCACTTCCGTAGAAGAAACGAATTAGTCAGGTTACGTTTACGCCGAATGACTCCCAGCACCGGACGAGAACTTGTTCCGTAATAGTAGACAACATTCCAAACATCTCCAAGAGGTACAGATCCTCATGAACCAGGAGGGCTCATGACAGTCTATCCCTCTTGGAGATGTTTGAGTGTTTTCTGTGTTTCTGGTTATCCGCCGTGACATCGCTGTCTTTCGTTGTTCGGTGTAAACGTAACCTGACTAATAAGTGTGTGTAATACAGTCATTTGCTTTGCTTTTCTCAATATTATGTCGTTTGTTTGTTTGTTTGATTTTTGGAGGTTTGTTCCGCAGAACAATGGATAATCCCCATGCACACTCACCGCTCGCTAGGAATCTGCTGCGCAACTACGCGGCACTAGGTACGTAGTGACACGCAGTCACTGAAATATCTAAATATAAATTTACTTTTCAGTGTGATGTTGAAAATTGAATTTGAATATTACAATGTTGGATTTTTTCCTCACATTATTATTAATATTTTTCCTCTCCTTTGACTGCTCCTCTGGTGGTCTCCATTCAAAGTTTGCGAGACCGAGACTCCACCCGTGCGTCCCGACGACAGGACCCGGTGAGAGCTCTACGCGTTTACCTGCGCCGGACCAAGCCGCTACGCAGGGGACACACCCGCCTTTTCCTCCCTCTGTCCCCAGGTAGAAATGACATCTCGACCCAGACGATATCCTCCTGGCACCGATGGGTGATCCACTCCGCCTACCAAAATCTCGCCCCTGATACAGCCAAACGAATGCACTTCAGGGCGCACGAGGTCAGAGCCATGGCTGCTAGTCTCGCATTCGACCGCAACTGCGCGGTCAAGGACATTGTGGCGGCCGTGGGCTGGCGAGCAGAGTCTACCTTCACCCGATTCTACCTGAGGGACCTCTCCGACCAGCGCCAGAACCTTTCGCTGGTGGGAGACATCGCAGTGGCACAACACTCCCTCCCGTATCTTCGCTAAAATTATCGGGAGGTTGCTTCGGGAGGGCGGGCCTAGTTGCCTGTATTTGCGGGTTATGGGCGTTATAGAGGCACCCAGCTCCTCTGCGTAATTCTTCCATACGGTAATGTCATCGGTAATGTGTTTTGAGAAAAACAAATGTATTTTGGAGGCGGGTGCGTCCCCTGCGTAGCGGCTTGGTCCGGCGCAGGTAAACGCGTAGAGCTCTCACCGGGTCCTGTCGTCGGGACGCACGGGTGGAGTCTGGGTCTCGCAAAGGTTGAATGGAGACCACCAGAGGAGCAGTCAAAGGAGATCGGGTCTTGGCGAGAAACGCCGGATCGGGGAGCAGATGAACCGAGCCGTCCGCCCGAAACTTCAAACACGCTGGGCGCGCTGACACGGCGTGCAGCTCGCTGACCCTGGAAGCGGAGGCGAGAGCCAGAAGGAAGCAGGTCTTCCATGTCACGTCCGGCAGCCGTGCCAACTGGATCGGTTCGAAGCGGGCGGAGTTGAGCCAAGTAAGTACCCACGGAAGGTCCCAGCGCGGCACCAGCGAACGAAGAGCGGGCCGCTGTAGCCCAAAATGCGCCATCAGGTCGGAGAGGTCCTTGCAGGCACCCGGGTCGGGGCGTCCCAAATGCCGATACGTGTCTGCGATCATGGCCAGATAACCCCGAATGGTGATCGGTGCTAAACGCTGGTCGGTAAAAGCCAGAGGAAGAAGTCCGCCAGCTGGGGAACCGTCAAAACTGTGGGGGAGAGGAGCTTGTCGTCACACCAGTCGGCAGTCACCTAGGCCCGCCCCCCCAAGCAAACTCCCGATAATTTTAGCGGAGAGACTTACGGCGCCTAGGGCGCCGGGAGGGAGTGTTGCGCCGCTGCAATGTCCCCCACCAGCAAAAGATTCTGGCGCTGGCTGGAGAGGTCCCTCAGGTAGAATCGGGCGAAGGAAGATTCTGCTCGCCAGCCCACTGCCGCCACAATGTCTTTGACGGCGCAGTTGCGGTCGAATGCTAGGTTGTTCGCCATGGCTCTGATCTCGTGCGCCCTGATGTTCATTCGCTTGGCTGCATCAGGGGAGAGGTCCTTGTAGGCAGAGCGTATCACCCAACGGAGCCAGGATGAGATCGTCTGGGCCGAGATGTCATTTCTACCTGGGGACAGAGGGAGGAAAAGGCGGGTGCGTCCCCTGCGGAGCGGCTTGGTCCGGCACAGGTAAACGCGTAGAGCTCTCACTGGGTCCTGCTGTCTGGACTCACGGATGGAGCTTGGGGCACGTAACGGTTGAATGGAGACAACCTGAGGCGCAGTCAAAGGATTGATTGATTATTGGTCAAGGAGAACGGGTCTTGGCGAGAAATGCCGGATCGTGGAGCAGATGAACCGAGCCGTCCGGAAGGTCACAGCGCGGTACCAGGGAGCGAAGAGCGAGCCGGAGTAGCCCAAAATGCGCCATCAGGTCGGAGAGGTCCTTGCAGGCACCTGGGTCGGGGCGTCCCAAATGCCGATACGTGTCTGCGATCATGGCCAGATAACCCCGAATGGTAATCGGTGCCAAGCGCTGGTCGGGAAACAGCCAGAGGAAGAAGTCCGCCAGCTGGGGAACTGTCCGATCCGTGGGGGAGAGGAGCTTGTCAACACACCAGTCGCACAGGACGCGCCACTTGCCGATGTACACTCGTCTGGTCGAGGGTCTGCCAGCCGTAGCGATAGTCTCCACTGCCGCACTTGAGAAGCCTCTAGAGGCGAGGGCCTGCCGCACAATCTCCAGGCGTGGAGGAGGAGACGCTCGGGGCACGGGTGGAAAAGCGCCTGCCGGGGTTGCTTGAGCATCGTGCGAGGCGTAGGAAGCCGCAGCGGGGGGCCAGTGGCGAGGTTCAGGAGGTCTGTGGTCCACGACTTGGTCCAGCAAAGAGGAGCCACATGGAACAGGATCGCGTTGCATCCCCTGAGCTTGAGGACTTTGGGGATGAGCACTGTCGGGGGTAGGCGTAGGAATAATATAAGCCGCCTGTCCGGAGTCGGCACGTCTCGAATGAGTTAAGAGATGGTACTTCATGTATTTTACGGTTGCTGCAATTATATTTCTTTTTCTTGAAATGCATTTATGGTCCGTAGCTTGTGGATGCTTTTTTTTTCTTTTTTTTTTTTCTTTTTTTTTCTTTCAAGCAGTAATTGGCACGTTTTAAAATAATTTTTTTAAAACATTCTAGACGGCGTGAATCACTGGACCACGCCTGCCGGGGAACCCCAGCCACAAGTGGAAGATCCTAGTACCTTAACGGGTGTGGAGCCAATCAAGAACTGTCTTACACTTGACGGTAAGAGTTTATTGCGAATCACGCCCTGCGGTAGCCTTAACGGTAAGGGGTCATAGCCAATTATGTCCTGAATTACACTTGTCGGTTAAGGATTATAACCAATCACGCCGTGCCGGCGTTACACTTGACGGTAAAGGCCGGTTTATAATTTGCGATTTGGAAAATGGCATACTACAGAGTAAACAAGCGGGTCAACTAGAAGCGCACGAAATATACTGGGGAGCAAAAGACTGAAATGCGACATTTTTGGCATCTTCGGAAGCACTAAAGTATAGATATCACGACACCCAACCGCACAGTGCCAGGATATGTTTGTACATGTATACTGATGAGCAGAAGAAATGCGACATCATTTGAGTTACCGGAGGCATTTCAGTAGAGAGGTTACGTTCACGCCGAACGACTCCCAACAACGAGAGCGAAGTCATGGTATGGTATGGTATGGTATGGTGTCTCCGAGGCGCACATATCCATCTATTTAAAGATGCCCAAGGCGCCGTAGGGATGGAAGCTGGAGCTTTGAAAGACTGTTGCTGCTAAGCGCTACTTTATGTGCAAACGTCCACCCTGCTATTAACTTTGGTGCATGTGATATATTTTCTGTTTCCATTCCACCGGCCCTATCTCTTTTCGAATAGTGGTAATGGGATGATGATTATGCGTGCTGTACACACGAAGGCGAGACAGGCACCGTAAACCGAGTCTGTACGTAAATTTGACTCGATGAGAATGAGGAAAGGTCCATATCACATTCCTGCCCACCAGGGGATTCGAACCCGGGATGTAACGACTGCCAGCACAGTGTCTTATCCACTAAGCTACGTCCCCATGTCGGATAACCAGCTTGTACAGTAAGCATTGACATCCCTTGAACATCTTCAAGACGATCTATGCCTCATGGATTTGGTCGGAGTGTTGTCTATGCGTACGACACATGCGGGTTATTCGCCGTGACTCCACTCTCGTTCTTTGTTGGGAGTCGTTCGGCGTAAACGCATCCTCACTAGTGTTCAGGACTCGAACGTACTAACCCTTGCGTGTCGATAGCGGTTCCTGCATGAATCATCGCGACTAAAACCGTTATCGACACGCACAGGGCTAATACAGTCTATAACCCAACGGACAGAGAAAAAAAGGTCCCTGAATTCCGGCAAGTGTTGGTGCGAGTCAGTTATCATCAAGCTGTCGTGAGAGATATCTGGCACATATCAAACCCGCTGCGACCGTATTTCCTCCCCTCCTTTTGGCTCCTGCGGTTCCATGCATGACCAAAAGCTTTTCGAGTTTTTCAGTTCACGGACTGTGTCTTCACTTATACCATGTATACACTATTTAGTTATAACCATTTTTTACACTTTATTATCACTAGGCTGTTGTTGTTTTTTTTTTCATTTCATCTCTCTTTCTCTCTCTAAGAATGTTGTAGTTTAGCAAGGACAAACACGAAAAGAGGCCTGTGCGCCTATTGTTTCCCCAAAAAATGCACTAACCCGTACACGCACTAAAAAATTCTAGAGTTCATTTGTTTTTAAATGAAGTTGATGTGAATTTTCAATGATTTCACACAAGTTCACCTTATTTTGCGCACGCAGTCAAGGAGACAAGGGACAAAAAAGGAAAGTGAGAAACGGGACGGCTGCGTCTGCCGTCCGCTGTAATATAAACAATTCCGCGATAACGCGGATGCTAAGGAGCTCGTGGGGCCATGTGTTTTTGGAGATGTAGCGACTACCTCAGTTCGGAGTAATCTCTGTGTCCGTTGAGTTATAGACTGTAATAAAGGGAAGTAAGTAAAGTAACTACTTCATGGACTGACCGACTGACTGACTGACTGACAAATGACAAAAGAAACCCGGACTGATAAAATGACTGACTGATTGATTACACGGAATGACTTGACTGGCTGAATGAGGAGCTTGACGGACAATCAAAGAAAAGAAAAAAGACCGATTGTCCGATTTGTCCAGGTCCAGTGAAGCACTGGGTGACGTCCAACAGGTACGCCTCAATGCATCAGGAGGTCAACCTGCTGCAGGAAGGATTTCCAGTCGATTTGCTGGACACACAACGTCCACCCATCTACTCATCTGTTTGGTACGTCATCGCCACGTGGGTTTTAACCCCTTCCCCGCCAACGGATGTACATTTTGTTTCTGAAATTTGTGTTCACTGAACGATCAAAAGCCACAGCTGTCCAAAGAACATGGACACAAAGTGGCCTCAGCATGAGGATCTATTCCTATTGCCGTTTGATCGCGTTCACGTTTTCTCAGTTAACTCATTCTACCCCAGACACACCACAGCAAAATAAGGATCGACCATGATAGTTCAAGGGTGATGCCAGAATAGCTTGGCGCCCATAGGCGCCAAGCTATTCTGGCATCACCCTTGAACTATCATGGTCGATCTGTGTCCTGCACTGCAATGCAGTCTTCAGAGGACAACGGCAAAATTTGGGGATTTCGGTGTTGGGGTAGAATGAGTTAAGGAAAGGGCAGAGGATCTAACAGTTTGTTCGTTTAACGCTGAGTAATTCCCCTTGGTATGTTTACCTCTTGGGTTTGTCGTGTCCTTGTTCTCGGGACCCAGTTTGTTGGCAATGCCTATATTTGGCATTTTACACGGTTGGCATTACGTTCTTGTACAGTATTTTGCACTGTGATACAGGTATGCAAGGCGGGAGGACTGCGAGAGCAAGTTCCGCTTCACTGTTGAGCTGCTGGACGCATCGAAACAGTTGGTGGACAAGAAAGACGTGGAGAAAGAAATGAGAGAGGTGGAGGGCAAGGGAACTTGGCATATGGTACGTCTATTTATTTATTTATTTGTTATTTATTATTTATTATTATTATTATGTATTATTATTTATTATTATTTATTATTTATCATTTATTATTTATTATTTATTCATTCATTTATTCATTCATTCATTTATAATTATATTCATTAATTCATTTATTTGGGGGGCGAAGGGCGGTTGGCGGGGGATGAGTACAGGTGATATTTAGCGTCATAACTGAGGTAGTGGATGCAGAGTGAGGGTGCTCATTTGAAAGCTAAAGGAAAAGGGGTGTAACACTGATTATCTTACTCTATTACTGCTCTAATAAGCGTAGCTCACAGTAGCTCGTAGAACAAGCGGATACAAAGGTACTGCGCTTGGAATCCCTGTTATGTTAAAAAAAAAAACGTGTAGTGGCGCACAAATACCAGACAATGGAGGAAGAAAATAAGGCCTAATATTAAGTCTATACTGTGTCCAGAGCTGTTCTGCTACCTGAACGTACGTCACAACTTTGAAGAAAAGCTTCACTGTTTGACGTTTATCTTAGAATCGACCCACTCGGGACCGTACGCCATCTTGGTTTTTGTAAATTTGCGGTGAAAAAACACCTCCGGTGAAATCATGAGACCGGTCATATGACCACCAGTCTAAGAATAGTCTCTTGGCTTGACTTCGCGAACGAAGATTTTATAGGAGTTGCCCACGACGTCTGCAGGCTTGTTCGTGGCTGCGGAGGCCAATCCGAGACAGGCAGGTTCGACCGCAGTGGCTGCAGGGGAAGGTATGGCCGGGGTTCTGAGCTGCGGCATCTCTGTTTTTTCTCCTGAGCCGCTTGTCCTTAAGGCTAGCTCTGTGAGAGTCCTCAAAGGAGACAGCTGCCTTGTAAATGGTGGAGCGCCAGGTGTCACGGTCCGCAGCAAGCGAAGACCACTGGTGGTGGTCGATTTGGCAGGCACCAAGTGACTTCTTGAGACAGTCTTTGTATCTCTTCTTTGGTGCCCCTCTGTCACGGTGTCCAGTAGCAAGCTCGCCGAACAGGGTGATCTTTGGTAGGCGATGATCCTCCATCCTGGAGACATGCCCCGCCCAGCGGAGCTGTGTCCGCAGCAGCAAAGCCTCGATGCTCACAGTTTCAGCCTGTTCAAGGACCTCGACGTTGGTGACATAGTCACTCCAGTGAATGCCCAGGATGGTACGCAGGCAGCGCTGGTGGAAGCGTTCGAGGAGTCGTAGTTGGCTGCGGTAGAGGGCCCAGGACTCGGAACCATACAGCAGGGTGGTGAGGACCACAGCTCTGTACACGCTGATCTTGGTGCCTGTTTTCAGCTGTTGATTGTGCCACACCCGCTTGAAAAGTCGCCCGAAAGCGCTGTTCGCTTTTGCCAGCCTGCTGTCAAGCTCCTTGTCCAGCTTGGCGTCCGACGTGATAATCATGAGACCGGTCATATGACCACCAGTCTAAGAATAGTAACGCGTGTGCAAATGGAAAGGCTTTCGTGCATGCGGAATTGAAAGAGCAGACGACAATAAAGATAATGCGTTTTCAAATACATCTGATTGTCTGTTGTTTACCATAGTACGCGTGTGTTCGTGTGTGTAATGGCCTCTTGTGCCTACTATGGCAGTAGCTCGTAGACCAAGCGCATACCAAACAAGGAACAGCGCCTGGAGTCCCTGCGGCTGTCTTAGAAACGTACATGAGTCGTGGCGCGGCGCTAAACGACAGCATTTTTTTTTTTTTAAAAGGAAGGAACCAGAAAGCAACCTAGAGCTCCTATGCCACCATAACCTCATGTAATAGGTTTTATTCTATGCACAAGCCACTGTCAGCTACTGCAATGTAAAAGATTTCAAACCTTCCGCCATTTTGTCCACAAGAAATTGAAGGATTTGGGTGGATAAATAAATTCCACATCATTAGCATATAATGATGGTAACAAGAAAACATTTACGTCACTCGACAGCAAGATGACGTCATATTCTTGTTGTCCATAATTCCTTTGACGCCTTATTCTTGCAGTACATATGAAAACATTGTACCAGGCTTCTTGAGAAGGCTCTTTACGGGAAGAAGAAAAAAATATTAAGTAATTCAGCACCACCAATGCAAAAGCCACTGTCAGCTGCTGCGAGGAGGAAGACTCAGACCTCCCACCATTTTGTCCACAAGGCATGGACGAATTTGGGATAAATGGATTCCACGTCATTAGTTTATAATGATGATAATACGAAATATGTACGTCATTCAACAGCAAGATGACTTCATATTCCTGTAGTTCATAATTTCTTTGACGAGTCCTCTCTTGCAGTACATATGATTCTCATGGAAAATACTGCAATCCTTGAAAAGGTTTCTTAACGGGAAGAAAGAGAAAAATGCACCACCAGCTAAATATTTTTATCAAGACAAATCTGCGGCGGAGATAAAAGCATCACGTGTGCAAAAAATGACATTTTTCCGATCTAACGACGACAATGATTCACTCCAAAGCAACGGATCCGCTCAACTTACATCGTGCGCCATGATATATACAGTGAACCTAGGTGTTCCGAGAGCGTGATGATCCAAAATGTCGTATGCGTCACCACCAGATCATCCGCTAAGTTTAAGCGACAACGATTCTAAACCGTTGCATAAATAAATTGACTGAGGCCCCAGCCGGGGTTGTGATAAGCGCAGCAATCGAGGGAGACAACCAGTGTGGGGAGGATTGTTGACACAGTTATCGTTCTTCGTGCCGCAGTTAGATCATGAGTTGATGTAGTTGCATGATTTGGCTTTGATTAGACAACAGCATGGATTGGATTAGACTGGCGTATTTTTGCTGAAGCCGCTCTGTGTTTGCAAGTGTCCCAATGCACAAAAGGCCATCGGACCGACGTTGGTCTGCCAAGCGTGCGAAATGCAAAAGAAAAGCAACAATGAGAGAAACAAGCTTAGAAAAAAGCTTCTTTTTCTTTGTTTTTTATTTCTTTGTGAATGAGGGTGACGATGATGATGTTTTCAGATAGAGCACACTTTCCGTGGCTACAAGCCGGGACTGCGTTTCATCCGAGTGTCTGTGGGCGGCAACGACCTGAAGAACTGGGCAGGAAACTATGGCGCTAAATTCACCCTGCCCACCGTGCGCTTTGTCTTCTACAACTGAGGATTGGACTGCTTATCATGTCAATTCACGCAGTCTGCTAACGAATTTAGAAAATAAAAGTGTCAATCGCACAGAAAATTCCCGTGGCTAATGCATGAACGTTAATGTGTTTATTTGTACATGTTGTAATGTGAAGTTAGAATGGCGCAAACTTCTTTCCAAAACCTTCCCCAAAATGGGTGTAAAAGTAAGTACAGTGCTGCCGTTTGACAAGCTCTTTTAAAACAAAATTGACAGTGCCATATTTCTTGTATTTGTTGAGACTAATTCTGCGTGAATTCCTTGGATGCTGACCATATTGAGAAAAAACGTACTGAAAATCCAAACTAAAAAAAGGTGACTGCCAAGTGTGTAAAACGTAATTAAGTCCCCAACAAATAAAGAAACATTAAAAGTACAAGTGCACACCCGTTGCTTGTTTGTTGTTGGGTTCTGTTTGTGTGTGTGTGTGTGTGTGTGTGTGTGTGTGTGTGTGTGTGTGTGTGTGTGTGTGTGTGTGTGTGTGTGTGTGTGTGTGTGTGTGTGTGTAACTGCACTGACACTTCTGATACATCTCATGTATAAAAAGATAGGTACATTTAGTTCATTTCCGTATGCATGTCTGTTTTGAAAGAAAGGTTTAATCTTTTAACCCCGAAATGTTAATAAACTGAAAGGGATGTATATGATCGTCTTGTTCTTTACATGCAATCACACCCCTTAAAGGGACGTATATGATCGTCTTCTTCTTTACCTGCGTATTTTTCTGTGTGCTGGCAATTGGGTGCTTAGGAGGGGGCAGGGAATCTAACTGTTTCTATACCCAGTGCTGGTAGTTCCCCTTGGTATGTGAACTATGCACCGTGTATTCTGTGTTATTTTCCGCGTGTGAAATTTGCAGTTTTGTTTAAAATATAATATGCTGTATTTTTTGCATGTAATGTTGCACGCAACATTTCGTTTCTTGTCTTTCTTTGTGCGTAAAGTGTGCTCGTGTGAAAAACGACAAAGTCTCACTAGGAAAGCAAGAATGAGACAGTAAGTTCAGTTTTGTGACAAGCAAGATTAAAGAGTCATTGTAATGCAAACAAAAATCGCGCTTTTCACAAAATTGATGTCCTGCCTTTTGTCTTCCTGGGCCACACTTTTCAAAAGTGTCCGACCAAGCTGAAATGGCAACTAAGATCTCAGAACAAATCGTACAGTAGGCAGCAAAATTGAAAGCTACCGTATCTATTTAAGCTTACAATAACTGTTACAATCGACAAACGATATAGCAAGCAATTCAACACTGAAATCAGAGATAAATGTGAACCCCAGTTAAATTGAAAACAACTCAACTTCAGTGTCAAGATCAGTGCAAGCAATCTAGACATTAAAGCTGAGGAGTTTTGTTGCCGCCCTGCACGCCAGCGTGAATAAGAGGTAGAATGCCATCTAGACTGTGACATTATTGAAAACAAAATCAGAAGTAGGCACTCGTGAAAGTGAGTGCCTAAACCCACAAACAAGCCTCAACTCAACTCATTTGAGACGTGCCACCCACGGATACGCGGCGGTTCGCCGCGTATCCGTAGGCGGCACGTCTCGAACGATTTAATGGACTCCCTTGTCTACATCCTTAAAACCCTCCGAAAACGCACTACTTTGGCAAAACACGAAAATTAGAATATATGCTGACGTTCTTTCAACGGTAATAACCCAGTACGCAAAGGCCATCGGGCCGACGGCGGCCGCGGTTGGCCCGCGCGCGATCGTGCGCGTGTGAACGGCGGCTGACGTCGACCCAATGGCCTTTTGCGCATTGGCAACGAGTGTTATGAGAGCTTGGGGGCAGGGCGGCATTGTGTCTAGCGAAGGGCTGGGACCCCAGGTAACTTAAAGAAGTCACTCCTAAAGCTTTTTCGCGTATTTAAAATTAGAGTGTTATCATATTAACCCATAAAGCCCTGAAAGACTACGACAGGATGTGGAGTCAACTATGATATTTCAAGGTTTGTGTCAGAATAGCTTGGGCTATTCTGACACCAACCTTGAAATATCGTGGTCCATCTGTCTCCAGAACTGTGATATACCTCAGAGAATATCTGGGATGATTTCGTCCTCAGGGCGTAAGGATTTAACGCACTTTCCACTGCATTCTCCAGGAGCGGATCCAGGGGTGTCTCGACGGGGGTGATGGGGGGGCCGACAGCGCCCCCCCCCCTTTCCAAACTGTGTCAAACAAAAGAAATCCAGACCAAAACAGTGACTATTAGGCGAGCATAAATTCATAACAAAGAAAGAAACGCGCTTAAAAAGAACAATTACAAATAATTTGTTGAAATTATTATTTCTTGGTGCTTTTCTTTTATGGGATTTTCTTTAAAATTGTACTCTAGTGTTGTAACCGTTCTCTGTAGGTGATTCTTTCTTTTTTTTTTTTTTTTTTTTTTGAGTTTTCTGAGACATATTAAATTTTAGAGTTTGCAGAGGTTACGATTTTTATTTGTTAAAACGTTTGTTAAAACGTTTCTTCTTTCATCTCGGGACACAGCACCGCTTTTGGCACTTTAAAAAAGTTTAAACGGAAGGGCTAATCATATCTGCATGCACTTGTCCTCCTCCCTGCCTCCACCCCACCACCCTAACAAAACAAGATTAATCTGGCACTTTTGATTCTTATATGATGTTAATTTTCTTATTGAAAAGAATGTTCTACCTGGAGTTTCAGCAAGAGGCACAGATTTACATGGACCCTTGTGAGTGCGGGGCTTATGGCACTCTATGTCTGCGTGAAGTACTGTGACAGGTGCAGATAAGGAGTGATTACCTTGTGTTTGACAACAACACTACACTACCAAGTACTCCTCCGTCTGAGGAACAACATAGCCATTTTGTGAAAATTGTGATACTGCTCTATACACCCACAAACCTCCTCCATATGAGAAACACAGGATCAGATCACAGAAATGGTCATTATCACTCATCACTGACTGACGATTATTTAAGGGTTAGTTCAAGGTTGATCAAATCAAGACATTTCACACCTTCCCTCTGGTGACACGCATCAATGACCACATTGCTACTCTAATGGGAACTTGAGCATGTCCACGGAAGACGACGCTATGCAATCTGTCTGAGGCTGGAGACCCACTGTGCTCAGAGAGTATTGTTGGACAGGATTAGGGGATTAGCAATTACCCTGTGACAGTCGGCTGCTCACCCCGGAGGAGACACAGAGCAGTTGATTTCTCGCTTTCTGGTCACAGTTGACGTGTACACAGGCGTAGACTTAAACCTAGATGACTGCCATGTATGAGGATGCAATACCATTCGAATGGCACAGAAAGAGGTAATGCTTTCAGCAATGATCAGACACTTTTCCACTGCTGGGGTTGACCAGCAGTCAGCGGATTATTGCCTCAGTCTGAGGATGCAATGAGGATTGTATCGCACAGCAAGAGGCACAGATTTACATGGACCTTGTGAGTGCGGGGCTTATGGCACTCTATGTCTGCGTGAAGTACTGTGACAGGTGCAGATAAGGAGTGCCAAGTGAGGATATTTGACTATAGGCCCATGAACACACTATGCTCACCAACCGATCCGTGAGATAATTGTAAAATGCACCGTACAAGAAAAGAACCATCGAATGGTAAAACACAACTTTCACAACTAACCATCATTTTTTAAATTTATTTTTTATTTGTCAGGGCTGACGGGGGGGGGGGGGGAGGGGGGCAGGGCCCCCTGCACACCCCCCCCCCTGGATCCGCCACTGATTCTCAAATATATGATGTAAAAACAAAGCATACGAGTGTATACTAAGCAAAAGTCTGCAGTGAAAATTCGCGTTTCTACCGCCTCATCGTCTATATAGTTCAGTCCAGGTGCACTCCAGACCTCAGTTGATGAAGACAAAGCGCATGGTGGGCAGCATGATTTTAGGGCCGTGACCGCTTCCTGCCGCCACCTTTGTCTCCACGCCTCCCATCATAGTCACCCGGATGTAAAGCATCCCGGCGCATAGTCACGAAAAATTTGGTCAATCTGAAAAAAACGTCATCTTCGCCATCATCATCATCATCATCATTATCATCGTCATCATCATCATCGTCATCATCATCTCCTGCTGCATTGTTTCGTGATGGGGATAATTGGGCTAAATTAAGAAATACCCAAGAAAGAAAAAAAAAAAACACTCATAGAAAGGACAAGTACAAAACAGTTCTTTGAAAGTGCGTTTCTTTCAGTGTTGGTGATTTCTTTGCATTTCACGCGCTTGGCAATGTTTTGCTGTAACTCTCAACGTTGTCACGATCGACGATCTGTGTCAGTTTTTCATCGCAAAAACGAAGAGAAGAACGGTAATTGTCAGCCATCCTGCCCACACCCCACCCCAAACTCCCTCTCTTGGCTTGACTTCGCGAACGAAGATTCTATAGGGCTTGCCCGCGTCGTCTGCAGGCATTTTCGTGGCTGCGGAGGCCAATCCGGGACAGGCAGGTTCGACCGCAGTGGCTGCAGGGAAAGGTCTGGTCAGGGTTCTGAGTTACGACAACTCTGTTTTTTCTTCTGAGCCGCTTGTCCTTAAGGTTAGCTCTGCGAGAGTCCTCAAAGAAGGAGACGGCTGCCTTGTGAATGGTGTCACGGTCCGCAGCAAGCGAAGACCACTGGCGGTGGTCGATTTGGCAGGCACTAAGTGACTTCTTGAGACCGTCTTTGTATCTCTTCTTTGGTGCCCCTCTGTCTCGGTGTCCAGTGGCGAGCTCGCCGAACAGAGTGATCTTGGGTAGGCGATGATCCTCCATCCTGGAAACGTGCCCCGCCCAGCGAAGCTGTGTCCGCAGCAGCAAAGCCTCGATGCTCACAGTTTCCGCCTGTTCAAGGACCTCGACGTTGGTGACATAGTCACTCCAGTGAATGCTGAAAACTCCCTCTACAATGCAAAAATAGGGCCAATGATGAAACAAAAACACAAAGACCTTGGCGGAGATAGCATAAGCTATACTGATCAACAAAAGAAACGCGAAGTAGCCCCTTCAAAACATTTAATCCAACACTTGAAAGTCGATTTCGGACAAACCATACAAAGGATGTTATCGACATTTTAGGAAAGAAATCATGGACACCAGCGTAATCAGTGTGGGAGTTTATTCTGTATTTGGAGCAAGCATGGCACAGCACAAAGTCAATATGGCGTGTGACCCCCATTGGGTTGATGACGGCTTGGCAGCGTCAGTGCATAGAGTGCATCAGGCGGTTGACAGATGCCCTGGAGATGTTGTTCCAGGCCTGGACAATGGTATTCTCAAGTTCTGCGGCTGTCGTTGGTCTGGGGCGTACAGCGTTGACATCCCTTTGCAGTTGGTCCCCGAGATGTTCGATGGGATTGAGGTCCGGGCTGAGGGCAGGCCAAGGCATGACTGTGATGTTGTGCTGCTGCAAGAAGTGCTGGGTGATACGTGCAGTGTGTGTACGCGCATTATCTTGCTGCAAGATGAAGCTTCTGCGTCCCTGAGAAAATGGCAGGACATATGGGTGTAGTACTTGGTCAATGTAGCGCTGAGCTGTGATGCCATTTCCGCGACCTGGGAGGAGTCCACGGAAGAACACAGGTCCTACTGTCTGGTTCAGGGTAATCCCACCCCAAATCATCACGCTTGGCCCGCCCCAGGCATTGTTCTCCAGCACACAGCCATCAGCATAGCGTTCACCCTTCTCCGCCACACTCGTATGCGCCCATCTGCATGACTGATGCAGTAGCGGCTCTCATCCGTGAACAGGACGTTCTGCATGTGTCGCCAGATCCAGTCGACATGAGCCTGTCACCACTGTAGGCGTGCACGGCGATGACGGTCACGTAAGAACAGGTCCACGGGCTGGACGGCGGTTGTGCAGATTATGCTCCTCAGTCGCCGTCGCACTGTCTGACTACTGATGGGTGCCTGGTGGTTGCCGATAACTTCTCTTGCTGTTTCATCGGCCGGCTGAAAGCGATTTCGCACGTGAGCCCGGAAAATGTGGCGGTCTTGCCGTGGAGTTCTCACACGTGGTCGTCCGCTAAGGGGAGCGTCAGCAGAAGACCCGTTGGCATGATAGCGTTGCTGCAGCCTGTAAATGGTCGAAATGTGATACCAATAGGCCACCGCTACAGCTTGTGGATCTTCTCCGGCTTCCAAACGCCCAAGAGCTCGTTCTCGTTGGGGAGCACTAAGTCATGGTATGGTTGATGTGGCAACGGCAAAAGTGTCAGAAGGCGTAACACTGCTGATTTTTTATTGCCTTGCATTGCTGAAAACAGTTCATGACCCAACATCACTCTGCAGTGTATGCACGTGCGTGGACAGATACGCCGTGCGTCCTAACCAATACGGGTGCCTCGTGCTCAGAGAGGGTAACACGGTTACCACAGTACGGTGACTGCATGCTTACATGTTGTTGCTCGTACACTGGCTATCAAAAATAGTGTAAAATGTATTTTCGTGGATTTATCATACAAATACAAGATACACTCAAATTTAGCGTTTCTTTTTTTGATCAGTATATAAGTATACCACATGTGAAAATGGAGATAGTATATTATATTGAGCAACATTTTGCTTGATATAGTGCTGGTAAATGTGATTACGAGACACGAATCAAAATATCCGAGTCGTCAGACGAGGACATTTGATTCGGATCAAGTAATCACATCTGTCTGTTATCGGCCCTATATCAAGCAAAATGTTGCTCAATGTAATTTATGTACCCAGTCCAAAAACAAACAAAACATTCATTTTGTGGCTGATTGCGGTGTTCAGACAAAACACATGCATGGCAGACGACTGCATCCCTTTCGACTCAGGGCGCGTAGATTTCGTCTATGAGCTCATCCAGTTCTTTCTATAACCGCGCGTGTAACTGAGTAAATCAGTTCTACTTGTTACTAGATCACACATAATTGCGAAAAATGTCAGCAGGTTTGTTTATTTAGTTCTTTTCTCAGGTTGTCGTTATCGCCAGCTGACATCTCGTCAATTTCACAAGTCAGCCCAGCGACTCCACGGCGTTTCCTGACGTCTGTTCCGTCTTCTCTCATGTCAGTTTGTGTATAAGATGTAATTTTCGAGCGTTCATACACACTACGAAGTATTTCATTACTACTACGTATAAGAAGCTTGTTAATGTTGCCGTATGAAAATATTTCGCGTTTCCGTTTTGAAAAATGTGCGGATCATCAAGATCGAAGACTCGTGCAGGCGCGCAAGGGATTTTGGGAAGGGAAGTATATCAAACAAATTCGTGAATATTAAAGGGGCACGACCGAGCTTTTTTAATGCAAAAGGCTTTTACTGGGATTCAGTATACACACCCAATTAGACAGTGACCACCCTATTGTCACACCAAATGTTTTCTTTCGTCCGTTCAAAGCGAAAAGAGGCCACCGGAATCTTGTGACTGGACCCAGTGAAAAGATTGCTTCTGATAGGCGATGGTAGCTGACGTCATAACTATTTTATACGACCTTAGGTCATCAGCATAATTATAACCAACCAGAGACAAGATGGCGGATGAACCAGCGAAGAAAAAAAGAAAGCATCAGTCGACTCGTGCAGGCCGACAATGACAGACTCGGAATTGAAGAGAAGAAAGAGAAAGAGAGACAAGATACCCCTAAGTAGAATTGACATCGGACAAGGGAATATAGAGTTTGGCTTGACCGCCCATCCGGAATTTGTCGCTTTCTTGCTATGTGAATCAGTAAGTAATCCGGCTAGGGTATTTGTCGATCTTCCTAGTTCCGCGAGCGCTAGTGATTTTCAGAATTCATGATCTTTAGTAGAATTTATCTCTTACTGATTTTGCAAGATTTAAAACCTGTTTTATCATAAAGTTACGAGCTAGTTCATCAGGTTTTATGCTGCAAGGATCTCAAAACTACGGTGTGTGTATAAATTGCGGCACTGGCATCGCTGGTCGTGACACGTTTTTGTCACCGAGTGGAACAAGCCACGCCCCCAACACTATCGTTACTCAGGGTCAGGGTAGCAGGTCAAGCGGAACCCGCATTGATTTTGACAGCATAGAGAGTATGGAAGGGTTATTTTACATTCTCGTGGAAAATTATGTCATAGGGATGCCAGAGAACATCGGTACATGAGTGTACACTGACATGTGTGTACCCAAACCGATGACCTCGTCTGCAGTAATGATTGACCGGGTTCTGCCTTGTGACGTAGGCTAGTAAATATGCACAAATTCAAAACGAGGCCGATGCAGACGATAATTTGCGCTCTCGGGTACAAAAACAACAACACCCACCAAACGATGAATTTCGACATTTGGCATTGTATTTACATCATAAAGCTCTAAGTTAGTACACAAAGGACCCATACATAATACTGTCAGCAGTATCTGTTTCAGACAGTTTTATGACTGTGTTGAGATGCTGAACCTGGGGAGAATAACTTTAATTTGCTTGCTATACAATATATCAATACATGTGTCAAAGAAATAAAAACTTTATGGAGTGGGTAGATAGAAGTATATCAAGGGCGAGAGAAGGAACTGAGTTGAATAAACAGACTGACGCAGTGCTCTCTCTTGTTCTGTCTCTGTGTCCTTGCGTAGGGGTTCCCCCTCGCTCTTTCGATATTTTTGCGGCTGCGGAGACTGAACTCAGTAAGCAAAGGTCTTCGAGCCCACCACGGCCGCAGTGGGCCCGCGCACGACGACTGTGCGCGGGCCCACTGCGGCCGTTGTGGACCCGAAGACGTGTTACTGTTGGGGAAGAGGCTCTCACAAACACAAACTTAGCGAGCTTGCCTATCCCTAACCCACCCCTTTCTACCCCCCCCCCCCCACCCCACCCTTTTCCTACCCACTGACCTTACCAACCACTACCGCCACGTCCACCACCACCCCTGTTACCTTCTATCACTCGTTAACCCTCCGTCCCCCGTTACCCTCCTCCCACGGTACCCCACTCTATTTATTTTTCTGTCCTTATCTCTCGCAGGTGAAGAGTCCGAAATAGCTCAGGCGGGCGGTTAAGCGTCGGAGCAAGAGAGCGAAGGGAATTGCCGGGTCGTGGGTTGGAGTCCCCGTCCCGGCCCCGGTAGCTGGACTCGCTAAACCCGGATAAAAAAAAAGACGGGCTTGTTCCATAGCATGTCCGTTCAAAGGTCTTGGTAAATCAAAGTGGCACAGTTGAAGTGCGCCTGAATTGATCAGTGTTCAGGTAGTACTCCATAGGCAATAGATTTCCCCCTCCCCCATAACCCTGCCCGTCAGGGCCGTCCATTATCACTTCGGTGCCGTGGACGTTAAACCCCGAACTAACCAACCAATCATCTCGCAGGTGAGATTTTAAGCCTGGCCCTTTGCAGTAATAAGTTAAATAAACAGGTTAACCCATTTAGCCCCGCGGCTGCACTTACAAAATTGTTGAGGGTGTCCCTTAACGGCTATGTGTCAGTCGCAGGAGGTGGATCGACCATGATAATTCAAGGGTTGTGCCAGATTAGCTTGGCGCCTGATGGCGCCAAGCTAATCAGGCACTACCCTTGAATTATCATGGTCGATCCATCTGTTGCTGTAGTGTGAGGGCTAAATGGGTTAAAGCAGTCTGCTCCAGGATGGGCTTTGATTCCTAAAATGTGCTGATACAACGGATTTTCGAAGTTTTCTTGACTCAAGTAAGTTTTCTCTACCCGTTGTTTTTCACAATACCATGAGTATGCATGCGCAACCGAAAGTTTTCTACTGGCCCTATCGCAAAGCTGTGGACCTCTATTACGTACAAAGGAGAAGAAAAGTAGAAACGTCTTTTATTTTACGACAGTCAAACCGTCAACAGTTAATTTTAGCCCTTTCGTCCAGCATTATTGGAAGATGTACATACTAAGAACATTTTATAAAAGAGATTTTTTTGGAACTATTAACCCTGATTAGCATTCAGCAGGCCGTTTTAATGATTTCTCAGGAAGGCCCGCGTTTCTCAAAAAACAAAATGTATGTATGAAACCTTTGTGTTGTACCGATAAGGTTTTACTGATACTTGAAAAGTGCTCTTTATGTGGCTGATCTATTGATCTACACACATTGCCGTACGAACACTCGTCTGCCATTTCTTTTCACAGTCTGAGTAGGCACACATAACTAAAATTTCAGCTGCCCCTGCCGACATGGTACACGTCATTGAAACTTCCCTACGTGCTTCGGAAAGCAAATCGGGAAGTCTTCCATTTTTTCGACATTCAGACTTAATTAGTTAGCCCATTTTAAGCAGATGGAAAAGGTGACTGCCAAGCGTGTAAAATGAAAGGAGTAAAAATGAAGTAAAGAGTCAGATGAATAAAATTAAAAAGAAAAACTCCCAACAAAGAAAGAAGCACGCTTAAAAAGGTCACTAAAACACAATTATTAAAAAGAAATGTTTCCAAACGGATATGTATAAAAACAAGCACACGACGCTTTACTTATCTTTTCTTTGATGAGATGCATTTTAAGCAGCATTACTGTAAAATGTACTAAGAACTTTTATAAAAAGATGTTTATCACGAACTATTATGCCTGTAGCGCCTGGATCAGATTGCTTTGAAGACTAAGCCATAAAATTATCTTTTCCTTGTTGGTCTTCCTCCTTCTGTTGCAAAGGCGCCCGTAATACTATATTACTCAGCGACAGTGATTCTTCGAGAGAAACCCTAGCACACCCGGCGCCGGGGCGCCTGGCGCGCTAGGGTTCCCTTGAAGAATCCATGATATTGTACAACTGGCGCCTGTGGTTTGTTGTCATCGTGTAGTATGAACAAGTTTGATTACTGGAATAAAATGTTTATTGGTGGTTACTGTGCACACTCAGAGTTGCCGGCACAATGCAGCTAAAGTTTCGGTTGCTCGTAGGTCCTTGCTATTGAAGAGGTTTATGGCGCCATAGTACACGCTTTAGCAGCTAACTGGAGCGGAAGAGGGTGGAGGAGGGGAGAATGAGATAAACTGAGAGAGGCGGTCGAGAGAGAAAGAGAGTGAGGTCGAGAGAGAGAGAGAGAGAGAGAGAGAGAGAGAGAGAGAGAGAGAGAGAGAGAGAGAGAGAGAGAGAGAGAGAGAGAGAGAGAGAGAGAGAGAGAGAGAGGAGAGAGAGAGAGAGATTAAAAGAATTGAAATGAAATTCTCAAGGATAAATGATTGGGTACACAGACCTTTTTTCAGTCATGTCCTTACACACACACACACACACACACACACACACACACACACACACACACACACACACACATATACACACACACACACACACACACAACACAACACACACACACAAACTCACAACACGCGCTAAAGAGAGAGAGAGAGAGAGAGAGAGAGAGAGAGAGAGAGAGAGAGAGAGAGAGAGAGAGAGAGAGAGAGAGAGAGAGAGAGAGAGAGAGAGAGAGAGAGAGAGAGAGTGAATATACGATCATCGATAGCTGCGTAGTTGTGTCATACACGAGTCGACGCGCAGCTACGGCAAACGTGTGTAACTGTAATCTGAGTTTCTTATTTCCTGTTTCACGACTTAGAACTTGCAGCTTTGTGTCAAAAAGGAATCGTTGTGCAACACTGATGAAATGTGTGATGGTCAATTGTTTCTTATTTCCTTCGCTCAACGGTTACAGCGTTTTCGTCTCATTTGTGAGAATCATCCTTTTGTGACAAAGGTAAGTGAAACGACTATGCACCTTACGGACATGAAGTATTCCGTTGTAAGCAGCTCATTATTATAGAGGTTACGTGTGCGACGAACGATTACAACGACAAACGAGAGCGAAGTCATTCTTAATACCTAGTGTTCACCATAAGCAATTACAATATTCCAAACATCTCCAAGAGGCATAGATCCTCATGAGCCTTCCGGGCTCATGAGGATCTATGCCTCTTGGAGATGTTTGGAATGTTGTCTGTGCTTCTTTGGTTCGTGCTGGTTATCCGCCGTACTTCGCTCTCGTTCGTTGTGGGGAGTAGTTCGTTGCAAACATAATCTCGCTTTTAAGTGTACACGTGTACTTGTTATTTGTGCAGTAGAACGTGCTCAAGCAATTGACCTTTTTCGCAAGAAAAAGTGAAAGGTCTTTAAAGACATATGTTCTATCAAGAGAGGTTGTGAAGGACCAAAAGCGTCATCTGTCACAAAAGACAATCATAGGTGTCTACAGATACTTAAATGATGGTCTTTAATGGCAGGTTATCTTTCCTAAGGGTGGTCGCTCAAAACAGTGTTCTGATGTAGCAAAAAAATAAAACTTCTTACCAGTTTAGAATCTGCTAATCTATCTTAGAACAGCGTAGTGTTCAAGTTGTCGGGGTTTATTTTGTTTCTTTGTTTTTTTCTTTCGCTTAAGGGTATTTCTCCCAATGTTTAATTGCTAGTGCTGTTCCCTTTTCGTCTTTTCTTTCTTTCTATCTTTCTATTATTTTTTTTTTAAATTCGCTTCAGAAAACGTGAGAGTATTTTCCCCGTGGACTACTAATGTTTTTCCTGTCATAGATTTTTCGTGCTAACCTTGACCTAGTTTAAATGTGTGCTGGTCTGTGATTAGAAACTTTACGGCCTTGAGTCGTGCGGTTCTAACTCGACCAGCACACAAATTATTCTTTTCGGTGTTTGCCCACCGGCTGTCATATGACTAGACATGCACCGTCTACTCTTTTGTGATCCTTCATGCCCGAACTTAAAGTGCCTCTACATGTCAGTTTTTGAAGTAAAATTGTATCGGTAGACTGTTAAAATTTGATTCCAATGATACAAGTCATTTTGCTCTAAGGTGAACCGATCAGCCGTTATGACTGAAGAAAGGGTCAGAGAATCTCGATTTTCCGATCACTGACGGAAACGCTCCGGAAAGATCCGAGCAATCAGCTGGCGGCAGACATCTTTCCAAAGTCCCACAACTCGTTACTAAAAATCTCTGACGTTTCTTCCGGTCTCGCAGCAAATAGTACACCTATCTATTTGAACCTGAAATTCCGGCTGGTCAGCAAGTAATGCGTGTTGGACAACAGAACGACGAACTTCACAACGTGAAGCTTCTGCAAAGCACAGACTGGTAAGTGTGTCGGAAAAGCTTCGCCTTACCGATAGATAGGGAGGTAGACGGGCCGGTCTCTAGATCGGACGGCATTCGGTAGCATGGCACAGCTACGTCAGGCTGTATCACAAGATTAAAAATAATCGTACAGCAACTGATTTTGCGGAAAAAATAGTGTTTCTTATAGATCATGACCTGTACGACAATGTTGATGAACAGCGCTCTTACATTGTCAGTCAACGGCAACTTGTTATTAGCAGAAGTGCATGTATGTTTTCTGCCAGTGCTGCCACGGTTTAATTTTTTAAGACTGCTGGAGGCAAATCGTCCAGCACTTTCACTTATAATGAGCACCTTTAGCCCAGACATGGATAAGAAGCCGTAGAAATAATTCATATTCACTTTTCAGTGCACAATCGACTTCAAGGCTATCAAATGTCAATGTGTTGTGACCGTGACAACAGCACTGAAATTCCTGGCAGGGACTTGATGTCCCCGATTTGTGTGTGGCAACATAAAATGTGATGACGCAGCATGGAATGCCGTTTAGATGCAACCCAGCTTTGGACCAGGGTTGAACTGTACCTTGCTCCAACCCAGGTTGTGCCAAGTGTATATACTCCATCCTAGGTTTGGGTACAAGTACAACACAGGTTGACGTGCAAACAGCCTCAGCATCATATATTTACCAACAAAACTGGCTTGATTATATTGAGATGAGATTTGTTTTTCTAATCACCCAGATTATGTCTGAATAAGCATTGATTTGTAAAATCTGGAAAGTAAGTTGCAACTGTTTTATGTGTGCAGCCTACCAATACCATATCTGTGGGCAATAGTAATTTTTTAGACATAACAAATTGTGCTCACGATAGTTATGTATGTATTGAGGGCGGATTACACTGATTAAATAAATTTTTTTAAAGGAGCATGTCCCATGACTTTACTGTAATGCAATGTTGAAAGGAAGAACTGCCTTAATTCACTAATTGATGGTGCATGTATTGTAATGTAATTGTGCTCAGTCAACAGGGACTTGCTCGCTATACATGTATGTATAGTTGCAAGCTGTTGACCATTGGAAAATTTAACATACTATTAATTTACAGGTGTCATGGAAATTGTGTTGTTTGGCGTGTGCTTGAGGGGTGCTGCTGTTGCTCGAGTCACCATCTGTCAGTGTGGGCTAAAGTTCTGAGCCGCAGGTATTATTGCTCCCTCTCTCTCTCCCCTATCTCAAAACACACACACACACACACACACACACACACACACACACACACACACACACACACACACACACACACACATTGAAAAAAAGTTGAAGAAATGTATGCAGAAAGACATGAAGACTGAGGAGTAAGTATCTTACAGACATGTGTACATGTAGTGTACAGTGAAAAAGTGAAAGTGCTGGAGTGTTAGTGTTAGGACAGCTGAAAATAGTAGTTATTTCTCCAGGTATTATATGGCGCCAGCTTAGATTTACCATCAAGAAGTTTTGACATTCCAAATCCAAAATAAATTCCATATTTAAAGGTACAAACATATGACATATCAAATTCTAAATAAGATGCCACATCCTGTGTGTTGATAACACTTTTATTTCTGGTATTGCACTGCACAAACAGCATTGTGTACATAACCATTTACATTGTCACGAAAGTTTACTACACATATTTTCACAGCAATAATGCCAAGAAGATATTACAAAAACCACCGTAGCAAGATTGTTCAATAAATTAATTATCAGCTAGAGGGAAGCAGTTTTTGAAGCACAAAAAAAACTGAACATGCTTAGGAGGAAGAAAGTATGTAAACGTGACAACATTGTTCAATTTTCAAAATAAATTGATCTCTCAAATAAAGCCTGGGGAAAAAAAACGCGTTATATCCTATATCATTTTTTATGTCGTTAACCCACTGTCCGGTATTCTGTCATCATGACATGTATTTTCAGCATCTTTTATAACCATAATACATTTTGTGTTTATGTATAAAATGACATCAGCACACAAGTCAGGGACACACTCGATGTAAATTCATGCACCGCACTGAAGCTGAATTTAGTAAAGCATTTTTAACCCACATCATACTGAGGCTATAAGCTTCAAATTTTTACACTGCTATATGCAAGCTACATAGTAGTATGTACAGATAAGGATATAGACCAATGAAAAGGGTGGTGCCAGAATAGCTTGGCACCTCTATTCTGGCACCACCCTTAAAAACTATTTTAGGCAAACTTATTTTACACACTGGTGCATTCCGAATGATAAGGGTTTACATAACAGCAAATGGTAATGTTGATGACACAGCTGCAGCACCAGCCCTGAAACTAAAGTGAAAGTCTAAAATTTTGTCCACCAGCCTTTGGCTAGTGCCTTTCGAGTTATATTAACAAACTGAAAATGTAGTTTCAGATTTAGGTCGGAAAAAGTACAGATTGCAAAACGCACGAGCGCACTCGCATTTGGCGAGTGGGGTTTTTTTTTTTACTAACCAAAAAACAAATCACTCACCATGGCTAGTGAATTACTCGCCATTGTCAGGGCTGAGCACTGCATGTTAAATGATTGTTATGGAGGCCCATTCAGGGTTATTATAAGAGAAAACAAAGTAAGCAAAACACTGTATAGGCTCTATCAATTAAAGCAAATGAGCAAACCAGCATAACATAAAACAGGGATCATACAACAGTGGGATAAATACATTAAACCATGGCTGCTACTGGGTTTTGCAAGCCTCGGCATGCTTTTTGGCCCACGTGTGAAGTGAAAGTGAGTATGTTCTGGGCCGGTGGTCGTCATCTGTCTTCCAGAGTGTCCGTGGTAAACGTTAACGTTGGCATTTTGCAGAGACTATTCAAGCCACAGTCTTCAAGTTTGGTCCAAGGATACTTTGTGGCAATATCTTTCTAAACATACCAATGTGAGTGACCTCTCACAAAGGTCAAGGGGATCAGGGAATAGGTGAAAAATAGCTGTATTTTGACATAATTTATTTTGTCACAAATGCTATTGACAACTTCAAACCCAAACATGGTACAAAGATACCTGATGTGAAGACCTTTCTATGCATACTTATTTTGTTGATCCCGTGCAAAAGTAAAGGGTCATAAGAGGTCGGCAGATGTGTGTAAAATGTCAATTTGTGATAGAATTGTAGTTATCAACAGTATTGCAAACTTTCTCAATCAAACGTGGCATAGAGGTAGCTGATGATAAGACCTTCCTATGTATACTAATTTAGTCAACTCATCACAAAGGTAACGGGTCACGAGGTTTGACACTAACAGATGTGTGAAAACTTATTACATTGTGAGAAAACATGGATTTTGGCGTGGTGCATAAGCCATTCCTTCACTGATTGTCACAAAGGTCGCACATGTAGATGGAAACAAGTCAGCCATAAAGGCTTTGCCTTTCTTGTTACACACAGTACTTGCAGGACCTTGGAGTCAGAGCTTGTGTGTGAACAGCATGTGTCAGCTTGTGAATCATCACCATTCATGGTTTAACGTACACATAATGACTTAATGCCCCCATCAGGGATTATTAGTCGTATTGTATTGTATAGCACGTCAATGCATTAACTACAAATTTTATAGGTAATTGAATCCTATTGTATTATAATATATATTTTAGTTCAAATACGTACTATGACATTACAGCACAATAGCAAACTACATGTATGTACCATTTCTGCACTTTCGAACATCTGTTGTGTGTTTTGCAAAACGTCCTTTCGTCATGTACATGTATTTGTCTTACAGTTATATGTATTTGTCTTACACTGACACACAAACAGATGTCAGACTTTATTATCCTATATTTTTCTTTCACATATATTGCAGGCATTACAGCATATGGACTGCTAACTCAGAGGCGCTGTGGAATTTTGGGAAGCTGCATCAGATTTGAAGTGCCTTTGCAATTATGTACACTAAAGGCCATTATTGATAACTAGTGGTCTTATCAAAGCATAGTATGTTACATGCCTCGTATAGCTATTTGCACAATAAATGTCACAAAAATCATGAGACTTTGACTGTTATGGCCCTGACAAAGTATAGATGCCAATGATCACAAAATATAAGGATCAAAGTCTTCCACCACTGAGGATTTTTTTAAAAGGTGCATTGTGTTGCACTATGAACACATAAAACAACTGAAGTCCAGTGATGGTTTTCTCTCGTGTTTATTTCAGTCTAAAGAGCATTGTCTGGGGTTGGGCAAGACCAACCACAGACTACAATTCGGTCGTTCTTTCACTAGTCGCTCTCTCTTCTACTTTCGTCCATCTCTCTCACTCTCCTCTCACTCTCCTCTCGTTGTGTTCCCTCTCTCGTTGTGTGTCTGGTTGTGTGTTCCCTAGTATGTATATACCCTTGCCCTTATCAATCATCTTCCCACTTAGGACCCGCCCCTCGTTTAGGGCCGGTCCCGTTACGTGATTATGGCGTCCCCGCGTGCGGACGGTCCCGTTAATTAGAGGCCACCCATTTCCCATATAGTAACAGTTTCCGGAGGGCCGGTCCGTTATCTTGATTAGAGCTGCCCGGCACGTCCGGTAGTTACATACAGATGCTACCCATATCGCGCGTCACCGGAAACTACATCTGGATGCCACGTGGCGACATGTGTAGTGCAACATTCCTCCCTAACCCGAGAAAAATACATCCCGTTCAGGATTATTTTTCTTTCTTGCTCAGGGGGTTTACACTTCCGGACATAATAATATAATTACACATCATTACACAATCAAAATACATTTCAGATTGGTGCGTAATATCTTGTCCAACTATAACAACAATTATTCCATACACATAATATAAAATAAAAGAGAAAGAGTTCATTGTCAACACTGAAATTGTTCGTCTCTCATGGGCACCGTTGCGCTCACAGTCCCAACATAATTCCTCCACCTCGTAGGTCGCCTCATTTCAAGGCCGGGTATAGGATTTCACGACTGGCGATGTCGCCTTCAGTTCCACCCTGTCTTCCATCATCAGTGCGGAGGCACTTGCTCCATAGACGTCATTGTCGTCCGCCACAGTTGTAGCCACTGATCCCGGGTCCAGTGTAGGTCGAGTGACCCCACTATGTCCTCGCCTAAGTCTCGATAAAGGGCCAGCTTTTAACAAATCGAAATATCGGGCTACTCCCACTATTTCGCCTACACTTGACATGATTACTGCCATTACTAATAAATTATAAACGCTATCTGCTAAACCCAATATCCTGAGACAGAGGACGAACCTCATCTTGCACGTCTGCAAAATGTAATTTACACCCGTAGTCGTATATTCATACTCCCAAAACTGCATTATCTGCACGATTTCCTGATTGATCCTCTCTCAATACCACTTGAGAGTTGCATTTTAAATGAAGCCTAAAGTAGATCTCCTATAGCCTTTAATAACCGCCTCACCCCTTTACTCCTAGACTTGGGCAGGATTGCGTCTACATGCTTTATCCTATCATCATCAGAGTCATCTGATGTGCCTTCGCCCGAGCTAACATCAGCCGATTCTGCTTCGACTGTTTGTCTCCTCTTCTGGCGTCTAACCCTTTTTGCTAACTCCATGAGAGGTATGTCGTCTTCTGAGGACGAGTTCTCCCGTTCACTACGCTGTCTTTTGATCCAACTTTCTCTTGAAGGTAAGTCGCCTACATCTTCGCTGTCACTGGAAGAGCTGTCTTCCGGTGCGATCGCATAATTAGTCTTTCTGAGGGGCCTAATTGTTTCCGCTGAGGGTTTAGGCCACTCATCTAACTTAGCGAGTCTTATGTGCTCTCTCTTGGCTTGACTTCGCGAACGAAGATTTTATAGGAGTTGCCCACGACGTCTGCAGGCTTGTTCGTGGCTGCGGAGGCCAATCCGAGACAGGCAGGTTCGACCGCAGTGGCTGCAGGGGAAGGTATGGCCAGGGTTCTGAGCTGTGGCATCTCTGTTTTTTCTCCTGAGCCGCTTGTCCTTAAGGCTAGCTCTGTGAGAGTCCTCAAAGGAGACAGCTGCCTTGTAATGGTGGAGCGCCAGGTGTCACGGTCCGCAGCAAGCGAAGACCACTGGTGGTGGTCGATTTGGCAGGCACTAAGTGACTTCTTGAGACAGTCTTTGTATCTCTTCTTTGGTGCCCCTCTGTCACGGTGTCCAGTAGCAAGCTCGCCGAACAGGGTGATCTTTGGTAGGCGATGATCCTCCATCCTGGAGACATGCCCCGCCCAGCGGAGCTGTGTCCGCAGCAGCAAAGCCTCGATGCTCACAGTTTCAGCCTGTTCAAGGACCTCGACGTTGGTGACATAGTCACTCCAGTGAATGCCCAGGATGGTACGCAGGCAGCGCTGGTGGAAGCGTTCGAGGAGTCGTAGTTGGCTGCGGTAGAGGGCCCAGGACTCGGAACCATACAGCAGGGTGGTGAGGACCATGCACCACAGCTCTGTACACGCTGATCTTGGTGCCTGTTTTCAGCTGTTGATTGTGCCACACCCGCTTGAAAAGTCGCCCGAAAGCGCTGTTCGCTTTTGCCAGCCTGCTGTCAAGCTCCTTGTCCAGCTTGGCGTCCGACGTGATAACGCAGCCAAGGTAAGTAAACTGGTGCACTGACTTTAGTTCAGACTCGCCAATGGTGATGTGAGGAGGGCGATACACTGTCTTGGGTGCCGGCTGATGGAGGACCTCTGTCTTTTTCAGACTGACCTCGAGTCCAAAGAGCTGGGCAGCATCTGCGAAGCAAGTCGTGATGCGCTGCAGGGCTCTCTCTGTGTGTGCAACGAGGGCAGCATCATCAGCAAAAAGCAGCTCACGAATCAGTTGGTCTAGGGTTTTCGTGTGGGCCTGCAGTCGTCTGAGGTTGAACAGGCTGCCATCGAGACGATACCTGATGTACACTGCATCGTCATCATCGAGGTCCACTGTGGCCTGCTTCAACATCATGCTAAAAAAGATGGTGAAGAGGGTCGGTGCCAGCACGCAGCCCTGCTTTACGCCGTTGAGAATAGGGAATGGTTCTGAGAGGTCATTGTTGAGTCTGACCTGGCCTTGCTGGTCCTCGTGTAGCTGGACAATCATGTTGAGGAACTTTGGGGGACAGCCAAGTCGCTCCAGGATCTGCCACATGCCTTGCCTGCTCACAGTGTCGAACGCTTTTGTTAGGTCGACAAATGTTACATACAGCCCTTTGTTCTGCTCGCGGCACTTCTCCTGTAGCTGTCTCAGCACAAAGACCATATCGGTGGTGCTCCTGTTTGCTCTGAAGCCACACTGGCCCTCTGGGAGTTGGTCTTCAGCGATGGCAGGTACCAGCCGATTCAGGAGCAGCCTTGCAAGGATTTTCCCAGCAATGGACAGCAGGGTAATTCCCCGATAGTTGGAACAGTCAGACTTCTCGCCTTTGTTCTTGTAGAGGGTGATAACGACTGCATCACGGAGATCTTTTGGTAGTGTTCCTTCCTCCCAGCAGCAGAGAAAGAGGTCATGGAGCTTGTTGTGCAGTGCTGTGCCTCCATGTTTCCAGATCTCTGGCGGTATTCCATCAATGCCTGCTGCTTTGCCACTCTTGAGCTGGTGGATGGCTGTGAGGGTCTCTTCAGCGGTGGGCGGTTCGTCCAATTCAACCTTTACTGGGAGGTGTGGGATTTGTAGGATGACTGCTTCTTGAACAGTGCGCTCAGCGCTGAAGAGGCTCTGAAAGTATTCCGACCAGCGGTTCAAGATGGAGGTATTATCTGTGAGGAGTGCCTGGCCATTCGCGCTTCGCAGGGGACTTTGTACCAGGTGCCTGGGGCCATACACTGCTTTCAGTGCTTCGTAGAAGCCCCTGTAGTCACCATTGTCAGCACAAAGCTGGGTCCTCTGTGCAAGTCTGGTCCACCACTCATTCTGGAGATCTCTGAGCTTGCGCTGGAGACTGCTGCAGACGAGGCGGAAGGCAGACTTCTTCACAGGGCAGGAAGGTGGGCTAGGTGGGCCTGATGAGCTCTGCATGCACTTTAACTACTTCACCAGTCAACTGGTTCCTAATCCTGTACGTTACTGGGGTTGTTTGCTGGATCACTCTAAATAAGGTTTCCATTTGCTGTCTAGCTTGTTTTTCCTTTGATTATTTTTATAGTACACTGGGTCCCCGACTTTAATTTCGTCACTTTTGACCTGTCGGTTTGCATATTTTGCACCCCTCTTCTGTGATTTTTTTATCCGTTGGTGCACCTGGGTGAACAATTTGTGCTGTTGTTTTAAGGCTACCTTATGAAGGTCCTCTCCGACATATTTCCGTCTAGGCCTCAGTATGTTATCTAATGGTAACACTGGATCTCTGTTATACAGTAGAAAGAATGGAGAGCACCGAGTCGTTTCTGAAACGCTAACCCTGTATGCCGACAACGCATGATTGATGTGCAAATCCCACGTTTGGATATCTTCCTGTATTTTCTTCGACATGATATCATTCATGGTACGATGAAATCTTTCTACCTTGGCGTTAGACTGTGGATGATAATAGCTCGTCAAGACATGATCTATGTTTAGTTCACTGAGAACCTCCCTCATGATCCGATTGACGTTTTCTGTGCCATTATCAGTAACCACCTGCAAAGGACAGCCGTGTCGAGGAATTATCTCATCCATCAAGATTTGAGCAACAGTTTCTGCCGACTTATCTGGTGCTGGAAAGCACTCTGGATATCCACTGTAATGGCAAACAAACCCTAAAATGCACTTGTTCCCAGACAGACTAGTAGGGAATGGACCCTGTATGTCTACACTAACCTTTGCAAAAGGGATATGGAGGGACGTCCATTTCCTGCACTGGGGCTTTCTGTTTCTGCAAAACCCTTTGCTGACAGGTAATGCAACCGCCTATGTACTCGTTCAACCCCCTGTACATGTTTGGCCAGAAATACTTCTGTTTGATGGTGTTGTAAGTCTTATCAAGGCCCATGTGCCCATTTCCGTCATGATACTGGTTTACGACATGCTCCACCAAATGGGATGGCACCACTAATCTCGCTACTGGATCGTCATCAATATTCGACAAGAAATACAAGACATCTTCTATGAACAAATACCTCCTTTTTACACTGGCCGGTGCTTCCTCGTTCAGTAGCTGCTCTTTCAACTTAACAATGTCTGGATCCTTGTCTTGCTCCGTGATCATATCGAACCCTGTCACCTCTACCTTTTCTAAAGTTTCTATAGGATCATCCGTCTGACAACTTGCAAACTGCTTTGGTCTAAACTGACTAGAATTAATCACCCCTATCTGGAACGCATTGTCGCTCACTTCCATAACTATTTCTTCCGTGTCTTCTGATACTAACTCCTTTCCGTCTATTTGCGGCACTCTAGACAACAAATCAGCCAACACATTCTGTGGCCCTGGAATGTACTCTATAGTGCAGTTGTACCCTGCGATCCCTAGCACCCACATCTGAATCTTCTTATTCTGCATAGGTGACACTAAGAGATACTTTAACGGTTTGTGATCTGTGCGAACAACGAATTGCGCATTGTGCAAATAGTGGTCTAACTTCTGTAATGCATAATGGATTGCAAATGCTTCCTTTTCTATGGTAGACCACTTCTTCTGGCTCTGGCTCAACCTATGGGACAGAAAGTAAATAGGCTTTTCTGTCTTGAGTCCTGTGCTGTCCTCACTTTCTTGCGTCAGACACGCCCCGATACATGTGTCACTATCATCCGTGTACAATACATATGGACGTCTCGAGTCCGGATATACCAACAAAGGAACTACTGACAAACTTTGTTTGAGAAAATCAAACGCCTGTTGACACTGATCAGACCATTTGAATCTGGCAAATTTCCTTGTCAAGTTGATGATGGGTTCGGCTATCTCAGAAAAGTTGGGTATGAACCTGCGATAGTATGACATCATTCCAATGACACTGCGACACTCCCTTATACATGTTGGATTCGGCAATGTCCGAATTGCTGACACCTTTTCTGGGTCTGGTTTGACTCCTTCCTTCCCTATCACAAACCCTAAGTATTGTGTTTCCTCCGCGAAGAACTGACATTTCTTCAGTTTCAACTTGAGTTTATGTTGTCTGAGTCTACCGAACACATCCTCTATGTGCTGATAATGCTGTTCCTTGGTTTCGGAGAAGATGAGAATATCATCCCTATATGCCGAACAAAATGTCTCTAACCCCCTCAACACTGTGTTCATCAACAGCGTGAACACACTAGGTCCCTGGCAAAGTCCAAACGGCATGACTGCGAACTCAAAAAGTCCCTTGTGACAAGCGAAAGCCGTTTTCTCACTAGTCTCTTGATCCGCCATCTCTACCTGCCAGTATCCCGATTTCATATGTAACGCACGCAGACTTGCCCACAGTCGTACGCACAGACTCTCACGCAACAGACGCATACACCGCCACCGACTCAGACGGGCGCATTCATGCGGTAAAACACAACACACGGGCTCCCTTTCTAAAGTAACCTTTATACACTATAAATGAGAAGAACGACTTAAATGATTATCAACTATATACACTGTTCTATTATCACACCACACACGTATCACAATATCTTTGCCAGGTTAGGTCTTAGTTCCACATTGCCTCCAACCTGTTTGATGTTGTTGCCTGGTTACGTTGGTCCTTCTCACGTCTAGGCGTGAAAGTCCTTAGTCGTACGCTTATTGCCGTCCTGTCTCTTCGGGCACGGACGTCCTTCTTCTCGTACGGTACTCAGTTCTCGCTTGGACTTGGGTGTCTTGGTCCCCAGTCAGACTCACTCTCAGAAGAGCTGGAGGGATGACCTCACGTAGGTCCCACCTGCGACTCGACGTCTCGGCGTCCGTCTTTCCACTCTTGTTACAAGAACTCTGAATAGACAACAAAAGTCCCAACGTAACACTTGCTAAACAAACATATTGGATCAATGAGAAACGTCACGTAACCTGGCTGATACAAATAACTCACACGTTCATTCACACACCCACACGTGCTTCATAAACTGTCTATTTTCGTATCACCCCCATATCTCTGTCACTATCTTGAAACAGACTATAGCCTAACACTGTTGCTATACATTACTCTATACACTGGAAAAGACTATGCTTAACCAACCACGTACTATCTTCATAGCGGCTTAGACATACACACTTCACATTCCTTTAGTCATCTAACTCGGTAAACAACTGTATACAAAAACACCGGTTACTTCACCGAATTCTAAACATACTATACTAAACCAAACCGGAACACCGCTATACAACCACATTAATCTTACCACGCATACTGTCTTTAACTAAACAACTATCAATGCTACGTTTATAGAAACATCTACCTGAAACCGCTTCAGAGTCTTGGAATGCGGGCTAGGTAACTCAAACACAACCGTTCCATACGACAAAACAGCCCGCACACCCGATCTAAACCTCTGACAGTCACAGCTTCCGCCTAGAACTCACTAAACAGAACTCACTAAAAATCCCGTGCTAACCATGTCTTACAGATTTCCCGTGCGTCTAATGCCACCACAAACAAACCGTTAACAAAACCCGTACCGTACTAATCCTACTCGTTAACAAAAACCGTACCGTACTAATCCTAATGTATGAGCACTATGCACGAGCATAGAGCTTCATCACAATTCCCCCTTCCTCGGGAAAAAAAGAAACGACCGAGTTTCTTTTTAAGACTACTCGACGTAATATTATCCGAAAACAGGAAAGGACTAACTTTGACTATCCAGAAAGCAAAAATAGAACTGGCTTAAACCTCAACGTACACTCTCGGATCGCACAGCATACACAAAAACAGAACCAACGCGCTAAAACCTCCAGAAATGAAATCGATCCAACGACTGCCCACACGATCGCGAGACTCCAATCTCCGATCTACCTACATATTATTGGGTGCTGAGCCGCATTTCTGTCCGCAACAGAAGTATGCCGTCTCCAGCCAACCCGACTATTGGGCCACACCCGCCGACCGATTCCCTGATTCTGGACGGAAATAACACCGTCACCCTGCTCACGAGCACGCTTGCTCTGAGCTCCCGTCGCGACTGATGCGACTACATCGCGAGGAACGTGAGCTCGCTTAATCGCCCCGACTCTACTGATGACTGGCTGCACACCCTTCATGTTACCCAGAACTAAATCTACTACTGGCTCGTCGATGACACACGAAACCAGATCACCTGTGAAAAACTCCGTGTCAACTTCTATCTTAGCTAACTGAAAAACTTCTATCTTGCCTCCAAACGAAACTCCCCCATCCGGGTCTGCCCTGGGGGACTTGGGTGGGGTAGTACTTTTAGTTCCAGGGTCACCCTGGTCAGCCCATAGGTGAGTTTTCTCTCTATTCTGGGCATGTGTTTCTGTCTACCTTGGTCCATTCACCTGTATTTGCCTTTTTAAAACTCTCCTACTGTCTGCACTGCCTGTAGCTCTTGATATTGGATGTGTGTTGCTAAATGGTCTTAGCTTATTAGCCCCATGTGTTAGGTTTTTAATGTATTGACCGCTGGCGACATACATCAATGTCTGTTATTTTTTTTTTCACAGCAGTGCAGGCACGTCCTGAGAAAGCCTTGTTGCTGTCGGGACGTTAAGCAATGTACAATCAATCAATCAATCCAAACGAAACTACTTTCTGCGTCTCCCCTGTGAACTGATCTGGTCTAACAAGGCTACGCCTGACCCCCGCGGTCGTCGTACCTGAGTCACGGAGAACAGAAACAAGACATCCATTAACCGCAACACCGTCTACCAGTGGTAGGCAACCACCTTCGTCATCTGAACACACTGCGCCCAGCTGTGGTTCCTCCCCGACCGGGAACGCAAAACTGGCTACGTGAGTGGGCTGCACCGCCCCCTCCACCATACCAGGATTATTAGGACCTTGATGAGCCAGATGACCGTGCTCCTGATAACTAGTATACTGCGCGCCTGCACTGTAGTACGGACAGCTCCGACTGAAGTGCCCGTACCCACGACAAGAAAACACTGAGTGTCCGAACTCGCAACACGACCACGACCATACCCACGCAAAGAAGTCCCTCCACGTGCGTACGGATCGCTACCGCCATTGCTGTTACCTCGATCACCGCGTCGAAAACGCAAAGTACCTCTACCGTTAATCCGCTGGCCTCCACGTAAAGTATTGACCCCCCCGGTAACCCTCAGACGTGCTAGCGGCGACCAACCCGACTGGCGGTGTCTCGGTCCTACGCGCGAGGTTTTTCGTAGGATGCGCCATCCGAAAAGCCTCCGCGTTCTGCACTAACTCGTCCGTAGTCTTGAGGTTACGCTCTCTCAAGAATACCGCTAGATCCTTGGAAACGCTCCCAAAGAACTGTTCAGCCAACATGAGATCGAACAATGCTTCGTACGTGTGGTCGATCTTTGACAGTTCGACCCAACGTACGAGCAAATGGGACAACCGTTTGCCAAACGACATAAACGATTCCCCTGTCTCTGGCCGACAAGCTCTCAAGCGTTCTCTAAAACCTTCCGCATTACACTGGAACTTCTGCAAGAGACACTCCTTCAAAGTATCGTACTCTATGTTCCCCGAAACGGTCAAACTATGGTAAAGACTCAAGGCCTGACCCTCTAGCACAGACGAAAGCAAAACGGGCCAGTTGGCAGGAGGCCAACTCAACGCCTGCGCATGAGACTCAAAACGACACAAAAAAGCGTCAATAGAGTCCACGGACTCTTGAAACATTGGCAGTTTAGGAAAATTCCGTATGCCCCGGCCTACTGAATCACTATCTGGTCTAGATCCCGCATCTCGAGCTAACTGTAGTTGCACCTCTCTATCTCTCTCCTTTTCTTCCCTCCGATACTCTAGTTCCTTCTCTCTTAACGCATGTTCCCTCGCGTCCTTCTCTCTCTGAAACGCTAGAAACTTCTCGTCCTTCTCTCTCTGAAACGCTCTCTCTTCTCTCTGTACTTCTAATTCCTTCTCTTTTAAGACCCTTTCTTTCTCTTCTCGCTCTCTCTGAGCTTCTAACTCTTTCTCCTTTAGCTCCATTTCCTCTTTCTTAAGTATTCTGTCTTTCTCTTCTCTCTCTCTCTCTCTCTCTCTCTCTCTCTCTCTCTCTCTCTCTCTCTCTCTCTCTCTCTCTCTCTCTCTCTCTCTCTGAATTTCTAGCTCTTTCTCCTCCTTCTGTATCTGCATTTCCAACTCTTTTTCCTCTCTAAGTCTACGAATCTCAAACTCTTTCTCGTCTTTAACCCTCTGAACTTCTAACTCCTTCTCCTTTAATGCTCTTTCTCTCACCCTATCCTCCCTATCCCTACACTTCTCCACATAGTCAAAAAGTTTCTCATCCCTAAGTCCTAACCTTTCACCCTGTTTAATGTACGCCTCTACCGGGTCTACCTCCATACTTGCAACAATTTCCCACACTTGAAAAAGTAAAATTACAAATACCACAACCAAATGAACGGCAAAACTTAAAATGCAAACTCACAACAATATCAACTACCTACGCAGAAAATAGTGACCTACTTGACGTCCAGATGGAACGAAAATTAAGAACGATAGAAAGAAGAGCAAGGAAAAAGAACACTACCTATACAACAGGAAGACACAAGTACTAATTCCTCGTAAGATCCAGAAAACTACAGAAATAGCGGATCTTACCCCCTAGAATCGGAGAGGGGAATCTAACACAACAACATGCACATAGCAACAAATCCTACTCTAAAATCGCTACTCACTAACCTACCGCTAAAACAGGGTCACCACTGTAACGCACGCAGACTTGCCCACAGTCGTACGCACAGACTCTCACGCAACAGACGCATACACCGCCACTGACTCAGACGGGCGCATTCATGCGGTAAAACACAACACACGGGCTCCCTTTCTAAAGTAACCTTTATACACTATAAATGAGAAGAACGACTTAAATGATTATCAACTATATACACTGTTCTATTATCACACCACACACGTATCACAATATCTTTGCCAGGTTAGGTCTTAGTCCCACATTGCCTCCAACCTGTTTGATGTTGTTGCCTGGTTACGTTGGTCCTTCTCACGTCTAGGCGTGAAAGTCCTTAGTCGTACGCTTATTGCCGTCCTGTATCTTCGGGCACGGACGTCCTTCTACTCGTACGGTACTCAGTTCTCGCTTGGACTTGGGTGTCTTGGTCCCCAGTCAGACTCACTCTCAGAAGAGCTGGAGGGATGACCTCACGTAGGTCCCACCTGCGACTCGACGTCTCGGCGTCCGTCTTTCCACTCTTGTTAGAAGAACTCTGAATAGACAACAAAAGTCCCAACGTAACACTTGCTAAACAAACATATTGGATCAATGAGAAACGTCACGTAACCTGGCTGATACAAATAACTCACACGTTCATTCACACACCCACACGTGCTTCATAAACTGTCTATTTTCGTATCACCCCCATATCTCTGTCACTATCTTGAAACAGACTATAGCCTAACACTGTTGCTATACATTACTCTATACACTGGAAAAGACTATGCTTAACCAACCACGTACTATCTTCATAGCGGCTTAGACATACACACTTCACATTCCTTTAGTCATCTAACTCGGTAAACAACTGTATACAAAAACACCGGTTACTTCACCGAATTCTAAACATACTATACTAAACCAAACCGGAACACCGCTATACAACCACATTAATCTTACCACGCATACTGTCTTTAACTAAACAACTATCAATGCTACGTTTATAGAAACATACCTGAAATCTAGGCTTCAGAGTCTTGGAATGCGGGCTAGGTAACTCAAACACAACCGTTCCATACGACAAAACAGCCCGCACTCCCGATCTAAACCTCTGACAGTCACAGCTTCCGCCTAGAACTCGCTAAACAGAACTCACTAAAAATCCCGTGCTAACCATGTCTTACAGATTTCCCGTGCGTCTACTGAATGCCACCACAAACAAACCGTTAACAAAACCCGTACCGTACTAATCCTACTCGTTAACAAAAACCGTACCGTACTAATCCTAATGTATGAGCACTATGCACGAGCATAGAGCTTCATCACAATGCTGTTCCTTGGTTTCGGAGAAGATGAGAATATCATCCCTATATGCCGAACAAAATGTCTCTAACCCCCTCAACACTGTGTTCATCAACAGCGTGAACACACTAGGTCCCTGGCAAAGTCCAAACGGCATGACTGCGAACTCAAAAAGTCCCTTGTGACAAGCGAAAGCCGTTTTCTCACTACTCTCTTGATCCGCCATCTCTACCTGCCAGTATCCCGATTTCATATCTAACCTTGTGAAATATTTTGCCTTCCCCAGGAAGGACAAAATATCGTCTATGAGCGGTAGTGGATACGACGACTTCTTAGTAATCTCGTTTAGCTTTCGAAAGTCAACGCACAACCTCTTTGAACCATCTTTTTTGGTTACTACAACTAAGCTGAAAGACCATGGCGACATTGATCTTCTGATGATCCCTGCCTCTAACATCGCATCTACTGCCTTGTCTACTATCTCTCTATCCTGCAAAGGAACGCGGTAAGGTTTCACCCTTATTGGAGCGTGGTCTCCAGTGTCTATGCTCATTTTGACAGTGTTGGTGCGCCCTAAGTCCAGATCGCTACTCGCGAACAAATCGGAATGCTCCGATACCAGTTTAGTGACTGTGGACCTGATTGCGTCAGGCGCATCGATTTCTGTCAGATCAATGGAAGCGACTTCTCGTCCTTCCGTTCTGTTAGACACTGACTCTACCTGACTTACGCTGTTAGCCCTGCCTACCACACATCCCCTTTTTAGCCTGAACGTTTTGTTGGTGTGATTCACTCACTCACAACTAACAAAGGAAATGGCTTTGTTTCTCACGCTACCCCGCTCATCACAGATAGTCCTGGCTCTTCTGCAACAAACCCCCTATCTGTCGCAGAGACTTCTAAACATTTTTCTTTACTGAAGTACTGTGTACTCTTTATTCTAACCTGACAAATCTCCGCTGTATGTGGTTTCAATACTTTTGTCTTGTGTACTCTGACTAACGAAGATATGTGCATGTCTTGTTCGTAAGGTACATACGCATTCCCGACCCTAACCTTTCTCAAATCAAAATAGATGCGTGCTCTGTTCTTATCAAGCCAATCGTTTCCCAAAATGAAATTTCTATTCATCTCTTTCACTACATAAAAACGATGTTTGAACGACTGCTTTTCAATTTTGAAGTCCAGTTCTATACTGCCCACAACTCCTAGCGCTTCCCCACTGACTGACTGTAGTGATACACTTCTTTTCTCTAGCCTTGGCTTGTTCTGCAATTTTTCATACGACTTCTTGCTAATTAACGATACTTCCGCCCCTGTATCTATGAGACTTCTAAACTTTTGACTTCCTACCTTAAAGACTATGCATTTTGGACTCCCCGCTAAGTTGATGCTAAAGGATTTACTGTTTCCCCCGTTCTGCTCACCGGCTTCTCGTGGTGCAGAACGTTCTAGTTTCCCTGTCGCTCCTGTCCTATCCTAGCCCTGCAATCTCTTTGTCGGTGGCCATAACCCCCGCATCGCCAACACCGCACGTGTTGATACATTTGCTGTGGCAAAGACGACTTTTGCTGACCGACTGCGTGGATCCGCCTAGCCTTGCAATCGCGTGCCTTGTGGCGTGGCCGTGAACTGCATCGAAAACACGTCCTATCTCTAGAGTGATCCACTTCTTTTGCAGACTGTTGCTGATCTCCATTGAAGGTGGGGATCAGCTGTGAAATGAGTTGCACATTAACTAAGGATGACAACCTCTCTATCTGACTACCTAATGCGGCCAACACCGGGTCAAATGGGTGTGGTCTTCCTACATATTCTTCTGCCATTTTCACTATAACTACAAAATATTGCTGGCCCTTAATCAAAACTGTAGCGACTATGACACAAAAAGGTCACTCACCTGTTTGTCCAGCGTTGGTGACGGTGGTTGTGGCCCGAGGTCGTTTCGTCTGTGGCCGGCTCCTTCTCAGTCTCTTTTCACGCTCGTTTCACGATCTTCTTTCTGCCTCTCGTTCGGCGTCTTCCATCTCGTTCTGACATCCTGCGCTGGTTCTGTTAAACCCGTTCTGACATCCTGGTCACGGCACCAAAATTGGTTGTTACGTGTTGCACTATGAACACGTAAAACAACTGAAGTCCAGTGATGGTTTTCTAGTCTCGTGTTTATTTCAGTCTAAAGAGCATTGTCTGGGGTTGGGCAAGACCAACCACAGACTACAATTCGCTCGTTCTTTCACTAGTCGCTCTCTCTTCTACTTTCGTCCATCTCTCTCACTCTCCTCTCGTTGTGTTCCCTCTCTCGTTGTGTGTCTGGTTGTGTGTTCCCTAGTACTGTTTTTTTCATTCATTTTCTTCATTTTAAGGTCCCGCTGGCACAAAAGTGATCGGGGACCACCCTAGTATGTATATGCCCTTGCCCTTATCAATCATCTTCCCACTTAGGACCCGCCCCTCGTTTAGGGCCGGTCCCGTTACGTGATTATGGCGTCCCCGCGTGCGGACGGTCCCGTTAATTAGAGGCCACCCATTTCCCATATAGTAACAGTTTCCGGAGGGCCGGTCCGTTATCTTGATTAGAGCTGCCCGGCACGTCCGGTAGTTACATACAGACGCTACCCATATCGCGCGTCACCGGAAACTACATCTGGATGCCACGTGGCGACATGTGTAGTGCAACATTTGGAATGAATCCTCGACCATCTTCAGCCATTCACTGAAAGAAAATAGCACATACACTGCACAAGGAGCAACAAGATATTGTGAACTTTGTGTCATGTACGGGTCACAGCATCATGCACATGATGACATAAAGTGAAGCCTATGATTTTCCTGCTAGTGCTAATACATCTATTGATCTTCAGAAGGCTCACTAACTTACTTTTTGTCATATTTTAAATAATGAAATGGACAAGGAAAAGTAAATATTACACGGGTTAGGGTATCACAGTAGTGCTCAACATGTGACATATAAGTCAATAGCCGCACTTACCCACACAAGTGTGCACATAACGCACAGAAGTGAATGCTGTACTAGGTACTGAGATGTGTTAGGGCCTGGGATCACGGTCCCCATTGCTCCAGCAACAGGGTACAGAATCGCAGGCCATGGCACAATCGGCATACTGCTTGCATACTGACAAAAGTGCATTAACCTTCCCACACGCATACACAGCACACTGCAACACATTATTTTTGTCTTAACATCGTTCCTGTCAGTGCAGCCACCGGCGCTATGAACAGTACCAGTGGATGTGCGCACATGGGGACCAATAACAGCGGTGCCGACATATTTGAAAAGAATTATGAGCCAATGTAAAATGAAAGTTAGAGATCCATACAGCAGCGGCACCAGTATTGAAATGTGCAACAACAAAAAAATCCAATTTATATTATATGGTTGTGTTTCCCTATAGCTGCGTGACAATGGTGCACTGTGTGACACAGCAACAAAGTAGCTGAGCAGCAGGCAGAAAATCACTTGTGTGTTTCCATATAGCGACATGACAGGCAGCATCGCGCCCGTTTTAAGTTTTATAGATATGTTGCTGGTTGCTCTAGCGTTCTGTTAACGGAAATTTTCCATATTACGATGGACAATTTTTTAGAGGGACGAACGAAATGGGAGACCGTCTGTTCCTAGGATGAACAAATCCTGAGAAAAACCCTAATTTATCCCAGCTGTGTTTAAAGTACGCGACCAACTGTAGGGATGCCTGGGATAAAATTTTGGCACACATGCGAAGCAAGAGTGAGTATGTTCTGGGCCAGTGGTCATCTGTCCGCTGTCTCTTGTCAGTCTGCCATCGTCCGTGGTAAACTTTAACATTGGCATTTTCTGCGAGACTAAGGCCACCGGGAATCAGGAAATAGGTCCAAAATAGCCATATTTTGACAAAATGCAATATTTAAAAAAAAATACTATTCACAACTTCAAACACACACTTTGTACAAAGGTACCTGATGGTAAGACTTTTCTATGAATACTACATTTGTAATATGGTTGACCGCACGGAGAGGTCAAGGGTCACAAGAGATCAGGAAATGGGTCAAAAATAGCAAATATATATTGACAAAAGATGTTTATTCTCATATACTATTTTAAACATCAAACCCAAACTTGGTACAAAGATACCTGATGGCAAGACCTATCTATGCATATTTGGATGATCCCTCGGAAAAGTCAAGGGTCACAAGAGGTTGGCAAATGTGTTGTAAAATGCTAATGTATGGATATAATGGTAGTTATCATAGACATTTCTGTAAACTCTTTCTGGCACAAAGGTAGCTGATGATAAGACCTTCATATGCATACTAATTTAGTCGACTCATCGCAATGGTCATGGGCATGTGGTTTGAATGATGTGTAAGAAATGCTTATATTTTTTGAAAAAAAATGAATTTTGCTGGTGCAGAAGGCAGCCCTTATTGTCACAAAAGTCACAGATATGTTGATTGGTCATATGTGAGCTATAACAGCTTTGTCCTTTTCGTTTCGTTATGCTGTTTGTTCCGATGACTGACAGTTGTCAAGTAGAAACATGTTGCTCAGTCATGCACCATTCACAGCAGAATCACTCAATGAGGAGGTAAAATGTCAAACTGCTGTCGCGTCACACAACTAGAAAACCTAGTATCTCATATTTTATTGCTATTATGTTCTTGACTTGGATCAGTTACCTCATTGGGGGGGGGGGGGGGTGCAGCTTCATGTATTGGACCCACAACCTGACATGAAAGGCCTTGTGACACCAAACCTTGCGTGTGGCGGAGGGGATTTGGGGGGGGGGGGGAGGGCTGACAGATTACACACTGGCACACACAGCTCAAAAGCAAATGACACAAGCTGTATCCCCATACATGGCAAGTCTTGCAAAACAACTAACAAAAATAACAAGAACAGCAAAGCCCTTGGCTTTAGGCTCATGTGCATGACCAGTCCACATAATTAATCTGATCTTTGAGATCTCGACCTTTCAAGTGTTCAAATTTTTCTAAAATAAGTAAAGGGTTGGTTTTTGCATCTTCAAAGTCTCAGAATTTGTGCGTTTGCCACACGTTTACTAATCACCCTTGACCATGTGAGTAGTGAAAAATAGTATGCATAAAAAAGTCCAATTACTGACCTTTGTGCCCATTTTGGTTGTAAACTTTTGAAATAAAAGGAAATATAACAGCTATCACTCTACAAAACACTTTTTTAAAGCTTTCTGATCACTTGTGTCCTTTGACAAATCAGAGGCATCACCAAAAATAGCACGCATAAAAAGGTGTTAATCATCAGGCATCTTGGTATCAAGTTTGTAAATAGTATTTTTGAAAACAGGTCCAAAATGGCTTTTTGTGACCTGTTTTCCTAATAAATTGACATTTTCAAGAGGTCATCCAAATTGGTATGTATAGAAAGATCTCACCATCAGGTATAATTATACAGTCTACTCCGCTTACTAAAAGGTCAGATATAACAAAAGCAGAGATAGCAGCAATGTTTTAAAGGTCAAGCCAGAAGTGGTTCAACGTAAACTACATTGTTTATAACAAACACCGGATATAACGTTACAAGAACTGCTGGCGTTTAAAACATGAGTTTACTGTATGTCTGGGTTTGATGATGTGAATAGTATTTGAGAAAAATGAATGTTCTCAAAATACAGCTAATTGTACTTATTTTCTCATCCCCTTTGACTTTCAGGTACGTCACTGAAAACGCCATGTTATGAAAGGTCTTGCCAAAAGGTATCCCTGTGGCTTCTCTGAGAAAGTGCCAACCGTAAAGTTAACATGGACAGACGACCACTTACATATCTGACCTGAGCCAAAAATGGCAGAATTGTACAAGTCGTATTTGACACTGTCAGCAGAGACTGATTCTGTAGGTCTCTTCCGTCAGATGCACTATTTTTGCAGTCTGGGTTATGCTTTAGTGTAACTGGAAACAGTTTGACATGCCAGGAGGGGGCATGATAGAGGTGTAATCACATAAATGCATTCATCTGGGTGGCTTGGCCATAGAGTGTTCAACCTTTGTCCGAAAGGTTGTGGGTTTGAATCCAGGTGGGGTACAAATGTGTTCAAACCCTATCCAGTGTCTCATGTTTAAAATCACCTTGTAGTGGACAAAAGAAGTTACGCCCCAATTGTCATAGGAATAAAAATGATGTGAATATGCACGCAGCCACCAGTACTGTTCACAGTACCGGTGACCTCACAGTACTGGAGATTGCATGTACAGGGAGGCCAATCATATCAGTACATTCATATTCTACATTTATTATTTACAGAACTTATGACGTTTCAATAAGACTGCACAACAAAATAAGAGGACTTTCTCTATAGCAATTGATACATGGAGTCAAAAATTATGATCTACAGAATATTAACACAAGTTTTTATGTTTCTGTAACAACAGTAAAACATTAGCATTTAGGGCTTAATGTCTTGTCCAGTCCACCATGAAGGTGATGTCAAAGACGAGGCACCGAATAAAAGCAACTTGATTTACTAAACGCGTGAAATGCGCAGGTGACAGAATGTACATGACATGTAATGTTCTGTGGCCCTAAACTTCCTGTGTGTTCCCATCACCGATGACAGTCCCATTTCAATTTACATAAGTTGTGCCAGGGGCAGGAGTATACAAGTGTTGGACACTGTTGCGCCATATTACAATGAACACCAATGCTTGATGACTTGGACATCTGCACACACACACACACAAATTCAATGTGCATTCAACTACAGGAATGATGCAACATTAAAAGAAACAAGAAAGGCAAAGCACTTATGGCTCACATGTATGCACTAATGTATGACCCAGGCATGGGTATTGTCCTCGGATCCATGGAAAATAATTTCACATTCCTCTGGAGAAAAAAGACAAATCCTCGCAATTTATTTCCGTTGCTGCCATCTATTAGCAAAGCAGACAAGATTTGGGCACGGGAATTGTCCGCGGCCCGCACTGGGCACTGTTGGAGTGTGCCGTGCACTGCACAGTAAAGCTAGGCAGACAGACTTTGATTATTGATATGTTTGTTTATTCCGCCGGAGCAAGGTGTCGAGCCTACCCCCCCCCCCCCCACCCCCTCGTCTTTTTTGTTTTTTCGGACCCTGGAAGCAAGGTCTAGCACCGTGGAGGCCTTTTGTATCAGGCTCAAGGTCCTGGACCCCCTAGTTTCAGCTGATTTTTGTTTGGGCAATTCCCATGCCTGATAACCTTTGTGACAATAAGTTAAGGGTTGGCTTCAGCGCCAGCAAAATCCATGTTTTCTCAAATTTTAAGCATTTATCACACATCTGTCAAACCCTGTGACCCTTGACCTGTACGATGAGTCAAATGAAGTAGTATGCGAAGGAAGGTCTTATCATCAGCTACCTTTGTGCCCGAAAAAGTTTGCACAAATATTGATAATAGCTACAATTTTATGCAAAAATTGGCATTTTACACACATTTGCCAACCTCATGTGGCCCTTGACCTGTCCGAGGGATCATCAAAATTTATATGCATAGATAGGTCTATCTTTGAACGAAGTTTGCGTTTGAAATTGTGAATAGTATTTGAGAAAATAGAAATTTGTCAAAATATTGCTATTTTTCAAATGTTCTCTGATCTTTTGTTACCCTTGACTTTTGAGAGATGTCACTCATATTGGTAGGTTTAAAAAGGTCTTTCCATAAAGTATCCGTGGACACAGTTTAAAGACTGGCTTGATCAGTCTCCGAGAATATGCCCTGTTAAAGTTTACCACGGACGACATATGATTGACCACTGGCCCAGAACATAGACTCCTCACTTTTGCTGGACAAGTGAGCAAAAAATGACGAAGTCATTAAGGCTGAAGTGCATTGAATTATGTATAATCTGACCTTTGTGGCCTTGACCAGAAATGACAATGCACATCTTCACGTGTCGTAAAGAAGTAAAAAGCTGGCCTTTGTACATAGGTAACTCACGTTTCACCAAAATTAACACATTTTTTTGCACATCTGTCAACGCCTCATGACCCTCAAGTTTTACGAGCATCAACCAATCAGACAAGTCAACCAGTTGTAAATAATAATAAGAGGGCCAAAGCCCTTATGGCTCACATGTATCGACCGATCCACACATGCCTGAAAGTTTCTTCTCAAATTATGGCTATTTGTTACCTATTTCTTGAGCTCTTGTGCCCCTTGACCATTCCAAGAGGTCATCCAAATTAGTATGCATAGATAGATCTTACCATCAGATATATATGTAGCAAGTTTTGGTTTAGAGTTGTGAATAGTATTTGAGAAAAAAATATTTAGTAAAAATTAAATATGGTCATTTTGGACCTATTTCTTGAGCTCTTCCGTCTTGTGACCCTTGACGTTCCAAGGGATGAACCAAATTAGTGTGCGTATAAAGGTTTTACAATCAGGTATCTTTGTACCCCGTTTATGTTTGAAGCTGTGAATAGTATTTGAGAAAAAAATAAATGTCCAAAAATAGCTATTTTTGATATATTTCCTGATCTCCTGTGACCTTGACCTTTGTGCGAGGTCACTTAACTTGGTATGTTTATAAAGGTCTTGCCACAAAGTATCCTTGGGCCAAGTTTGAAGACTGTAGCCTGAATAGTCTCCAAGAAAATGCCAACGTTCAAGTTTACCGCAGGCGGAAGATGGACCACTGGCCCAGAACATACTCACATTTGCTTCACACGTGCACCAAAAGTATGCATCTTTTGATGCAAACAACAGATCAAAACTTCAGACAAACGTACTAACTGCGCTTTTTTTGAGGGAAAGACTAAATTGCAATATCACATTTTTTGGGTGACCAGGCTTATTAGCACCTGCAGATGCATTTTTTTCACCAACCTCTGATTTCCAGAAATCGTCTATTAGCATAACAAGAATGGCAAACCCTGTGACCTTGACCTTTGCAACAGGTCAATAAATAAGCCAGTGTTTAATGTTGTAACAGTAATACAGGATTGGCTGTTGTACCTGTAAATTCTATGTTTTCTTAAAATTTATGCATTTTTCATGCTTTTGTCAACCTCCCATGACCCTAGGTTTTTGCAATTAGAGAACTAAATTACTATGCATAGAATTGGCTACCTTTTTGCAAAACTGGATTGAAAATCATTGCAGAAATTTGATTAAAACTAAAATTATAAAAACAAAAGTAATAACAAAGAACACTGCCAATCTCTTGTGAACCAAGGGGTTGTCCAAATTAACATGCATCCCCGTACATAAGTTGGGATGGAAGGTGTAAACAGTATTTGAGAAAACACACTTTTTGGGGGTCAAACAATAACTGTGACACTATTTGCTGATCTCTACCTTTCCAACGGGTCATCGAAATCAGTGTGCAGCGAAAGATGGAATGTTCCACCAATGGAATGTTCACCGTATTTCAAGGAAAAAAATTGACAGGGACAGAAAAATGGTGGAAAGCTGTCCATGACCAGGACGGACACATCCTAAGACAAGAAGGCAAAGCCCTTACGGATGACATGTATCAACCGATCCAAACATTTCTGATAAAAAACGTTTCTTGTCAAAATATGGCTATTTTTTTAAACTATTTCCTGAGCTCTTGTGACCCTTGACCCCTCCAAGGGGTCATCCAAATTAATATGCATGGATAGGTCTTACCATCAGGTATCTCTGTAGCAAGTTTGGGTTTGAAGTTGTGAATAGTATTTGAGAAAAAAAAATTGTCCAAGGGATCAACCAAATTAGTGTGCATATACAGGTCTTACAATCAGGTATATTTTGTACCAGGTTTGGGTTTGAAGTTGTGAATAGTATGTTAGAAAAAATAAATTATGTCCCAAAATAGCCTCTTTTGGTATATTTCCTGACCTGTGACCTTGACCTTTGTGCGTGGTCACTGAAATTGATATGTTTAGAAATGTCTTGCCACGAAGTACCCTTGGACCAAGTTTGAAGACTGTAGCTTGAATAGTCTCCGAGAAAATGCCAACGTTCAATTTACCACGGACGACACGTGAGCCCCAAAAAACTTATCCCTGCACCTGTCAAGTCTGTGATGGGCTGTAAAGCGCCTGGGACAGATTTTTTGTTATGCTGTTCATCCTGATATGGGCAGTTATAAATCCTGTTGAAAAGCCTGAATGTCTTACCATCAGGTATCTTTGTACCAATTTGGGGACTCAATGTGCGAATAGTATTTGAGAAAGACATTGTTAAAATATGGCTTCTTTTTTTTAACCCAGTTCCTGCTCCCCCGTGACCCTGACCTAAAAGACAGGGTACTAAATTGGTATGTTCAGAAACTATTGCCCAAAAGTATCATTGGGCTTCGTTAGAAGACTGGCTTGAACAGTTTCATGAGAAAATGTTAGACAGTTTAAGACGATGGACAGACAACCACTGGCCCAAAACATAGACTCACTTGTGCAATCACATGTGAGCCCCCCCCCCCCCCTCCCTCCCCCTCCCAATAGGTCTTGTCATCAGCAACTTTTGTGCCAAATTGTATTACTCAGTTTCCAGAAATAATTTTATTGTACCCAGTTAGGCATCTCTTTTACATAACCGCCGACCTCTTGCGGCCTTTGGCCTTTCCAAGCAGTCATCAAATTAATAAGAATAGTAGGTGCTAGTCACTTACCTTGGTCGGGGGGGGGGGGGGAGGGTGTGTTGGGATCCAACCTTTTGTTTAGGACTTTCATTACAAGACAAGAGTCCTCCGCAACACGAGACTGTCTTCCAGTGGTTGAAAAATCTACCGGAGGACAAGGACAAAAAGGACAAGGACCGTTGGACCCCCACCTCTCCGGATAGGCAGATCTAACCATCAGGTATTTTGAGGTGAGGTTGACAATAGTTTTTCAGAATGTATCTACATACCGCCTTTTGGACAGAGTCACTGAAACTTCTACATTTTTGTTTACACAGGTCCTGCCACAAAGTATCGGGTGAATTATGCCACAAAGTATTGTTGGGTCAATTGTGAAGATTGTGGTTTCGATAGTCTCGGAATAAATGTCAACATTACAGTTTACCATACAGAAAGTATGTGTGTGTGTGTGGGGGGGGGGGGGGTGTAAGAATTCGCTCAACCCACAAAAGGCCTTCCAGTGTCTACAAAGGCGGGGGGGTTTGGGGGGGGGGGCGTTTAACACTCCAAAAAGAGCCCTCCTCACACACCCCCATCCGCCCCTGCATAGGAGGGTCTAACCATCATATATTTTGGATGTGAGGTTGACAATGTTTGTCACAATGTATCAAAATAAAGCCTTTTGAGAAATTCGCTGAAACTGGTACATGTTTATTTACACCGTTTGACCCCCACCTCCTCGGATAGGCAGATCTAACCATCAGGTCTTTTGGTGTGAGGTTGACAATAGTTTTTCAGAATGTATCTACATACCGCCTTTTGGACAAAGTCGCTGAAACTTGTACATTTTTGTTTACAAAGGTCCTGCCACAAAGTATCGTTGGGTGAATTATGCCAAAAAGTATTGTTGGGTCAATTATACAGATTGTGACTTTAGTAGTCTCTGAACAAAATTTCAACATTACAGTTACAATAGACAATGACAGCTGCTGGCCCAGCAAATAGACTCCCTTTTGCTATCACATGAGTCAACAACATTGGCCATCTGCATGTTTATAATATAACCTGACACTCGAGATGCCAGACTTGCTTGCCACCGCCCAAAATAGAACTCAGTGGAGAGCACTGTCTGTTGCTGCTGCCTTTCAGTCCCCCCAACGCCCAGTTCGGGCAAGGGACTGATGATGATGATGATGACACAGTTAACTAATATAAACACACAGTTTAAAATAGTAGTAAAATACCATGGCTCCACACTGATTTTAGGCTGAGCATGATGCCCCCTAGTCACAGGTGACAGCAGCTCCAGGGACCTGGCTATAATTATAATCAAAAACATCACCAATGCTCCGAAAGCAAACATACGCTGCTATGTATTGTTTTATAACTGATAATAATGATCCTATAATGAAACATTCGCACACAATAAAATGTGACACAGGCCTCTCATGTTTGGTTTCAACAGTGGATAAAACGATCCTTGCAACTGTGGTTCCCCTCTCTATTGCACTTTGCATCTATTGTTTACAGGGCTCTGTAAAAACAATAATGACAGATCTACCCTCTCTCATCTATTCATCACCCACCATCACCACCCTCCTCCCTCTTGCCAGACAGCGTGTGTAAGCGGGGTGGATCTAGGACAAAAAAAATATTTTAAATGCCATACCAAAATCCCTTTTGGGGGAGTTTTGGACCCCCCCCCCCCCCCACCTATAGAAAAAATATTTGCACTACTATAACAAATTGCCCTTTGGGGGAATTTAGACCACCCCCTCCCCCCATGTTTGATAATTTGGTGAGTGGTGAGAGTCTTGACACACACACACACACACACATGCCTACACCCCCCCCCCCCCCAACCACTCCCACCCCAAGTTGTTTTATTTTTTGGTCAATGGACGCAAGGTCTACCATGGACGAGGTCTTTTGTGTCAGGTTGAAGGTCCCAAACAAAAAGTTCCCCCCCCCCTTCCCCCCCCCCCCCAAAGACAAATGTCCAGCAGCACATCAATACTGCTGGGAGACTATTTACACTAATTACAGGCTCACCGTTTTTATCATTGTAGTGTTAGCAAACCCACAGACACTAGCTGCATACAAATACACCAACATGTATCGCGCACAATCACTGGCCGCATTAAAATATATACCAAAGTTACGAACCGACTGCATTGTGGTGCGAGGAGTATGCAACAGCTCTGGTTTGTGGACTTGTGACTGCACATCTTGCAATGGATTGTTTCACCAATTTGCTGCACCTGTGATCTCAATCCACTGCAGTGAACAAGGTTCTGAAATGAAACGAATAGGAGAATAAATCCGAGATAGCTTAACTGGTATCTATGCTGTGAAAACAATGTCAGATGCTGTATTGCTGATACTTTTATGACTGAAAATGAAATGAAAATTTCAACCCATCAGACCCTGGCAGAAATGTTCTTTTTAAACAGGTTAGTTATTGGGGTTTAACACCGAGCAGGCGACTAAGGCCATCTCACGGCGGTTTTTAAAAAGGGTGGGCTGGGTAGGGGGGATAAAACCCTTAGGACCAACCCCACCCTGGATGCACCTCTGCATTGATGATTAAAACTCAATGTGTTGCTGGCCTTTGGATCAATAACTATTGGCTAAATCAGTAAATGTAGCTCCATCCATCCAGTTAAAAAATGCAATGCAGTATGTGACCTCTGCATTATCACCAGTTGCACTGTCAGTCCTGAGTTTTAGTACAATATGTAGTAACATTGTCACACTTGTAGTTGTACTAAAACATACTGTAGTGCTCCACCTCCTGCATAATATTAATAACCACAGGCACGCCCTCTACGCATGCTATAACACTAAAAGTACATTGAAAATTACATTTTACATTTTAACTGAATGACCATGCATTGTTAAACACATTTGCAATATAAGCGTGTATTAAAATACAAAACATACCCAAAAGCAGCAAACATAAGACATGATGGGAAACTATTCGTAGGTTCAGATTTGTTAAACTTTAACACTAACCGAGTGCATTGTGGTGTGGTAGGATATCCAATGGATACTGCATGTTCATGATGATGTAAATCACCTGCAATTCAGTCAGTTTCAAATTATTATACACAGGAATAAATCTGGTAGCTGGCAAAGAATATGCTGTACTCCACTTACTTTTATCACTAAAATGAAATTGACTATTTTTGTAAACTACAACTATGAAACCTACCAAACTGGTTATAACTAGAAAATGTATTTAGAATAAGTATACAACAAAGGACATAACATACACTACAAAATAACCCAAAAATAACAAATAACAAAAAGGATGAGCAACTGTCTGTAGGTTCAACATTGTTATAACAGAGTAACTAATTAAAACACTGACTGCATGCATACCCTAAAGGATTGTCTAAGAACAAACCAATTGACCGCGTTGTATAGGTATCCACATGGATTTGCAATACAATTATAGTAATAATAATAATAATAATAATAATAATAATGAGTATTTATATAGCGCTTAATCTTACTCAAAAGCTCTAAGCGCTTTACAATCTGTACACAAAAATAAAAATACAATGACATATGCACATAACAAACAAAGCACAATGCCCGAACACACCACTTTTACAATAAACTAAACAACAATACATACATAATAATTTATATTCTAATTAACATTCAGTCTAAACAAGGAGGATTGCAGAACTACAACTAAGGCATCAAACACTGGCAGTTATTCAAAGTAAAGCTTGAAGAGGTGAGTTTTCAACGACCTCTTGAAGTCAGAGACAGACTCACTGTTTCTGACCTCAAGAGGAAGTGTATTCCATAACACTGGGGCTTGATAAACAAAAGTGCGCTGACCAAATGTTTTAGTTTGGACAGAAGGTACACACAACTTCCGTTTATCAGAAGAGGAGCGGAGCTCACGAGAGGGTGTATACACATGCAGCAAAGAGGACAAGTATTCTGGGCTGGTGCCTGAAAGGCAGTTAAAACAGATTGACATAACTTTATATTGAATACGTGAGGACACAGATAGCCAGTGAAGGGACTTCAAGATGGGTGTGACATGCTCAGTCTTACGGACTCTCACAACAAGCCGGGCTGCATTGTTCTGAATTTTTTGGAGGCGATCAATGAGATACTGAGGGCAGCCACAAAGCAAAGAGTTACAATAATCTAGCTTGGACAGCACAAATGCACAAACTAGTGTTTTAGTGGCTTCCTCGGTCAGCAGGTGACGAACTGAACTAATACGACACACTGCACTGACATGCTGTGACATAGATAACTCGCTGTCAAGTGTAACACCCAGGTTTCTCACACTCGCAGAGAAGCCAATGAGTGTTCCATCCACAGACAATGATGACGGTAAAGGCAGGGACGAAGATAATCTTGGATTAGCTACCAACATTGCTTCAGTTTTGCCATCATTTAACATCAGCATGGGGATATATGCATCATGTTGATCTAACAAGCAGTGCAGTCATATTATCACAGGATAACACATATGGTGTAGATGGCATAGAAAACTGGAATGCTGCATTGCTCATACAAGTTTCCACTGAAATGCAAATTGCATCCTTCCTGAAACTAATACTAACAAACCTTACCATATCAGTTGTTATCTACATGCAGTTGGATTATGTGATTGTTTTGTTTTGACACTAAACTATCACAACTTACAACATTAATGTACCATGATCATGTATTTAGATCAGATTTTCATCAAGCATATCACATGAACAAAATAATACCCAAGAACATCAAACACACAACACACAAAGGGGTGGGGGGGGGGGGGGTCGTTAAATGCTGTGACAGATAGGCTAGTTTTGATACTCGATATGATTCGTTATGCAGTCGGTATACGTGCTAAAATTATTATCATACGGACTGAGGATACATTTCAGATACTTGGCAAACACACAGTTGCTGTGGTGAATGCACTACATCAATCTGAAGCGTGCTTATCGTGAGAAATGTATACACATAAACGGAGTACATACTGAACACATTCTTCGATATATTGTTTTGTCTATCGTCCTCTGATCTGAAGTATCAAACGAACTAAGCGATTCAACCGTGCTCCTGACCAGTTCCGGATGTTTACGTACGAAAACGGCGAGCTTTTCTAGTCATGCGCAGAGATCTCTAACCGTCGAAATCGTCTGCTACTGTTTCCAATGTAAACATTCACTTTTACTCAGTTACTTTTAACTGTTTAGCGAAATTACAAAATATATGTATCACATACCTTCACCGACTCGATGTTGTCTGTCTGTGCGGTGGTTCATTTTTCAGTCGAATACTTCTTTTTGTTCCGGTCGAGTAGAACACCACCAGGCGGCAACGGACAACTGAGAAGCACGTTTACAACACAATTCATTTGTATTTATTCTAAAGCAGTCCAGCAAACACGTGCTATACAATTTGCAACTTATCTTGTCAGTGTAGACTAGGACTGTGTCCGGTTTATATGCTGTAGAACTAATGATAACCGCAATGGCGTATCGGTGATGTGCCGCACCAAAATATACAGAAAAAAATGTTTAGAAATATTTACATCGTTAGCAAGCCGCTTGCGGACTGAGATAGTTGCTGCTGACTGCATTGTATGGCCTCGTGAATAACAGCGAGAACAGGCAAACATCGGTCAGCCATCTTTGAGGCCAATCACTGTGAAATTACCCGCTGAAGCATCGGGGGTCCCGTTCCAAAATGGTAGCGCCCACTGTCAGGGGCATTAAGCGATGTACCGTTTTGCAGGATGTTATCGAAAGTTATGTCCCATTGAAAGTTTACACGCATGTAAACGGGTTTTTCTCCGCGTACAGGCCCCGCATCGTAATTTCGGCTTCACCAAAAAGACTTTTCAAGACATAACGGAAACAAAATTTTAATAATATTGGGCATAAAAATTTGACGTTAGTCACACTTTAAGAGTCAGATTGCTAACTCACTTAAAGCGACCTCCTTCGGGGCAGTAAAGGGTTAATTGATCGCAATAACTCCTCTATAGATGTCCTTAGTATGTCTTACGATAAGCTAGACGAAAGCCGTTGCCATGTTGGATGATATGAAATGTCAGTAAATGTCGAAAAATGAAAGACTTTTCTGCTCTTCTTCCCATTTGCATGCAGGAGAATTTTTTCATGTTACACGGTCAAAAGTCGGTGAAAACCTCTGGCACGTGTCCCCACTCACAAAAGGGTCGAAAATTCTTAGTTTAAGCATGACGACATTGATAACCCGTTGTATAGGCGAATTTTAGCAATCAAAGCTTGCCAAGGAGCACATGGCTTTAACGCATTCTGCCCGCGACACACCACAGCAAGATATGGTTCAACCACGATAGTTTAACGGTGGTGGCAGAATAGCTTGGCGCCTGATTATAGGAGTCAAGGTATTCTGCCACCACCCTTGAACTATCGTGGTCGATCTGTCTCCTGAACTGTCATGCAGTCCTCAGAGGAAACTCCAAAATGTGGGTATTTCGTACCTCGGGCACAATGAGTTAAATCTTCTTGCAAACAGTGCGTACTAATGGTGAGAAATTGGATTATTGTGATAGCTCAAGGGTAGTCCCTGATCAGCTCGGCGCTTTCTAGCGCCGAGCTGATCAGGGACTACCCTTCACCCAGCCGTCCAGGTGGTTATACCACTGAACTGGCAATGGAGTGAGAGATATTTTAAAGATCCGGTTGTTGTTGGGTTTTTTTTGGTATGTTTGGGGCGGGGGGGGGGTGTTTGGTTTCGGGTGTTTGTTTGTTTGTTTGTTTGTTTTTTCGCTTCTTTTGTCTGCTTGACATGACGCTTATTTCGGTCCACCGCACCTGACTAGTATTACAAGCTGAAGTCGGAGTTATATTTCGCCATTCTAGTCAATAAGTCCCGGAGTGGAATACAGACTGTCATACCCCGCCGTTCTAGTCAATCCGTCCCGGAATGGTATACAGACTGTTATACCCCTCTGTTCTAGCCAACCCATAAGGCGAGTCGGCCAACATGACGGGATACATTGAACTGAGCAGTGGACATGTACTGCTGTGGGTGTCAATCAGTATTCACCTTTCGTCAGGTCAGCTAATTAACACACAGTTTAATGATTATGTCTTGATTGTATTTGATTATTTGGTTGTATTTGATTATTGTAATTACAGAAAAAGGTGCTCACGTAAACTTGTATGCACGAGTGTGCATGAGCATGCGTGGTTGCTTTAGTGTGTTTGTGTCTCTGCGCTCGCGCGTGTTTGGATGTGTGTGTGTGTGTGTGTGTGTGTGTGTGTGTGTGTGTGTATGTGTGTGTGTACGCGTGCGTGTGTGCGTTAGTGCGCCTGTGTATTTGTGTGTATAGCGTATAGTTAACTTATTCCACACTGTTTTATAGCTCTGCCACAAATCAACTGTACCACAGACCAGCCAGTTGAAGGCAAGCAATACCAGTTACACTGCACCGGTAAGGTTTCTTTTGTGTGGATGTGTGGCTCGTACTGTAATCACTACATCACACACACACACACACACACACACACACACACACACACACACACACACACACACACACACACACACACACACACACGCACGCACGCACGCACGCACACACACACACACACACACACACACACACACACACACACACAATCAAAAGAAGCGGAACTCGCCTTTGCCGAAAAAAAAAACAAAAAAAACCAGTGTCTTCATGCAATGTTGCCTTTTATAAGTTCTAAATAAACTGTATATCTTGTCTATTTCAAACAATCAGTATGATACCTTCTCGGAATAACAGACGTACACAATTGAAAATGTGACGTACGTCTGTTTGTTAGGCGAGGAGCACGCTCGGTCGTTCTGTGGTTATGCGTGTACTAGTGTAGTTTTTAGTTGCATGTTGGGTGCCATGGGTTCTGCAGTAAATCTTTGCAGGAAACGCACGGCCATGCTCCAACGTCGACAATAGCTGGCCGAAGCACAGAAGCGTGCAGCGGACTGTAGCCGATGTCGGCCCGATGGTCTTATGTATAATATAGCGGTGGCCAGTGGCATAAGTGAACTTAGTCCTGCGTCAGCCATTAAGCAAGGTGCTCCGCTATAGCAGAACACATTGCTCAATGGTTGGCGCAAGATTAAACTAGCGGACCACCTTGCTTAATGGCTGGCGCAGGACTAAGCACGCTCATGCAACTGGCCCCTGGATCCTATTTCCAGGCATCAAGGCAGCCGACAAAGTGGAATGGCGACGTAGTTTCCAGCAGAGCGGTGGAGGTGACGGAGTTATCGCGTCATGTGCTGACATCAACATTTGCGATGTAATCGATAGAACGCAGCATAACGTGTCGCGCCCGTCAGAAAGTACGTCATATCTGACGATTTTGAAAGTACAGCGTGATGACGACATACGCTGGAGGTGGACATGTCTATCTGGCGTGCAGTCATCCTCCTGTACGCTGCCCTCGACTGTATGTGAGTGCACAACAACGTCAACATAACACAGATCTATTAATTAGTATTATATTACAATATATTGTTGTCAAAGCACTTGACGCATGCATTGACAGCAACTGGTACTGTTGTAAATAGCACAGGCAGCTGCTTGCACAAAGTGTTAAAGCGACCTACTCCAGGCAGTAATGGGTTAATAGATTTTTCAAATGTTCTTAGTGTGGCTTACAATAACGCTGGACACAAAGGCTAACATAAATTTTGAATCTGCCAAAAACAAATAAAAAGAAAGAAAGAAATTATGAAATTTTGAGTCTTTTCCTTTGCACACAGGAAAGTTCCTTCCGCTACGCTCATGAAAGGCAATGAAAACCCCTTTTGTTTGAGTGCCTACTTACATGGATTGTGAACAGAAGAGTAGAAAAGCATTCTATGGAGCAGATTGCTTTAAAAATAATGATCGACTTTGTTGAAATTATCTTTACCTGACGCCGCGTTGTGTCGGGGTGCACATTAGGGAAAAGGTCAGTATTTTCAGAATTTTTGGTTTTTAGTGGACTGTTCGTGTGCAGATATAGTTTTCGGTGCCTGCTATACATCACAGGCCACGGGTAAAGCGTTCCAAACGCGGTTTCGGATAACACAGAAAACAAATTTAGAAACCGGACGCGCTATGCACCTTCACCCACATTAATTCATTCAACCCCGACTCATTACAAAAAGACATGGATCAGGCATGACAGTACAGTGGTGGTGCCAGAATAACTTGTTGCCTCTTGGCGCCAAGCTAACCTGGCACCACTCTTAAACTACCGTTGTCGAACTATCTCCCGAACCTTAACATAGTCTTTAGAGGCCAGGCTAACTGTCATGTTGGGGATGCCGATCCTGGGGCCAGCCCCATGAGTGAGCTTAGTCCTGCGCCAGCCACTAAGCAAGGTGCTCCGTTATAGCGGAACACCTTGCTTAGTGGCTGGCGCAGGACTAAGCTCACACATGCAAACCAGTCAGTCTGTTAAATATACCTACTAGGCAATGTACACAAAGAAAAACAAGACAACGATCAAGAATAATGCGTTTGGTTCGCAGTTGTGCGCAGCCGCACCACGCGGCAGCAGCGTTACAAAAAGAAAGTCGCTCATTATATTTGCTGTCTTCAGTTCTGGATTTTGTTTTCAGTGGGACTCGACTGAGTTCTTTACGCAGCACCCTTGAACTGTCATGGTCGATCAGTCCCCTGCTGTAGTGTTTTAGAGTGAAAGCACAAATATTTAATGTATTGCTAAATTATTATTTATGTATTTATTTTTCCATTGATTGATTGATTGAGTGAGTGATTGATTGATTCATTCATTCGGCATTCATTCATTTATTTATTTTATAATTCACTCCTTTCAGATCTCCCCGAGTTGTCGACTAACTGCACGGCAGAACTAACGCTGGGTGGCCCGGTGGCACGCTGTAGTATCCAGAAAGTCTACCCTGTTCCAGAGTGCACCTGGTTCGAATCCATCAAGCCATCAAATGTTACAAAGGAGGTAAGTGAACGATGCTAGTGTCCTATCTAGTTTTAGGACACCGAAACCCAGGTGCATTGTCCTGAAATTATCCATCGTTAAAGTGTACACGGTGTACACTGTCATTGTTAATTTATAAAAAGCTTTTCAATTCGTGTTTGTTATGAGAGAGCCCGCTCAACGTGCCACGAACCGGCCGGTTGCTTGAGCAGAAAGCTGCAATAATGATCTAAATGCGCTCTCTTAGCAAGAGACTTGAAAAAAAAAAGGCCGGATTGATATAAATTAGCACAGGACAGAGTACACCGCATACAGTTGACACAGAACAGTGAACCCATGTACAAATTAACCCAAGACAGTCTACCCAGGACGGTGTCACCCTAAAAAGTGTACGATAGTGACCATTTCAGCTCTACTTCGTCATCATTGATCCACATTGTATGGCCTCTGTTTTCACTGCACTACACCACAAATCCAAGCGAATTCTCTGTTTAATCCTCAGGTCTCGACAAACACCACAATCCCACCGTCATCCAGTGAGGCCCAGATTGAAGCACTCTCATCTTCCCGCGATCACGTGGATGACACAGTCTACTTCAGCGCCACCTGTGTGCTGCGAAGGAACGTGACCTACATTGAGGGCACCTACAGCTACACGGCTGTTATCTCCCCTGGATCTGAGAGTCACAGAGTCCAGTTTGTAAGCGTTGCCTCAGTCGGTGAGAAGACATCCGGAATTTGTTACAGGTCCACCACCCCTGCCATATACTGAAAGATGCAAGAGTGGTTGCCCCGGTTAACACATTTAACCCCAATGCTGCATTTTTTAAATGTTCGAGGTGTCACCTAACGACTATGTAGCAGTTGCAGGAGATGAATCCGAAAATGATAATTCAAGGGTAGTGCGAGATAAGTTTGGCGCCTAATGGCGCCAAGCTAATCTGGAACTACCCATGAATTATCATGGCCGATCCATCTTCTGCTGCGTCGGGGCTAAAATGGTTAAACCAGATTGGCCATATTGTTGACGCACGCAGCCATGATCACCCAATGCAACGGAAACAAAACGACCATGGCAGTACATTGTATAAGGATGGTGCCAGAATAGCCTAGCGCCTGAAGGCGCCAAGTAAGCCAATCTGGCACCAGCCTTGAATTGCCATAGTCGTTCTATCTCCTGACCTCAGTAGTACTTAGTCTTCTGAGTCAGGACAACTTTGGGAATTGCAACCTTATAGGGTTCATTGGTGTGCTTGAGACACAAACTTATCACAGCCAAGTTCGTTAGGTACGAGTATTTACAGGGGCGGATCGAGTTGGGGGGGTCCAACTTTTTGTTTGGGACCTTCAACCTGACACAAAAGGCCTCCCGACGCTAGATCTTGCATCCAGTGGCCCAAAAATCAATCAACAGGGGGGGGGGGGAGGGGGGAGGGAGGGGCAGGGCGGGGCGGGGGCGGGAGGGGAGCTTCTATGTGAGTGTCAAAATTCGCCAAAATATCAAAAGGGGAGGAGAGTGGGGGTTCAAACACCTCACCTTTCACAGACAGATCTTCCAAACAACTAGATCCAAAGTCTGCAGAATGATCTCCGATTCCAAACGTAAACACCTTCAAAACAAAATCCTGGAATCCACTTCTTCCAAAACCCTCTACGCTACCATGAACACACTCCTAGGCATTTCTAAAGACTCTCCTCTCCCCAACACACACAGCAAAGAAGAATTCCCGTCCGCTTTTTCCACCTATTTTTCCGACAAAATCCAAACTCTGCGCAACACACTCGACTCTGCCTTCTCCGCCTTGCCCTCCCGACACCCCCTTTTCCGGCACCCCCCTCTCGTCCTTCCGGCCCGTCTCTCAGGACGAAGTCCTCAAGACCATAAAGTCCATGCCTCTCAAAACCTGCGAACTAGACCCTCTCCCAGCTTCTCTCTACCGGGACGGCCTTCCAAAACTTCTGCCATTCATTACCGACATCATCAACACATCTCTAGAGAACGGATCCGTCCCTGATATCTTCAAGTCCGCCATTGTCCGTCCTCTCCTCAAAAAACACAACCTCGACCCAAACGAACTCAAAAACTATCGCCCAGTCTCCAATCTCTCTTTCCTGTCTAAGCTTCTTGAGAAGATCGTTCTCAACCAGCTCAACCTCCACCTCGCCGACAACAACCTCCTCAGTCCCTTCCAGTTTGCCTATCGCAAACATCACAGCACTGAAACAGCCCTTCTACATATCTTAAACGACCTGCTTCTCTCCACTGACTCGGGCAACATCTCCCTTCTTACGCTACTCGACCTCTCTGCCGCCTTCGACACTATAGACCACTCTATCCTCCTCCACCGCCTTCACCACTCCTTTGGCATCACTGACTCTGCTCACTCCTGGCTTCTCTCCTACCTCTCCGACAGACAGCAGTCCGTCACCATCGACGGCGTCTCCTCCAACCCAGTCACGCTCTCCTGCGGAGTTCCACAGGGGTCCGTCCTGGGCCCGGTCCTTTTCACACTCTACACCTCTCCCCTTTCCAACACCATCCAGTCTCACCAGATACACCACCACCTCTACGCTGACGACTCACAACTACTAGACAAAGACAAACTCGACAACACTCAGTCACTACTGACTCGCACGGCTGACTGCTACGAAGACGTAAAAAACTGGATGACAGCAAACAAGCTTAATCTGAATGACGACAAAACGGAAGCCATGCTGATAGGCACTCGCCAGAAAGTTTCCCAGCTCCCTCCCTCCCTCCACCTTCAACTCGACAGCACCCCCATCTCCCTCTCTGACTCGGCCAAAAGCCTCGGCGTTATCCTCGATTCCTCTCTCTCTCTCTCCATGACCAGCTTCGTCTCCGCCACGGCCCAGGCATGCTACTTCCACCTCCGCCGCATCAGTCAGATCAGAAAATACCTCACTACCGAAGCTGCCACCAAACTTGCTGTCTTTCTCATCCTATCTCGCATCGACTACTGCAACTCTCTCCTTTCCGGCCTCCCTCACTCCGCCTCTTTCACTCTCCAGCGCGTCCAGAACAATGCTGCCCGCCTCATCCTCAGAAAGAAAAAATCCGACCACATCACTCCCCTGCTCAAACTCCTTCACTGGCTTCCCATCCCCCAACGCATCCAATACAAGATTCTGTCTCTCTGCTACAAATCGGGGAGCTGGGTGGCTCGGTGGTAAAAGCGTTTGCCTCCAGACCATACGGTCCCGGGTTCGAATCCAGCTTGGGTCAAAATTTGCTCAGACCCTTTTTCGTTGCCCCGTCTTTGAAATCACCCTCGTGGTGGACAAAAGACGTTAAGCCCTAAACATTTAACATTTTATTTTTTTCTGCTACAAATCCCTGAACAACTGCGCTCCCGCCTATCTCTCAAACTTACTTCACCCCTACACTCCTCCCCGCTCCCTCCGCTCCGCCTCCGACCCTCTCCGCCTCCACATCCCCCGCACCAAACTCAGCACTTTCGGCCCTCGCTCCTTCTCAGTATACGGTCCATCCACCTGGAACACTCTCCCACTCTCTCTCCGTCAGAAACACTCTCTCTCTCTTCCTTCCAGTCCGCCCTCAAAACTCACCTCTTTCAACAGTTCTAGCCCTATACCACCACACTCCCCACCCTAAGCAGACTGTCGTAATGTATTTCGCTACTTATGGTACGTGAGTCGTTGTCTAAAGCGTGCGCATGCGTGCGCGAGTTGTGAGTGCGTGCTTAGAATTATTACTATTATAAGATAAGCGCATTATAAATACCGCATATTATTATTTTATTGTTAAAAAGAGGCTTTGTTATAGCATTTTCACGAATTTTACAGAATTTTACAGATTTTTGGGTTGGAGGGGGTTAGGGTGGGAGTGGGTCCGGAACCCCTGGAAACTCCCCAACCCCCTCCATTGCTCCCCCTCCCCCTCTCCGATCTGCCCCTGTTTACAGTGGAAAAGAAATCAGTATTACCTCAAACGCCTTGTAATTATAAAATCAATCCCTAAAATGATCCTTCACCTTTAGAAGAACTTTCGCACGGACTTCTACGGATCAGACTGCATAATGTGTGCTGCTGTTGTTCAAGTTTTGTCGTTGTTTCTTTTTGTTCGTTGTTGTTGATGGTGCTGCTCTTGGGCTTCTGCTGCTAATGCTGATACTGATGATGATTGTGATTATGAAATTATAATTTTTATATGATATTATGATATGATATGATATGATATGATATGATATGATATGATATGATATGATATGATATGATATGATATGATATGATATGATATGATATGATATGATATGATATGATTTGTCCAATACCTACTAGTGGCGCCCTCCATACCGACTCTCGTCGACTGCAGTTCCAGCTACATCCCGCCATCGCAAGAAGTCGTCTGCACGTGTCGGGTCAGTGACCTTGGTTGGCCACGCGGTCACGTAATGTGGATTGACCAATGGGGACATGTGATCCGGACGGGGCAGAACAACAGCGTGCAGCTTGTAAGCGGGGATGTGGCAGAGAAGAGAATAAACAGAACGTACACGTGCACAGTCCGCAGTATCGACAACTTTCTACACACAGTCGATTATCTTCCTCAGTTTGCATGTAAAGACGATATTTTTCATGGGTAGAAATGGATAAATTAGCCTACTTTGATTACAAATGTAGTTTTTGACCCTCCAATCAATCTGTAATCATTGCCAGTCTTTATCGCCCAATACTCCATGTGTTTGCATCAACTACGAGAAGATTTTTAGCCGGACGAGAAAAAGTGTTTATCACAATTAAGTTAACTTTAGGGCTGTTAAACCCCTTGTGTTGCGGTGCCGGTGGCTGCATGCACAAGGAGGTTATTCCCTTATACAAACAAAGAAACAAACAAACAACAATGTTTGTTTGTTTGTTTGTTTGTTGATAATTGTTTTTTAATTGTTCAGTCGGTCCAGACGCCGTCAGAATCACCGGGCCAAGCAGCTTCATCGCTGACGATCGCAGCCTTTTGACTTTGACATGCACCGCCTTCGGGATCAAGCCAGAACCTTCCTTCATCTGGCAAGGTCAAGGACAGGATTTCCAGATATCCGACGTCAACGGTGGAGACGAGCCGCAGAGCTACCAGGAATCTATGTCGTTTGTCCCCAGACTGACAGAGAAGAGCGTGGTGGTGACGTGTTTTGTCCGGAACTCGCACTTCAACTTGTCCTACGTTTCCAACTCTTCCTTCACGATTCCTTTCATTAGTAAGTTGATCTAAAACAGTGGCGTAGAATCCTGATAGAGTGGGTGGGAGCCCTGGTCCCCCAAAGTAAAGGTAGAGGGGAGAAGGAGTGAGGTGGGGGGGGGGGGAGGTTATCCCCTGGGCCCCTAACTACCGCCATCCCCCCCCCCCCACCACCACCACCACCACCACCACCATACCCCCATCCCCCACAACCACGAGAGGAAAAAAGGGAGGAGAAAACTTTGATATGGTCGGAAAATGTGTCTCCAGAGAAAACAAATCAGATTTTATTGTATCTATAATTTACATCCCCCTCTATATCCCCCCCCCCCCCCCCTGCACGCACAACGTGGATAAACGAAAAGTGACAATTTTTTTTCCCCAAGGGAACAATTGTTCCTTTGACAGCGGCGAATCGTCTGAGAGCAAAGGACTGTTTTCCCCGGTAGCGGCTAGTGTTAGCGGAGTTCTGGGCCTTGGCTGTCTTGTCTTGAGTGTCACTGTGGTCGTCTTGTGCTGTCGGTCACGGAAACAAAAGAAACTCGAGAAAAAAGGTGATGCTCTCTCTCTCTCTCTCTCTCTCTCTCTCTCTCTCTCTCTCTCTCTCTCTCTCTCTCTCTCTCTCTCTCTCTCTCTCTCTCTCTCTCTCTCTCTCTCTCCTCTCTCTCTCTCTCTCTCTCTCTCTCTCTCTCTCTCTCTCTAAAAAGACTGTGAAACTAAATACCAGCCAGTAAAGTTCATTGTTCGTTCATCATTGTTGTCAACTCCAAATTAGAGTAAGTGTAGCCTCATCAACTTAATAGGTTTGCGTATCGATGTTGTCCTGTACATTTGCATATGCATACCGACGACCCCACTCGTACCGTGTGTATCCATGGTCCTGTGTCTGTCTTATCCCTTTGGCTGTCGGTAGCGGATTTTGTCGCAATGATTCTTACAAGAATCATCGCGACAAAAAAAACCGCTATGGACAGCCAAAAAGGCTAAGTATGGATGGCCCTTACGGCCACAATAGTACTTTAAGAAATTCAAGCCACTGACTTCTGTTTTGCTGTACACCCTTTGTAGGTGATAAAACCTTCAAATTCAAGGAGTTTGAAGTTCAAGATGAGGCATCTGGCAAAAATAAACTAAAAGGTATGTGAACTATTGTTGTAAACTTTGTATGTGCTTTCATAGTGTGATGATCCACCGGCTGCGGTTTTGAACGCGTTTTTTTTCCGATGTGTAACAATTATTTTACAAAATCGACCTCTTTTAAAGACTGAGGTCGATGCTTAAATTGTTACACATCGTGAAGCACGCGCTATTCAACCACAGCTTAATAACAAATTTAAAAATTTAAATTTAAAATAAAAAAACTTATCGACACAGATGGCAGCAAAACAAGACAAGTAGTGATGGTTTTCTAGTCAGCGTGTTCATTTTGAAAATGTAATAATGTTTTGTTTTCCTTTTTGAGCGTGTTCTGCTTTTACTGCGATTATTTTCTTCTCGTCAAAGCTCCTGGCCATTTAAGCACAGATGTTTCTTTCCTCATCGCACATTGACATGTCTGTGTGCGGTTAGGAAAAGTGACAAACATTGCTTGTTCAGTTTGTTAGGCAGTTTTTAGTGCTGGTCTGGTTTTAAAATGGTCGTAGGGACCCTTGGGAGGGAAGGGGGGGGGAGAGAGAGAGAGAGGGGGGTGGGTGGTGGGCATTTATAGCTTGACTGTGGCTGTGACATGCGATATCGCATGTTTGTCCGGGTTTTTAACCCATGGTTTTCGTTGACACAAGTGCAATGTTCTGATTTCTGGAAATCGTTTATCACAGACCAGCACAATTCACAAGTGTGTGTGTGTGTGTGTGTGTGTGTGTGTGTGTGTGTGTGTGTGTGTGTGTGTGTGTGTGTGTGTGTGTGTGTGTGTGTGTGTGTGTGTGTGTGTGTGTGTGTTCAGGTCAGACACCATCACCAACGCCTCACACTTTCCGCAAACATCTGCCACAAGTCTGGAGTCAGAGAGATGGGGTTTCTTCGCCAGAGGACACTAACCTGTATAATGAAATAGAGTGTAAGCAAATGATCTGGGCTTTTGAGAGGAAGAAAAAAAGCTATTTAGAAAAGAAAACAGAAATGAAAAAAGCTAATATTAAATTATACTGACGAGCAAAAGAAATGCGACATTTTCTGAACCATCGGAAACACTAAAATATCTCCGATGGTTTCAAAAATGTCGCATTTTTTTTTTGCTCGTCAGTATACATTGATGTCTTAAAATAAAATACTTTTCTGCTCTTCTTCCGCTTTACTACGCTGGAGAGCTTCTCGATGAACTCCGCTGTTAAATGTGCATACTCGAATGCCCTTTTAAAAAGATGGTTAGAAAATTCACAAGCAAGAAAACATTGAAACCCCGTTTCAGTGGCGAATTTTAACACGCGAAGCCCACCCAGGAGTAGACTGCACTTCAGCTCAGTTCAGTATTGCGATAGTAAAATCCACGTAGTGCGATGATGTACAGTTTTATGTGAACCCTTTTATGCACGCAGCTACCGGTGCTGTTTACAGTACCGGTGGTTTCTTGGTCAAGAGGGTTAAAATATTAGTATACTAACTATCTATGCAGGATCACGTCGGTGAAATCTGTCGTGGTGCTTCATACTCTCTGAGACGCATTGCATCTGTCCGACACAGTCTTTCTGAATCTGCCACTGCAAAGAGTTAGTGAATGCTTTAGTCACGAGCCGTCTTGACTACTGCCGGCAATTCTCTGCTTTTTGGTCTTCCATCTGAGCAGATTAGCCGCCTTCAGCGAGTTCAAAATAATGCCGCAAGGCTTGTAAAGCGCAGGCGAAAACGAGACCACGTAACCCCTATACTGAAAGACCTTCACTGGCTTCCAATCCAATCCCTCAGTTTAAGATTGCGACCCTTGCATACCGCCATTTTGATGGCAGCCTTCCGTCATACCTTTCCTCCAGTCTGATCACTTACCAGCCCTCTCGCTCACTGCGTTCATCGGGAGAGAAACTTCTCAAAGTTCCAAAGTACCATCTCAAATCTGCCGGTGAGCGCTCTTTCAGATGTACTGCTCCTTTAATTTGGAATTCCTTATCGACTGAGCTGAGAAATGCCTCCCCCCTTACGCAGTTCAAAGCAAAGTTAAAAACTCACCTTTTCTCGCAGACTTTCGTGTGATCTCTACGGTTTTTCTGTAACTCTCTCCCCCCCCCCCCCCCCCGCAGACTCTGTGTGTGTGTGTGTGTGTGTGTGTGTGTGTGTGTGTGTGTGTGTGTGCGCGCGCGCGCGCGTGTGTGTGCGTCGTTTTCGCCTGCGCAATGAGTTATATTATAAATATGAGAAATGCGCCATATAAATACCATGTATTTTTTTTAATTTATCTTGCAGTTTTAACTCATTCAGCCCGTCGGCCGTATATCCCAAATTTTGGAGGCCTCATCTGATGACTATGCACCAGTTGCAGGAGATGGGTCGACCATGATAATTCAAGGGCAGTACCAGATTAGCTTGGCGCCTGTCGGCGCCAAGCTAATCTGGCACTACCCTTGAATTATCATGGTCGATCCATCTCCTGCTGTATTGCGTCATGGCTGAATGGGTTAAACGATTTAACTCCTTGCTGAACGTTTCCTGCGCGTGTTTGAAAGAAATGTTCCTCTTCGCGTCCAGAAAATGTGTATGTGTAGTATGAACAGTGTAATATACTGCGGACGACCAAAAGAAATGCGACTGATCATTCTAGTCATCGGAAACACTGAAGTGTTTCCGATGACTCGAATGATGTCGCATTTTTTTTTTTATCGCCAGTATATAATCTGTCTCTGGATCTCTTGGTCTTGCAGCAGACGGACAGGCACCCCAGCACCTGAGAGCCGTACAAACTGACTCGAAGGGATACATACCCATGGACCCATCGGGTAATTCAAAATATTGTCATTGTGGAGAAAATATGAAAATTTCGCTGTGTATACAAGCCAGCCATCCACTTCATGTTAAGACACTTGCAACGTTTGTTCGTTTCCGGGACAACTTGGAAAGGTCAAGGTCACAAACGTCAGATTATTTGTGAGGATCGGATAGGTGGACCATATGGGCTTTGCCATTCTTGTTCCCTATGACTTAACTCATTCGAGACGTGCCGCTTCTGGTTATTCCGGCATAAAGCCGCGTATCCGGATGCGGCGCGTCTCGTATGTGTGAATTCATTCAGACTTGGAGCATTACAAAAAAGTAAGTCTCTACCACAATTAAGGGCCAATTTATTCAGGCACCACTCTTGAAACATCACGGTCGATCTGTCTCCTGGACAGCTTCTGAACTCAGGGCTTTAGACTGTAGGGCTCAGTGTGTTCAAAATCACGCACCGGCACCTATCTTCCCAGCAGACCGCAGACAGTTGGACACGAGTCAGCAGACCGGCGATGGTTATGAGCGCCTCAGACAGCCTGCTCCCGGCGCGACAGCAAACTCAGTGTCCACGTCTCAACCGGCGACGAAACCAGTGTGCAGAGACTCCTCACCACAAACACTCGCACCCCCACCACCGCCGCCACAGGGTCAGTCCAAGGTCAGACAGGTGCTTCCAATGGCGCATGATCAGTCGACGTACGAACAGCTACTAGCACCACCCAAGGCACACACCCCAGACCAAAGCGGTAACAACATGTACTTGCAGGCTGTACCCGATGAACATGCATCCGCCCACAACCATTCGCTGACCGCAGGTGAGCAGTTCTAGATTTTCTTCCTTTAACCTCTTCAATGCCAGTTGACGCAAACTTGCTCGATGTCGATAAGAAGCGCCAAATTCAACATGCAAAGTGGTCATGTTTTTTTGTTTTTTTTTAAAGCTGACCCGGAGTTTTGCTTGATATCTTGGAAGGTATACAATATGTCTTCTGTGTTAGATTTAAATATTTGATCGAATGCAAACGATTTTGGTAAGTTTGGATTCTCACGTTAAGTTAGTTAGTGGGGTTTAACGCCGAGCAGGCGACTAAGGCCCTATCACGGCAGGTTATTCTCGCGTTAAACTGGGCAATTTTTCGCGAACTAGCGCCTCTTATTGGCATCGGGCCAGTCAGTCTTCATTAATTCAACACCAAAACCCCCTAGATGTCCCAGGAATATGGATTCAAAATGACGTGAGGAAGAGGCATGGATTTTCATGAGCCCCCGCCAATGCGGGGGCTCATGAGAATCTATACCTCTTGCAGTTGGGTGATGTTCCGGTTTCCTCAGCACTGAACGGGTTGTTTTCTTGTTTCGTTCTTTTGATGGCGTGGACTGTGAAAAGACTTACACACTGCGACTGCGGGGGCTCATGAGGATCTGTGCCTCTTACAGTTTAATCGTTTTCAGTCATTTCTCGGCAGTGAAGGGGTTAAATGTTTATCGATTATCGTGCAGGACACTTGCACACTGCCCCCCGATCCGACTCACCAGAGCTGCCATGGCCGCCGATTCCAGAGTTTTGTCAGAGTGCCCCAGAAAACAACGCTCCTCAGCGCGAATACCAAAACATGGACGACAACAAGGATAGTGGTAAGTTAACCCTCTTGCGCACACAGCCACCGATCGTGTTCTCTGGCTGCATGCACAAGGGGGTTAATCAGGCGTTGTGATAAATTTGTCTGTCAAAGCGAATGTGATATCGAAGATTTTTTTTATTAAAGAGAGGTAAAACAGTACGTTTAGAGCAGGTGTACACACACACGCGCGCGAGCGGCAGACACACACGTACACACACGCACGCACGCACACACACGCACGCACGCACGCACGCGCGCACGCACGCACACACACAAACACACATACACACACACACTCATCCATAATAATGTATTCGTATTTTACTCATTCGTTTGTTCGAATGTTCTTTCCTTCATTTGTTCATTCATTCATTCGTTAGTTCCAACTTTCGTTCTTTTTTTTTTTTTTTTCATTTACATTTAAAAGGTGACTGCTAGGCGTGTAAAATGCAGACAATAGCCCAAACGAAGAAAGAAGCTCGCTTAGAAAAGACAGTTACAACACAATTTATTGATATAGTGTGTATCAAAATAGACAAACACACCAACATACGCTTCGGTACTTATTTACTGACAAAATAAGTAGCGAAGTGTATACTTGTTCGAAATATTAATAATTGTGCTGTAACTTTCGTTTCTAAGCGTGCTTCTTTCTCCTTTTGGGTTATAAGGCAAATCGTTACACATTTTGATTTTTGTTTTTTATTAGCTCCTGGACCAGATAATGGACCAAACTAATACGCCAATCAGACACAGGAAGTGTGCCCCACGTCAATAGGTACATGTTTGTCTGTTTTCAAAACGAATTGGTTATGAAAGATGGGCAATAAGCAGAAATACTACGGTATGTCTGGGTCCTCCCCCCTCCCCCCCACCACCACCACCCCCCCCCCCCCTCCCCCCCACCGCCCACTCCGCTGAATTCGCACTTTAAACATCTCCGTCGGTTGGCTCAGCCCCCTTCCATTAATTTGTTCGTTCTTTCACTTTTCATTTTCTATGTCTAGTGGCACTGCAGACCCTGATGCCCAGATTGTCTTCCTGACTGATGCCATGTCTGTCCTTGAGGCAGCAACAGCAAGCAAACTGCCACGTCTACAAGAGGCACTGCAAAACATCAAGTGCACCAGACTGGTGCTGCAGTAGATCCCTTCACACTGTGGCATCTATGACAATGAAGAAGCTGACAGAATGGCAAACTGAAGTGGCAGAGAAAGAACAAGACGAAAATGGAGTCAGCTTCACAGAGATGAAGACCATCATTAAGTCTGTGTACAGACCACCACAACGGCCCCTAGACAGTTACCATCAGCTGTCCAGACAAGAGCAGGTGACCATCTTCCGTCTGAGGACCGGGTACAACCGACTCAAATTCCACCTGCACAGACGCTTTCACCTCGTGCCATCTCCCCTGTGCCCTTGTGGAGAAGCAGAGCAGACCACAGAGCACATCCTCCAGGACTGTGGGAACCACCAGTTGCTGAGGCCGGAGGAGTTATGGCCGAACTGAGCCCGCCACTCTACAAGAGAAACTGTACGGGCCTGTGGAGGTGCTAAAGAAGACCACAGATTTCATTTTGAGAGCCAAACTCCAAGTGTGACGGCGTTCGAGAAGAAGAAGACGAAGAAGATTTTCTATGTCAATTCTGATATTTTATTGCACATTATATTGCCCCAATCGTTCGTTATAACTTTAATTTTTTCACGTTTTATAATAGATGGCGACAAGATGGCGGCCATGCCGGCCAACACCTCCCGGCCGCCCGCTCCGGCAGAAATGGTCGCCACCGACAGAATTCTAGCCATTGTATCTTCGTCATTGATATACGATGTCAGGCCCTACAATGCTGCATCACGACCGGTATTTCTTTTTGATGACTTTTGGCAATTTGATGTGTTATGACTGTTAACTGGATTTCATATTTTTCTCCGCTGTGCCGCTATGCTGGGAGCAACTGATACACGCTGATTCTTGTTGTACCAAGCGGATATCAGTAGAACAGCGCGCGCTATGCTGTGGCAATACAACCAACGTGCTTTCCTCCCCTTTCATCATCTCATCTAAGGAGTGGCTCTTCCGGCATGCGAATCACGGCCTGCGCTAGCCTAGTGCACTCAACGAAGCCAGTACCAGCAAGCTTCAGGCCCCACATTCCAGCCGAATGATGTAATGACAGACACCTCCCAGACGCAGTGACTGTGTTTCTTACTGAATAGCCGCGTGTGTACTTTCTTTAGAAACCATTTTGGACTGCTTTCACGTTAATGATGTAGTTCTACTAAGGCGTTTGTTTTTAAAATGAATATGAAGTTATATACCAGTTAAGTTCAGTATAATTAAGGGGTGACTGTGTATGCCGGAGCGACTGTCTAACACCGGCGCTGTACATTGCGGCGACGGGCCCACAGGTGCTGTTTGACCGTTGTTCAGTTTATGTTGCCTAGATCGGAGATCATCTCCGTATCGACGCGGGTATTTTGTTTCTGTTGGTCAACTTGTTTTATGTACTAGTTTTATCCAAGTAGGAACTTAATAAGGAACATTATAATAGTGTGTTCAGGGGACATAGGGCTGTCTTAGTATTCTGTTTTTGTTACTAGGGAGGTTTGGGTCGGGATGAGGCCACTGGCGCTGGCCATTAGATGCCTTGGCGACGGGCTTCACCCGTCCCGAGTCATTGTCCATTGTGTAGCTCTGTTATTGTAATTTGTGGAATGAGCGAGTGAGTGAATGTAAGCAGCACCTGTGGTGGCAAAAATGTGAATTTCCCCATGAGGGATTAATAAAGTATTATTGTATTGTATTATTGTATTGTAGATTAAAGCACCATTACGCATCGAATCTGAAGACACATTTCAGCACCAGTTGTGATTGTTATGCCTTGTCGACACACCTAATGAACTTTAACAGCAGTTTGGACAGGCAGCAACAGCACATGCGTATTATGCGCTGCCGTTAGCGTGTCAGTCTATTTTTAGCGGTTTCTCGCACTGATAGCTTTGGTTAGTTCGGGATTTAACGTCCACGGCACCGAAGTGATAATGGACGGCCCTGACGGGCGGGTTATAGGGGACTGGGAAATCTATTGCCTATGGAGTACGACCTGAACACTGATCAACTCAGGCGCACTCCAACTGTGCCACCCCTTTGATTTACCAGGATCTTTAAACGGACATGTTATTGAACAAGCCCGTCTTTTCCCCCTGGATTGCGAGTCCAGCTACCGGGGCCGGGACGGGATTCGAACCCACGACCCGGCGACTCCCGTCGCTCTCCTGCTCCGACGCTTAACCGCCTGAGCTATTTCGGACTCTACTGATAGCGTTGTATTTCTAGAAAGGAGTGGAGTCATAATTCAGGTTACTTGATATACAGTTCTAAATGAACTGTATGCAGCGTTTCGTAACCATCTGTTACAGAAGTGTATCTCTGAATAGTTACGGCGGTAGTGGGCCTTTAACTCTTTCGAGTCGCGCCGCATCCGGATTCTTGGCTTAAAGCCGCTAATCCGGATGCGACAAGTCTCGAAAGTGTTATCCGGTCGCTCAGTGCCAGTTGACGCAGACCGTGTTTCTGCAATCTTCGTTAATTCAGGACCAAACAACCCTAGCTGTCCCAGAAACATGGATTCAAAGAGGTGTCAGCAAGAGGCATAGATCCTCATGAGCCCCCGCAATTGCGGGGGCTCATGAGGATCTATACCTCTTGTAGTTGGGTCGTGTTCAAATTTTCCTCTGCACGGAACGGGTCAATCCACTATGAGAAATCGCTGCACATTGTTCTAGTTTCATTTAGTTTTTTTTTTTTCTTGTTTAGATGCAGGATCTGAGAACGGCACACACCCGTACGCCAATGAAACACGATGAGGGAGTGTGGATTTTGCGTCAGGGCACTCTGTGGACACTTTATTTTTTTCAAAGACTAATCTCCCCTTCTTCGACCGCTATCTCCGCCGGCTCAATACGCCAGAATGACCGAGGCTCCGGAGTTTCAGTTGGACGTGTCATCTCGTTACATATTCTCCGCCTACTGACAGCGATATATCAGCAATTAATTTCTGTCTCTGGCATCAACGATACACTGGAACATGATTGAAGCAACCACCCTTTTTATGCAAGAAAAACTTCTAGTGCTCTCTCATAAACAGTCTTGAAGGGCAAAAAGTATCACCTGTCGTTAAAGACCATCATTTAGGTGGCGACAGTCGCATAAATGATGGTCTTTAATGGCAGGTGACCTCTCAAAAGGGTGGTTGCTAGTAACAGGTTCTGCTGTACCTCGACCCGCGTTAGTCGTGTGATAACGTTTTCGTTTTCGTCTTGTAAGAGCAAATGGTTATACTGCCTGCATTCATTCCTGTCAAAACTCGCCACTATTCAAGTCTTCAGTCTTTATTCATCCGAACAAACTTTGCTTAACCCATTTAGCCCCAACACCCTGCAGCAGGAGATGGATTGACCATGGCCTGTAGGCGCCAACCTCATCCGGCACTACCCTTGAATTATCATGGTCAATCCATCTCCTTCAGCTGGCACATAGTCTTTAGGTGACACCTCCAAAATTTTAGAAATGTGCCCATGGGGTTAAATGTGTTAACAACATAGAGGTAACTGGAGTCTGTAAGAGCTATCAGATCTGATGTCGTCAAGCTAATCTGGCACTACCGTTGCCAGAATTATCATGATCCATCCATCTCTTGCTCTGGTGTGTCGGGACTAAATAGTTTGATCGTCAGTCTCAACCGTGTTCATATCTATTTTGATATTGAGTTACAAAAGAATGCGGGGGCACAGGCAGCACGCGTCCCTAGTCAAAAGGGCACTATGCCCCAATGCTGGATAAAAAAATAAATTTCCCTCATGAGACAATAATAATAATAATGATGATAATAATAATAATAATTATAAAAATATTGCGAAGTGTATCTATACAACTACTGACTGACTGTGCAAAATAAATTTTGTTTTTACATTTGTCAATAGTTGTGTAGAGCAGCTCAGCGCAGGTGAGTGAAAGGTCCTCAGGCCAGCTATGACCGACGTTGAGGCGAGGACCTCATGCTCACTGACTCACGTTGGAAACTAAGGCTGGCCATCTTCTTGTCCGGACCCACAGGGGGACAAAATGAAGTTATTATGCAAGTTTCTTGCCCCTGACTCGGAGCGCCAATAGAAGCTCCCATCCAGGGGCAGGAAACTCTTGCATAACTAGGGTGTTCATCCACTTTGATCGACAGAGCTGTCTATAGTATTGTCAAGTTATCATGAAATAAATACTGAAAAGCGGCATATACTCTACCAACCTTCTGCAATTAGATGGTCTCCACTGAAGATGTGCATTCATACATGTGCTTAGTTTTATTCTATATGCCTGTCAATAATAATGATTAAATAATAAATGTGTCAGTGTACGGTTTCTCAGTTAGTGTGTCACGGAGTGTAAGTAGCCATGTGCCAGTATAACTCAATGATGATGTATCAGTGTGTGTGTGTGTGTGTGTGCCCGGCGGCGCCGCGCGTCAGTGTGTGTGTGCGCGGTGACACGGGTGTGTGTCAGTGCCGGGAGTGTGTGTGTGTGTGTGTGTGTGTGTGTGTGTGTGTGTGTGTGTGTGTGTGTGTGTGTGTGTGTGTGTGTGTGTGTGTGTGTGCCGTGTGTCAGTGCGGATCATTCAGTACTAAGGGAGGATCAATGTAAATTTAAAGTCATCATTATCAACATCACCATTAGTCATTCAACAAAACAACGGTTTCTTGCAATAAATAATAAATAACACGTAATAAATCAATAACTTAGTGATCATAGTAACTTAAGGTTGATGAATATATCTACATTTTTTAATTGAAAACTGCCGTTTAGAGGGTTTTTTGATAGCCTTGTAAGCCGTTTGCGTGAAGTACCCCATGAGCAAAAAACACGCAAAATAGCTGATTTCAGAACACCATAAAAATTTCTCGAATAGTGTGTTCAAATGATAAAGAAACCTTTACGTCACTTCATATAGTAGCTTAGTATTTTCTCGTAAAAGAAGTTTGTTCTGATAATTGGCATTCTAAGTGCAATCAACAAAAGTGTATTTTTTAAACTCGCAAATTGCCCAGATGTAAAGGTGTTTTTTTCCTGGATAATCAAAAAATAATACAAATTAAGCTGCGTTTCCAAATTGCGACATGACAGCAAAGTGATAAAAATGTAACAGGGCTGCCCAGCTTAAAGGCGTGTTTCCAACTCGCGACGCGACAGTGGTATGACAAAGCAGCAGCTGAGCGGCAGATGGAAAATCACTGTGTTTCTATAGGAATGCGACAAAGCAATTTGGCCCTTTTGTTTTGATTTGGAAAAAAAGCTCAAATTTGTCGCGCACTAGCAACCAGTGCTTAAAGCTGTGTTACCATGTTGCGGCGTGACAGCGACAAGAAAGCGGCGGTGATAGCTACAAAAATCAAGACCACAGAAATAAACAAGAATGGCAAAGCTCACGTGTATGACATACTTAATCTAACCTTTGTGACTTTGACCTTTCCTACAAGGTCATGCTTTCTCAAAATTCGTGCATTTTCACTTTTGTTAACCTCCCATGACCCTTGGCCTTGTGAGTAGTGAACCAAATTAGTATGCATTGAAAGGTCTTATCATCAGCTTTGAAAAGTTTGCAAAATTCCCGAAAAAAAATAAAATTCTGCCAAACAATAGAGTTCATTTGCTGATCTCTTGTGACCCTTGACCTTACCAGGGCTCCTGTTTTCACAACAGCAGAGTACAAATCCATTGGGTCTTTTTTTTAGTGGGTGGGTGGGTGTGTGTGGGGGGGGGGAGGGGGGGGGAGCACCATTTTACCAGCCACAGAAATGTCGAGAAGCGGGAGCTTGGCGGGGAGGGGAAGGGAGAAAAAAAAAAAGATGGATTGGCCTTTAGGAACACGTGAAAAGAAGGGCCTGTTTCATACATAAACCTATGGGTCAGCTCAAAATGTTTTGGGGCATTTGGGAAAATCATGCGCCAATGACGCAGGGCGCACACCAGAAATGAACCCTGAGACCCCCAGGTGTAATAATAAAGGGTCAGAAAATTAATTATGAAACCTGCATCATTTGCATGTTGTTGTTTTTTTAATATGTTCACTCATTTCGCTCTCTCTTTCTTTTTTAAATGTGTTTACAGCATGTCTCACAAAAGATACACAGTTATTTGACATGACAAGCGAAACTAGAACGCAGTGGGGGGAAAAAAAACAACTACACATCCAAACCCCCTCCCAACAAACGCAATGAAGGGCAAAACAATGCTAGAATAATCTACCATGGCAGCAAGGGCAACGAAACGTAGCCATTTCCTAGAGACATAATGTGTTTACACAGGGTCTTCAAAAACAGTCCTTTTACAGGACGAACCCATCTAAGCCGTAGGAGAACGAACACTACACATCCCACGCTCTCCCAACAATGCAATCAACGGCAAATCATCTACCGTCAAGAACCGACCAAAAATCCACAGTGAACGGCAAAACAATGCCGGAATAATCTACCATGAAGAAGCAGCCAAAAACCAAACAATGAACGGCAAAACAGTGCCTAAATAACTAAAATCCAGCGTACAACACTAAGCGGTCTAACGTCTAACAACTGAACAAAAGGATGCAAAATAACATACACACTGGAAAACAAGGATACAACACATGACACCCAGAAACGCAATAAATATCAATGAAAGTAAATACCAACGAAAGAGTAAAGCCACAGAACCCCCAGCCAAAGTGAGGGCATGTGGTCAAGTTTGGACTACTGGCGAAAGCAGTACATGGCCAATTTACCAAAGTGAAAAACTTGCTCGAAGTACACAAAGAAATGAGTGACGAAAACCACATCTAGACCTGTGTCATGAAACTTTGTGTATGCTGTCGTTCTGAAATCAGACGGACATTAACATGTCTTTTGGTGTGCGATGCTGAGCACCATTTTCCACAACTTGACACGGCCCAAAATCGAAAGTCAAAGCAAAAGGTTGATTGATTGTACATTGCTTAACGTCCCGACAGCAACAAGGCTTTCTCAGGACGTGCCTGCACTGCTTGTGAAAAAAAAACAACAACCAACTAAACAGAACATTGAATGTATGTCGCCAGCCGGTCAAACACATTAAATAAACCTAACACATGGGGCCTAAATAAAGCTAAGACCATTTAGCAACACACATCCAATATCAAGAGCTACAGGCAGTGCAGACAGTAGGGAGGGTTTAAAAAAGGCAAATACAGGTGAATGGACCTCGGGTAGACAGAAACACATGCCCCAGAATAGAGAGAAAAACCCACCCTGTGGGGCTGACCAGGGTGACCCTGGGAACTAAAAAATACCTAACCCCACCCAAGTCCCCCAGGGCAGACCCGGGTGGGGTTCAAAGCAAAAGGATGCCTTATCTTATAATAGTATGAATGGCTGACATCACAGCATATTAACACATTCAACATGCAATCCACACTTTCTGATAATATACTGACACTACTTAGGTTGCCCGTCCCCCGGACCCCACGTGGACCCCAGTGTCAGTCGAATCTGAACGCAGCCGTGGCTGAGCGCGCCAACTCATCACTAAAAACAGAACAACTGCCACTGTTAAGGAACGCATGGTGGCACAAACATAGTGCGTCTCGGACGCAGATGCGCTGCTTTATAGTGCGTCTGCCTAACCCTTCGGAACATTTTCAGTACGTCATTTTGAGTTTCAATGCGTCACAGACACACTAGAACAGGAGCCCTGGCCTTTCCAAGAGGTCATCCGAATTAGCACGCATGGGAAGGTCTTACCATCAAGTATTATTGTACCAGGTTTGGGATGGCAGTTGTAAATAGTATTTGAGGAAAACAATTTTGTCAACAACAAAAAAGAGGCTATTTGTGATCTATTGCCTTACCTCTTGTGACCTTTGACCTTTCTGAGGGGTCATCCAAATTAATATGCACATAAGAAGGTCTTACCATCAGGTATCCCTGTACCAAGTTTGAGGTTACAGTTGTGAATAGTATTTGAGAAAAAAAACATCTTTGGTCAAAATATGGCTATTTTCTTTTATTTTTTTTTTTTTATTTTTTACCTATTTCCCGATTTCTTGTGACCCTTCACCTTTCCGAGGGGTCATCCAAATTAATATGCATAGAAAGGTCTTAACATCATGTATCTCTGTACCAAGTTTGGGGTTACAGTTGTGAATAGTATTTAAGAAAAAAAAAAAAAAAAAAAAAAAAAAAAAAAAAAAAAAAAAACCATCATGGACAAGATATGGCTATTTTTTACCTATTTCCCGATTTCTTGTGACCCTTGACCTTTCCGAGGGGTCAACCGATGCATGGGAAGGTCTTACCATCAAGTATTATTGTACCAGGTTTGGGATGGCAGTTGTAAATAGTATTTGAGGAAAACAATTTTGTTAACAAAAAAGAGGCTATTTGTGATCTATTGCCTTACCTCTTGTGACCCTTGACCTTTCTGAGGGGTCATCCAAATTAATATGCACATAAGAAGGTCTTACCATCAGGTATCCCTGTACCAAGTTTGAGGTTACAGTTGTGAATAGTATTTGAGAAAAAACATCTTTGGTCAAAATATGGCTATTTTTTACCTATTTCCCGATTTCTTGTGACCCTTCACCTTTCCGAGGGGTCATCCAAATTAATATGCATAGAAAGGTCTTACCATCATGTATCTCTGTACCAAGTTTGGGGTTACAGTTGTGAATAGTATTTAATTAAAAAAAAAAACATCTTTGGACAATATATGGCTATTTTATACCTATTTCCCGATTTCTTGTGACCCTTGACCTTTCCGAGGGGTCAACCGATTTAATATGCATAGAAATCTGTGTACCAATTCTGGGTTTGAAGTTGTGAACAGTATTTGAGAAAACATATAGTTTGTCAAAATACACCTATTTTCTGATCCCCTGTGACCTTGACCTTTGAGAGAGGTCACTCAGATTGGTATGTTTAGAAAGGTCTTGTCACAAAGTATCCTTGGGCCAAGTTTGAAGACTGTGGCTTGCATAGTCTCCGAGAAAATGCCAATGTTAAAGTTTACCACGGACGACGGCAGACAGATGATGCCTGACAGACGGACGACCACTGGCCCCAAACATAGACACACCTTTGCTTCAGCACGTACGCAACATAGAACTAAGTGACAGCGGGCCGAAAAGCACCAGCAGCGCGACAAAAATGTATTGCTCAGTCGAGTGATTCCAGAGGCGATTTTGCAGTCATGGGATCGTGGTTTTTTACTGCAGTGATTGGGGGGGGGGGGGGGGGGGGAGGAGAGGGCCGGGGAGGGGCGTGGGTTTTTACTGCACAACAAATTAAAACAAGGGTGTCAAATCGCTTTGTCGTGTTGCTTTATGGAAACACATACAGCACGCCCCCATCAGTGTACAATTGCCCCCTGAACCGCTCGACTGCACGTTACAATTGACGCCCCGCTGCTTCCACGTCAGGCTTACGGAAACACTCCGTCTTTATTTCCATGTTCTCGAGTTTTGTCGCTGTCGCTGCCACTTTCTTGTCACAGTCCCACGCGATATCAGTGGAGGCACAACTTAAGTGGCAGTTGAATAGCCAGGCCTAAAGCCTACTTGCTCTTCTCCTAATATATGGCTATGCATCAGCTCTGGCAGTGAGGCACAGGCTTCTGCTGCATTGGAGTCCACGGCCGTTCCGCGGTGCGGGTCCGCAGCAGCAGTTGACTGGTGTACTTTGCACAGCCGGATAGCAGTATTAGAGTCATGGTGCAAAGACAGTTTTCTGGATATGAATGTACAGAAAACCAAGGAGCTCGTCATTGATGATATTTTTGTACCTGTCTCAATTAATAATCAACCTGCAGACTAACGTAGTCACTTAATTTAAATATATTGGCACAGTTGTGGATAGTAGGCTGTCTTTTACTGGAAACACCAATCTGATTATGAAAAAAGCAAACCAACGTTTGTACATTCTTAGGAAACTGAGAAGTTTTGATGTCAGTTCCAAGGTTAGAATCGGTTTTACTGAGAAGCCTGATTCTTCTTCTTCCTCGATCGCTTCGATGAAGCACAATATGCATGATGCAGTGAGGCACCTGACAGGTCCTGCATCTCTGTCTTCGGCCAGGAACGTGTATCGGGGGTCGGCCCTCCCCTAGACCGACTGTCGTTCATATATATATATATATATATATATATATATATATATATATATATATATATATATATATATATATATATATATATATATATATATATATATATATATATATATATATATATGACTGTTGAGCTCGGTCTGCCCACCAATGAGTAACAACACAGTCATTCATTGGCCCCTCACATCGTTTAGCCCGCCAGCAGAAGCGGTTTACCAGCTGTGGCCACTGTTATCCCTAACAGCTTTCTTGGAGCCAGAAGTGAGAGTTGAGTGCTGGGTGAGGACTAGTGCTCCCCCATTACCCGGATGGGTGCTGCTGCCAGGTTTACTGACAAAGGTACTACCTCTCTCCAGACACCCCAGAAGCCTGATTGAAAACATACCAACTTGTAACATCGCTGCTTGGTATGGCAACCTGAGTATGAAAAACAGGGGCAGAATGTCACGTGTCGTCAGAACAGCTGGGAAGATCCGTGATTGGCCTAGAACAGTACCCGCCACAATGATTAGGCGATCTGTACCATTGAGGGTTGTCCGAAGGAAAGCTGCTAGCATTGTCAGTGATCCTCCGGCGTCGTCACCCACTATTTGATCAGTTTCAAATGCTACCATCAGGCAGACGTTTCAACATGCCAAACTCGAAGTCTTTTATTCCAACTGCTGGCTCGGATTTTGAACTCTGTTGTTTATAAACTTGAAGACATCAGTGATATATAATGTGTGATCTCAGTACTTAACATTACCTCCCATCTTGCGATAGCGGATTGCTTGTGATAGATTGCCTGTGATAGATTGCTGCAATGATCATTTTAAGGGAATGTTCTTCAGTATAGTGTTTATTACACTCACGCACACGCATACACACACACATAGACGCGCTTTCAGAAGACTGAGCATGCAGGTGTACTTAGACTTGTCTCTCTCATTGCTCTGTTGGAGCTCAGCGCAGCAGTTCGACACGCTCGATCATTCTGTTTTGCCGCTGAAGAGGTTAGAGGTGACCTTTGGCATCCGTGGTACCGCCGCCCTGACCTGGCGGGTTCACTTCACTTTACGTTAGGGATCGTTCTCAGGCTGTTATTGTTAATGGCCGGGCGGCCGCGGACCGTCGTCGGCCCGCCGACGGCCTTTGTGCACTGGGTTGTACTCAGTCTTGGTGTACACTCGTCAGTGCAGATTCAGCAGCCGTGTCAAAAAGTGTGTGTGTGTAAGGTGTGCCGTGCGGTACATCAGCCTAGTTTATGTTCAGTAGAACTCGGCTTCTCACAGACGTGACTGAAAGAAAAACAGACAACCATAAACCAAAACAAAGCCATCAAATTTAAATGGCTTTTTAGAGGCTTTCAGTTCCGCTAGTATGGGGCAACACGCGTTGTGCAGGGACGAGTTGTCTTTTCCTACTGTAGGCCTTCTTTGTTTCCTTTCCGTCACTTCCGTGTTGGTTTTGAGAAGAGATCGACTAGCATTTGGGCGCAAATAAAATGGTTCAAAAGTGTTGTGTAAAGTTGTGTCACAACAGATCGGATCGGGAGCCAGATCGTCGGTTCTACTCTATTCCCAATGTGATAAATAAAAAGGGAGAATCAATGAAAGAATTGACGACAAGACGACGAAGAGAGTGGATAGCACAACTGCAACTGAAGACAGTAACTTTCGAGTCCAAGGGCAGAAAACACGTTTGTTCCGATCATTTTGTGAACGGTAAGTCATCAGATAAAATTGTACTTAGATCAGAATACATTTAAGTCTTTGAATTTAAGTCATAATATTCAGGCCTTGATAATTGTGGATAACTGGATTGAGTTTGTGTGACTACTGACACTGTGACAGTACTGTACATACTGCTTAGGACTTAGGTACACGCCTACTGACTACAGCTAGTCAGCAGTAGGCTGCTCAGTCAGTGTGTAAACCTACATTTCAATCATCAGATAGGCTTGCTGACTGGCTTTCATTTATTGTAATTCAATACATTAGAACTGATTGTTATTTTAAATTTGGCATAGTTACTTCGATTGTTAAATTCCCAGTAAAATAATATGTAGTGATTCATTCCACTGACTAAAGCAAGGAGTCATGTGTCGGTTCCAGGTTTTGTTTGTGTTTCTCCCATTATTATGGACTCATCTTTTGTAATAATAATCAGAACACGGTGATTATTGTATAAATTAACAAATTTGTTATGATGAACATTAGTGTTAAAGCAAGATGATTGATTATTATTGATATTATTTCAGGTGTCAAGGCATACGTTGGAGATGTCAACAGTCCCAGTTGGAAACCTACACTTAAATTAGGACACTCCCTGTGCAAGGGTTTCAGTGCTGCTCGGTACTATTCTTTACTCATTTGTAATGTCTTCACTGTGAAAAACTATATTATAAAATAATAAACACAGCAAAGAAAATAATATTAAAGATACTAGGCAAACGATTAAAGATATATTATTAAAGATATTAAAAAAATAATGTTAATGGTAAAGATATTATTTATTAAACAATACAAGGCAGATGTATCAAAGCATGTCTTAGCATCAATAAGAGCCACAGGAAGAGCTGATTGTGTGAGAGGTTTGAGGAAGAACCAGAGATAAGAATATAGTAGCAAATTTAGGCATACTTGTGGAAATAGAAACTAATATAAAACAAAACAGAAAAAAAAGAACAAGACCAAAAATGACAAAAATTATATGAGTTTATTGAATAAGATGAAAGCAAACGACATTTAAGAACAAAGCACTAAACAGTGCAGTGATGCAAGCATTGAGAAAAAAAATCTTAAACACAACTGAGACTGCAAACTATCTTGAAGCTTAAATCATAAACACAACAAAGAAATATTAAAGATACTTTTAATTATTAAACAATACAACTTTCAATCAAGACAAATAATAAGTAAAGGTATCTTTAATATTTATTTGTTGTGTTTATGATTTTAGCTTCAAGATACTTAGCAGTCTCAGTTGTGTTTAAGATTAGTTTATATTTTTAAAAAATATTAAGTATACTGTTCATTTATGGAAGGCTTAAAAAAGACATCCTGATCAATATTGATTGTTAGGAAGTGTACTGTGAAGGCATTGAAGACCACACAGTGGTCCAGCATATTGAAAGTGATGCAGGTCCTCTATTTTGATGCCTTAACTTCAAATGCAAGTTCATATTTGCAGCTAAGTCCAATTAAACTGGTAAGTTTTTTTGGTGCTGTCTTATAAGTGTATGGCGTTTAGTAGTTTAGTCAAAAATTCCAGAGATGACAAGTTTTATTGCTATATTTTCATGTCCTTTGTTTCAGTTATAATAGACTGTGCAGTCGCAGAACAAAGAAAGCTGCTGAGCAGGCGTCTAGAGGTGAGGAGATAAGTGAGCCAAATGACATGAATGATGAGACCGACAGTGCAGCAGCTGGGACACCACCTCCTGAACAGGGTGAAGATGGAGGTAGCTATTGCCAGACTGAGGTTGTTGCACTGAGCACGCTGACACAACAAGAAGAAAACCTGCTCAGAGAGGAACTTAGCAAAGTAATTAAAGAAAACTGTGATCTAAAAGAACAGCTGTCAAAGAAAGAAATGAACCAAGAATCACTCAGAGACCAGGATGATACTGTCCGTTATTTCACAGGTCTTACAGATTTCGCTCTCTTGTCTACTTTATTTACATTTGTCTGCAGTCATTTGCCATCAAACAAGCGTCGTGCTCTGTCTTCGTTTCAATCATTTATGTTGACAATGATCCATTTAAGATTAAATACTCCACTTCCGCACCTAGCATACATGTTTTGCGTATCGAGAACAACTGCCTACAAAGTGTTCAATGAAACACTAAACATTCTTTATTATCGAATGAAACCAATGGTGTTTTGGCCTGAGCGACAGTGCATTAGAGCAAGTCTGCCTGAACAATTTCTAGTCTATCCATGGAAACGTGTTGTTTCAATTATAGACTGTTTTGAAATATTCATTGAAAGGCCTTCCTGTTCTGACACCAGCGCTATGACTTGGTCACACTACAAACACAACAATACCATTAAATATCTCATATCCATAACACCACAGGGCCATATTTCATTTATATCCAAGGGTTGGGGTGGGAGGACAACTGACAAAAAAATTACTGATTGCAGTGGATACTTAAATAATTTACTACCTAATGATCTTGTTTTGGCAGACAGAGGATTTGATATTCATGAACTAGTGGCAATGCAGGGAGCCGAGGTTAAAATTCCAGCGTTCACTAAGGGTAAAAGTCAGCTGACATCTGCAGAAATAGAGTCAACAAGAAAACTGGCACATCTGCGCATTCATGTAGAACGCATCATAGGTCTTCTGAGAAACAAATTTACAATTTTGAACACCACTATTCCAATAGACCTGCTTTTTCATCGAGAAGGTGAAGAGGTTACCACATTAGACAAGATTGTCACTGTTGGTTGTGCAGTTGTCAACCTCTGCAATGGTATTATTTAACAATCAGCCTGTTACTTAGCGACCTTTGAGCCACTGTGTGATTGATGCAAAGACTAATAATGAAGTCAGCATTGCAAATTGCTTCATGTTAAAAAAAAAAGTTACAAGGCAGCAATTAATGTTGTTATGGCGAAAAAAATTTAATAGACTATAAAATAAAAGAGTGATAATTGATTATAACCATTGTCTAAAACTAAGTAATGTATATGTCTTATCACAATGAATGGCTGTTATGTATTGATAGTTGCTTTAACTCATTCTACCCCAGAAAACACCGCAGCAAAATGAAGATCGACCATGATAGTTCAAGGGTGATGCCAGAATAGCTTGGCACCTAAGGGCGCCAAGCTATTCTGGCATCACACTTGAACTATCATGGTCGATCTGTGTCCTGCACTGCAACGCAGTCTTCAGAGGACGACTTCAAAGTTTGGGGGATTTCGGTCTTGGGGTAGAATGAGTTAAGCAATCTGTCTCTATTAAATGGTTATGAAACCTTTAGTGAGTGATAAAATGTTTACACATACAGTTGGAAAATAAGCTTCAATTACTGTAGTGGCCTACAGTGGACATATCAAGCTTAATGTACAGATTACTGTGAAATTACTGAAAACTAAATCTTTCAAGAATGTACAATGTAGGCCTACTTGTACTTTGTATAAAATATATCTATTTAGTAATATTCTCTAAATGTGATGCCATTTAAAAAATATTTAACGATAACAAAATAAAAATGTAATGTAGCCCTATGTAAATAGATGTTATATTGAAAAGAATCAATTGATGAGGAAATAGTGATGATATTGACAAATACTGCAAAATATTGTAATTTTGCTGGTGCATTTGTTTTCGTTTATTGACCAAAGACAATGATTTACCATATGGCATATTGTACTGCTATATAATGAATGTTATTATTAGAGTTGTAATTCTTTCCTTTTTATTTCATTTCTTTAATTATTAAAAGTATCATGTGAAAATATGTGAGAATGGGACGATGATTGTGTGTAGACTTTTAATAAACCAATTGAATTGAATTGAATTGAAATTGTTGTGAAAACTTTTTTGTTTGGTTTTGTAGTGTTAATTTACAGAATGTGATGAATGTAAATGTTTATTGTAATTACACTTAACAATTTGGCACAGAAATAAATTACAGGAGGCTGGCGTAAGATGGGGGCAGGTGTGATACTAAAATCCATGTGTGCTCTGACCTCCGCACGGTGGACAGATCCACACACCCTTTGGTTTCCTTTTAAGTCCTACACAGCCAAAATGAAACCACTCAATCTTGCATCCTTTGTTGTCACAGGCAATCATTTTCCCATATTCTTGCTTCCGACAAACACAGAAAATGACTCCCTCTGCACCTGCATCTGATTCTTTCCCTTCTTGTGTCTCAGCACTTTTGTTCTGATTAACTGAAGGGTCATGAACCAGCCATTTACCAACTAGCTCTGGTAGAATCGCCATTTTAAACAAAGCTGTTGCCTGTAACACACAATCATCCCAAAATATCTGGTTTGGGAAAACCCTCACAATGGCCAGGTCAGCTGTGGTCCACACGGCAAAGTCACAATATGCTGACTTTGTGAGGAAGATCTGCGCTTGGACCTGAGAGTAGTATGGGTGATCCTCCCGCAATGCAATGGAGCCACTAACAATAGCTAAGCAAAATGCAGCGTCGGAAGATATAGCCTCTTTTATTGTCTGCTTTCTGTGTTTATAAGGACATTTAATTTCCAGACAACCACTCCCATGGCATGCACAATTTACCATGGCGTCTGGTGTCGCACCCATAAATGGGTACTCTGTTGGAACAAATATTCCACATGCTCTAATGACAAAGTTATCATGCTCTTTCTCACAAACAGTGCGATACATCTCTTTTGCCTGACTTTCTTTTTCTTTACCCCATTTTGTCTGAGCAGAGGTAAAGAGGACTTTATCTGGGTAACAGATCTTTTTTACAAGAGATGGGGCAGGTTTGTCAATACTTGTGTGACATACAGCATATAAATTGGAAGCTGTAATTCGTCCTGCTCTAACAGAAAACCAATTCTTACTTTGAGATTGTCCTTGTGTGGATTGTTCAATAAGCTCAGTCTCAAACTGTTGTACTTTAATCTCAATAGTGCGACAAGTCTCTTGCAGGCATTTTAAAGATTTCCCCACTAAGTCATCCTGTTTCAAATCTCTCAGGTCAGCTGGCAAAGAAAGTGATGGACTGCAGTTCAGTTCATCAGATTCTGTACATGGGACTGCCACCTTATAATCATTACAGTATTGTGGAGTTACTTTGAGTAGATTACTATTCCTATTGCTCTGTTTCAGCTTAGAAAAAAAATCTGTCATCTCCTCTTGGGTTGGTTCTGCATCACAGTCCAATGGCTTTATGCCCTTTTGGGGTGTGGCATCTTCTGAAACATTATCAATAAGTTTATCAAGTTTCTTCTTTCTCTGGTCAGCAGAAGTAAAATCTATTTGATAAGCAGGTTTAGGCAGAACTCCAGTTACGTTTCCTGGTATTTTCCAATAAGCTTTTACGCCTGTGCAGGTTGCATTTTCTTTTACCCTAGAATGGGCATCCAAGGCAAATGACAGTGCTGCAGCATGTGTGCAGGTCTCACCAACTCCGGCCATACAGGTGCAGTGGGCAGTAATGATTGCTCCGTCTGCTGTGCATATTAGCCAAGGAACAAGTGGCTTGTCATTCAGACTCTGTGAATGCATAACCTGCAAGCGCATTAAAATAAAAATATTAGACCTAATTATTGGAATATTTAAATAGTGTAGGTGCCTAGGTGGCTAAGCCTAAAAGTATTTGGGGGGGGGGGGGGGTCTCTGCATTAATTATCAGCTTACTTAGTCAAATTCTAGGATAGCAATGCACTCACCTGGGGTCGCCTCAGATAAAAAGAATTATATTTATAGTACGTTATACCTATTTTTTCATACAGCAGTGATCAATCCTGCATAATTTCCAAATATGAACAAACTGAACTAGTCTCTAGGTGGGGAATTAAATATACAATACCAATAAATAAATAATATTTTATACACGTTTTAATAAAAATGTGATACAAGAGTAAATAATCTAAATAATGTAGTCAGCCGACTAAGGCCATTCCTCTTTGCTATGTCTACCTTAATAGTGGATGGTGGTAGGTAGGCCTAAATGTATCCTTTCTTTAAGAAAACCAAAATAAAATGCACTAGATGATCTGTACAAAAACAATGACAAATTTGGCCTCAATAAAACAAAAAAAATTACGGGGCTGGTCGTGTAGCCTACTTTGACACTATGTCACGACACTGGTCTAGACTTAGTTTTATAAAGAGTAAGTCAAGCATGATAATTTTTATAGTTAATAGTTATTGAAATAATACTGACCTTTGCCGTTACAATAACATTTGCACATCCATCTGGTTTGAAGGTGTGTATGTCCCTGACCCAACCTGACACAAATAACTTGTAAGCCTGAAGACTCTTGTACGCTTTGAAATCTTCACAAGTGTAAGCAGAACAGCCCAACACGAAGTAATTTACAATGGCTGCATAATCTACAGCAGGCAAATCTTCGACCGAATTTGACCATGAAGACTTTGGAATATCGTAAGGGTCAACTCCATCAACGTCTATTAACTTTCGGAAATATCGCAATTTAGCTTCAGGCAATAGTTTAGAGGCGTACGTTCGCAAATCTGTTACTTTAGACTCCATAAGGCCTAAGGTAGGGGACGCTACTCTAACCAACTCTTAGTTCGCGTTTTGCCCCATAGTAAGCTCTTCTGTCAATGCGGCAAAAGCGATTATTTAAATGACCGTTACTGACTCCCCAAGGCGGCCGCGGCATTTCAGTCGGCCCAGCTGAGGTGTCACCTAATGACTATCATGTATCAGTTGGAACGACCATGATAATGCAAGGCGGCCGTAGTGCCAGATTAGCTTGGCCCCATCGGCAGTGGTCGGTTGATTCTTTCACATAAAATTGGGGGAAGAAGACGAAAGTCAGTGGACACGTTAAAGAACTCACGTCTATCTTTTGCGTAAAAGGTAGTAGCTTCCCCTAAACAAAACTCCGCTTTTACAGTGTGATACCTCAATCGTAGCGTACTAACTGTCACTGTTATGTGGCGGAGTTTTATTTTTAGGGCGTCCGCTTGCACTAATCGAGTACGACGGTTTTGAGGTACCCGTACACCCGTTTTTTGATGAAACACTTGAACTTTGTAACGAAGTAGGTCCAGAAGATGGCAGCAGTAAATGTAAACCCTGATCTTGCTCGAGAGAGGACTGGGGCGACGTTTGACGTGGAACAGCTGACGTACTTTTTGTACCATGGCGCAGAGAAGACCAGAAGAAAACGCTCTATCCGTAAGATGTTACCTGTCCTAGTGTATTAAACTGGCCTATTTGACAGCACTCATGACTTTACACTGCCGCTCTAAGGATCTGGGGTCAGTTGCAGTGGCAGGCGCGCGACTAAGCTCGCTCATGCAAGCGGCGCGCCTTGCTTGCTCGCTCATGCAACCGGCTCCAGTTTCGCTTTAAAACTACCCAGCGCGAATCAACACAGCGTAAATCTATCCAGCATGAATATCTTTACTGTTCAAGCTACCCAGTGCAGATTTGTGCTGCAGTTACTATGCTGAAGTGGTCACACTACACAGTAATATACTTTTTCGAACACTGTACCCTGTGTGCACTGTCTAGTTTTGAACTGTACCTCATGTACACTGTCCAGTGTTAAACTGTCCTAGACTTTTAAAGTCTCAGGCAAGAGGTCACATGTGAATAATGATCGCAACATTCTCATCAGTACTAAATTGAATCCAATTCTGCGGGAAAAGAAGTTAGGCAATGCATAAATGGGGAGATTATTGAAGCGTTCAATTAGTATTATTTCATAGACTACCGCAAGCAATAAATGTCGAGCTCCAGGGCATGTTGCGCGACATTCTCATAGGAAGCGAGACTTGAAAAGTCTTGGAAAGTTTAACACCAGACAGTCTATATATACTTGGTGTACAGCCGTTCAACACTGGACAGTGTACGCTGAGGTACAGTGTCTGAAAAAGTATAGTATAGTGACCACTTCAGCGTTACTATTCAACACAGATAATTAAAGTTCTCAGCTGAGTTAATTCAGGCTAGTGTGAATTCACAGGGTGGATTAAACTTATTCAGAATGGGAAGATTTACACTGGGTAGATTAATTTATTTTACACTGAGTGGATTTATGTTCAAATATGAGTGGAATCACGACATGGCAAATTTACATGGGTTAAATTCACATCTGGGCTGACGTGCAACGTGAGTTTCACATGGCAGATTACTTGCGCATTGAGTTATATTATAAATATGATAAATGCACCATATAAATACTATGTATTATTATTATTACTTTGCAATGAATTATGCATCAAAGTTGACCCTTTTAGCATAAATCTGCGTGATGTTAAAAGTGAGAAGAATTTACAGGATTTATCCCCAGAGCAGCTGCTGCTTGATAATTTTCAAATTGCTAAATCCAACATGCAGTGAACCCCTTTACCACTTGAGTAGCGATAGCGGTTTTTGTCACAGTGTTACCTGCAGGAATCACCATGACAAAAACCACAAACAAAACCCAAATGGTTAGCCAACTCACTGCCCGTGTATACAGATTGTGTTTCTGAGATTGTTAAATCAGTGCCAAAGAATCTCATGTGGGGGCTAATGAGGATCTATGCCTCTTGCATTTTGGTGTTGCAGTGTTCCAGCAGCGAAGGGGTTAAGTGGAACTGAAGGGAATGAGATCACGATAGTCATACACTGATTATTACTTTTATTATTTTTTTGTTTGGTCATGATCGTGTAGTTGTACTTGTCGTTACTCTATTTCAGAAAATCTTGCCATTCAGGACTTGTCTCGGCTGGGGATGAAGCAGTACACCACGCTGTCTCGTGTTGAGCAGTATGAGCAGGCGATACAGAAATATGCCTACTTCATACAGACGAACAAACGTCTCGGGCTTACAGATGTTGCCGAGCAAGGACATCTTATGGAGTAAGGAAGTTGAGTTTATGTACTGCTTCCTGTCTTTTTTTTCTTGTTGCCTTTTTCTTTTCAGTATCAACTGTAGTATGTTCTGTTGACTGGTGTGTACAGCTTCAAGGTAGGCTATTGCTATTTTTTTTCCTTAACTGCTTCAATGCCAAGAAAAGCTGAAGACAATCCAGCTGTAAGAGACGTAGATCCTCATGAATCTCCGCAGTCACAGGGGCTCATGAGGATGTATGCCTCTTGCTGAACGGTGAACCACTTTGTCTCCGTGTTCCTTGGATAGCTGGTGATCTTTGGTATTGAATTAGCAAAGATCTATTGGAAAACATTTCCAAACACAGCGAAGAAAGCAGAAATGATCATGAAAAATGTGGTTGATGTGATTCACAGTTTTCTTCCATATATGGTAATCCAAGGGTAGTGCCAGATTAGCTTGGCGCCTAAAGGCGCCAAGCTAATCTGGCACTACCCTTGCTACTAATTACTGTATCCTGGAACGGAGTTAGCATTCGCCCCTTTTCCCTTTGATCTGGAAGTGGTATTTTTCAGTCTGTGCAAATTTTCCTATACAGGGCGATATTGTTGTGTGTGCTTTAGCAGGTCTTTTGAGTGTGTGTGATTTTTTTCATCCCCAGAGCAGTCTTGCCATGTGAGGCTTCTCCATTCTCCCTGCATCCCGGGGCCTTTGTCTCGACCTTCACCATGTTGGCCTCGGAGGAGCAGAAGGCAAAATGGCTGCCCATGATGAAGGAATACCGTATGGTCGGCACATACGTGCAGACTGAAATGGGCCATGGTGAGTCCATCATCTATGAAATTACCTACCCCCCCCCCCCCCCTTCCACCTCCCCACCTCCCCTGTCGGGACGTTAAGCAATGTACAATCAATCAATCAATCCCCACCTCCCCCTGTATGTAGTATATGTGGTACTGTATACACAGTGCCGTTTCTCCACGTATAAGTGGGGTAGTACTAGTTGTCTACCAGTAAACAAAAGATTCTGGGCTCAGTCCTGTACCATTTGCGAAAGTACTCCCCAGATTAACTCACTCAAGGAGTACACCACAAGTACACCTCCATTCAAATGAGATACTTTAGCATCTCATTTGAATTGAAGTGTACTTGTGGTATGAAGTGTACATGTGGCATACTCCCTGAGTTAGTCTACCTGGGGAGTGCTCCTGCAAACCCTACAAGGTGTTGCCTGAAACTGGCCTGTACACCCAAAACTGACCACACTTGGCCTGTGAGTAATGCTTGACACGGGTCATTTGCAGCTGACATCAACCCATGGTTCTTTTGTTTACTAGGTTGTGATAAGAGTGTAATTTTCAACAGTAATATTTTCTTGTTAAGACTGACTGTGATAGCTGGGTATAATTTAAAAAAAAAATAGAAAACAACACACTCTTGACACACAGTTTAGACGATGAAAACAACACACAATTGACATATAGCAATTTATACCTTGGAAACAACACATTTTTGACACATTTAGTCTGAATTGTGTGTCAAAAATGTGTTGTTTTGTTTAGTATCTGTGTGTCTTTTATATGGGAGGTTCTGGTCATAAGCTGTCAGGCACCTACATTTGTTTTACTTTTTTGTTGTTTATGAAAATGTTATGTGTTGCTGTTGTTGGCAGGTTCATTTCTGCGAGGCCTGGAGACAACTGCGACCTACGACCCTGACCGCCAGGAGTTTGTCCTTCACTGTCCCAATGTGTCCTCCATTAAATACTGGCCGGGCGGATGTTAGTATAGCTGAAGTGGTCATGTAGTATACTTTATCGAACACTGTACCCCATCTACACTGCCCAGTGTTGAATTGTACACAGTGAACTGTCCAAGACTTTTCAGGTCTCGCTTCCTATGAGAATGTCGCTCAAGCTGCCAGTTTCTCATTGTCCTCTTCCTAGTTTGAGTGTATGCATAAAATAAAATAAGAAAACACAATGAATTTCACATGAAAACGATCTGTTGCCAGAAGAAAGAAATTTTGACAGCAGTGTAATCTGCACACCAACAGAACAAGTTCTACACTGAGCTTGTGTGTCCATAGCCATTTCCATAATTATAAGGAAACACAGACCACATTTAGGATAGTCATGAGTAGCTTAACACTCAACACCAGTATTGTAGTCTTACTCTGTAAATGTGCGGTAGCCTAAGAAATTATACTTATTTAACCATACATATATACATTGCCAATTTTGTTTCCCTCAAAATGAGATTCATTTTAATATTGAAGTGAATGTCACGATCGTTGGCCTATTCACGTGACCTCTCGCCCAAAAGTTGAAAAGTCTTGGACAGTTTAACACTGAACAGTGTAACACTAGAAAGTGTACATTGTCCAAAAAAGAATACTATATGTACCAGTTCAGCGTTAATTTACTTAGATCTAACATTTGACCCTCTACTGCATACATCCACCAGTACTGTTTTCAAGCTAAATTAATAGCATTACTTTTCAAAATCACAATTTTGCTTGAAGTTTGAACTCTTGCAAGAAACTGTGCTTTTGTTTGCATCATTTTATACTATCATGCACAAGCCAGACGGACCAAATGCATTGTGAAGTTTGGAAAAGCATGATTTTGCGTACGTAGCAGCAGTAGTTTTAAAACTATGCTTAGATTTGGATATCTGTGTACCAAACATACTTTTAGGGCACTGCAATGTATGTCTACTTGTATTCAATTTATAAATGCCATTGAGTTTTAGAACTGACTTTTAGTTATCTCTTTTTTATCTACTCCATTAACCCATTTAGCCTGGATGCACTACAGCAGGAGATAGATAGTTCATGATAATTCAAGGGCAGTGCCAGATTAACTTGACGTCATCAGACGCCAAGCTAATCTGGCAGTATCCTTGAATTATCATGGTCGATCCATCTCCTACAACTGGTTAGTTGTTAAGTAACACTTCTAAAATTTTGGAAATGCAGCCTCAGGGTTAATTAGGTTAACTCTTTTGCTGTTGGTAGCGTTTTTTCATGACGAATCGTCGCAACAAAAAAGCACTACCAACAGCTAATGGGTTAAAAATAATCGTTCTGAGCTTCGTCCTGTTTTGTTTTCCAGTGGGCAAAACTGTTAACAGCTGTGTCTTGATGGCGCAGCTCATCTCCAAGGGACAGAACCTAGGCATGCATTCTTTCCTGGTGCAGATCCGAGATTTGGACACCCATCAGCCACTGCCAGGTTCGTGCACATTCTGCCATCTTGTGCTTGATATAGTGCCGATAACAGGCAGATGTGATTACAAGACCCGAATCAAAATGTCCGAGTCGTAAGACAAGGACATTTTGATCGGGTGAAGTAATCACATCTGTCTTTCGGCACTATATCAAGCAAATTGCTGCTCAATATAATTTATGTACCCAGTCCAAAACAAAACTTCACCTTCACTTTGTGCCCTCCACTTTGTGCGACCATTTTAGGTTTGCATACCGAGACTATATGTATATTCACAAAATTATTTGTTTCCTCAGAATCCTTACCACGCCTTTACCACAGCTGACACTTAGTTCGCTCCTAGCTGCGAGAGAGATAAGGCGCGGCGAGGTCAAATTCCCCTCTCGCGCGCTCATTCTATTTATATCGCACTTGCAACTGCCCGTTACACGGCGTGTCGGGCGCTCTGCGCTATAACAACTACCTACACATTTGTATTCATAACACATCTCAGCCTAAAGTGACTGTTGTGAAAGCAACATCGTTCAAAAGTTGAAATTCTCACCTACACACCCATAACAAACATGACAACATTACGACTTACACTTGTGTAGCAGATTATGGTGAAAATAAAGAGAACGAGAATTTGTTGATGTACGATGTCGGTGTTTGTTGTGAAATTGACAAAGTTCCCACAGCCATAACACGAAGACGTAACTTTTCCCAATGAAACACACTTGCATGCATAAGGGTCAGCATGCCTACAGTAAGTATCACTTACCGGATTTTCGCTACGCGCTGGGGGACGGAAGCAGGAGGGTGGTTAATGAGGTCTCTGACAAGTGTCGACAGACAAGTACCAAGCGCCTGCCTTTGTACACTCCTGGCCGAATCGGGGAAAGTGAGGGCTTAGTTACACGGATGCTATTGAGGAGATAGTCACGTTTCTTTCTCGGGAAATAGTGTAACACTAACAGTGAACCTTGTACGTGTACTTGTGATTTAACTTTTGATCATGATGGAGTCTGATGAAACGCATACAGTCTGTGTACACACAGGTGTGTTCCATGCACTGCGATTAAATGCATTGTGCAGAATAGGTGGCGGGAGATCACAACAACAAAAAACGGTGATAAAAAGTCATATCTTTGTATCAAATATGAACACTTAATCCACAAGTGTTATGGAATTAATATCCAGGAAGACAAAGACGTGATGCACTCCAAAACAATGTGTAGGAGTTGCTATAGTCGGATGAAACGGATAGACTGAAGCACGCGTGTCTGCGGAGACAACGCGAAATGCGGCGTCTGATATTGCCTCATCACAACACATTTGGACCATGTTCGATCCAAATACGAGTGTTGAAGAATGTGTCGCGTGTGTTCATTTCATGCAGCTAGGTAAAGGAGGACGACCAGCGAAGGGTGCACATGGGAAGAAATGACCGTTTCGATCTGTGGACAAAACAAAATTCTCGTATAATGCTGTTTACCCGGAGTCGGTCTTGTGTATCTGTGAACAGAAACTCAGTATTGTTCTTGTGTCTAGTGTGTCAGCAAATGTGCTAAACCGCAAGGTATATTTAAAAACACTGTTGAATACTGTGTCCTGTGATGGACTAATCGGATTTTAGTACACGGAGGGCATTAGCAGTCTGTGGAGTACCGGGACTACGGGCGGGAAATGCCAGAACGCGACCTGTCAGTGACCTCATTAACCACCCTCCTGCTTCCGTCCCCCAGCGCGTAGCGAAAATCCGGTAAGTGATACTTACTGTAGGCATGCTAACCCTTATGCATGCAAGTGTGTTTCACTGGGAAAAGTTACGTCTTCATGTTATAGCTGTGGGAACTTTGTCAATTTTACAACAAACACCGACATCGTACATCAACAAATTCTTGTTCTCTTTATTTTCACCATAATCTGCTACACAAGTGTAAGTCATAATGTTGTCATGTTTGGTATCGGTGTGTAGGTGAGAATTTCAACTTTTGAACGATGTTACTTTCACAACAGTCACTTTAGGCTGAGATGTGTTATGAATACAAACGTGTAGGTAGTTGTTATAGCGCAGAGCGCCGGACACGCTGTGTAGGACACAGTTGTAAGTGCGATATAAATAGAATGAGCGCGCGAGAGGGGAATTTGACCTCGCCGCGCCTTATCTCTCTGGCAGCCTGAAGCGAACTAAGTGCTACGCGCAAGCACTGGCTGGTAAAGCCGTGTTACTGATGGCATTACTAATAGGAAGGTACACTTAGCTAACCGATTTCAGGTTAAGTATCCGTTGTGTATAGCAACACAACCGGGGAGGCGACGTCCAGGGAGCCGTTTTCCGAAAAACTCCCTGAATGGCCTCCCGTCCCTCCCCATAATTTATGGGCTGACACGCCAGTCTCACGCTTAGCTTTCTAGCGAACGGACGTACCGGTTTCGGCCTTGGATTTACCACGTGCTTGCCTTCTTGTTTGGACTCCTTACCTGTGACTGTGCTTGTGGGGACTTACCTTTATTTCTGGCTCCTTCCTTCGCCTCGGCCATTGGATTTACCATGTGCCTTCCTTTTTGTCGGACTCCTTACTTGTGACTTGTGCTCGTGGAGACTTACCTTTCTTCTGGGCCCCTGGCTTCGCCTGGACCTTGCACCTGGTGAGATTTTACCTTTCTACTGGGCCCTCCGTGTCTTCCAGCCCTGGACCCCGTAGGCGGGCGTCCTCGGACATTGTGGGCCTGGCCTCGCGCCGGAACTCGACCGCTTCTGACCTCGGAACGCACCCCTCGGCCGTTACCTCCTGCTCTGAAGTGGACCAGGACCCGTGACGACTGGGACAGCCCCTCCCAGCTGGAACGAGCCACCTGGCGACCAGGGTGTCTCCCAGTGCACGACAGAGGCCATCCTAGGCGCGGCGCAGGATCCCACCTGCGGCCTCTCCCGAGTCTCACCCCACGAGTTCTAAGCCCCTGGGGTCCCTGAATCACTCGAGCCCCCCTCCCCCCCCCCCCCCCCCCCGCCCCCCCCCCCCCCCCCCCCCCCCCCCGCCCAATCCCTCCATTCGGTGATAGTTCCCCTGGCGGCAGGGACCTCGTCCGGCGCACCCCGCAGGCACCAGAGGGTGGATGAACGCACAAAGCACTTACCCCGTCCCCCGACATTGGTCTGGATCGGTGGGCGACCTTGCGTCGTCGCTTCCTAAGCCGCAGCCCGCTCACCAGAGACCGACGCCCTGGCTCCATTCGACTCTCACCCCAGCGGCTCTCCTCCGCGGCAGAGTCCTCGGGCAGACTCCCGGAGGCCTTGCCACCGTGCTCGCTCCCAGTAACTGGAGTCTCAGGTAAGCTGTAGTTTATGCCTATGGCCTGCTAGCCTGTTTGTCAGGCATGACGTGCCGAGCCCCACGCGCGGGGCTTCGCGTTTCGGCTCCTGTCTACGGGCTGTCCCTCCGGCCGTGCTTTCTGCACTGACCCTCCCTCCTTGTCCGGTTGGTCAGACTGGGGGATGCGGAGGATGTACTCAGCCTGCATCCGGAGACTCAGCCTCGACACTCCTTTCGCGGGAACTTTGGCCCTCTGTCTCGGGTCGCACCCCTCGCCCGCTCTCCCTGGGGGCGCAGTCCCCACTCCTCTGCCCTTAGCTTGTCTCCCCCCGCCAGCCCCTATGCCTCGGGCATGGAGACTTGGAGAGCCCTGGATAAGGCTGCGCGCGTGATTTCTGCCTCCGGACTTGTGCCCCCCCCTCGCCGCCCCTCAAGCGGAGGGCTTCAGCCTCTGTAGATGCGTTGCGACAGTCCAAGTGTTTTAAGTCCCTCCCGCAGCCTGCCGGATTTCGGGGACTTCACGGACGCCTTTAACGCGCATCTCCAACAGGGCACGTTATCCGACAGGGGATTCTTCTCCGACTGCCGCTGGCCCGCGAATGTAGATATCAAGTTCCGGCAACACTGGTACGTGGGACACTCCCAGTTCTTCCTGTGCCCCCTCCCGCCGGTGGACCCCGCGGTGGAGGTGCAGGTCGGGGGGGAAGGCCGCTGCTGGCAGGAGTATTCCCCAGGGCCTGGAGAAGACCGCGACCTTTGTCCGAAATTCCCTGGCCTGTTTGGGGTTTTGGGAACTGGTGACCCAAACTGTTGTGCGGCGGGTGGAGAACTTCTGAGAGTCGCCGGAAGCCCCGGATCCTTTGTGTGACCTACACTCTCTGGCGGTGATGGCCAATCGCGCAGTTTACCACGCCTCGACTAACGTGCTTGCCGCCGCGACCAACTGTGACTTGATGCGGCAGGATGGCGTCTTGTGGAGGTTACCCGCCTTGGTGAAGAGACAACTAAGACAGGCTCCCCTTAAGGGATTCCTCCTCTTCGGCCTGACCTGGCAGTTAGTAAAGGACTCGGCCAAGGACCTTTGGCCTAGCGTCCCTCCCGTGGACTCCGCGCGCTTTCCTGCCCCTCGCAAGGCTTTGGGCCATCCCCTGCGGAGCCTCAGACCCGCCCCTCAACCTTCCTCCCCGGGTAGAGCAGTTTTCCCCAGCCGTGCGCGTGCCTTTCTGACCCCCGCCCCCTCCTGGCCTCGTGGCGACGAGTGGCAGTCGCTGTTCCCAGATGACCCATGGGTGCTCTCCACCATCTTGGACGGGTTACGGATTTCCTTTTGCTACCCCCCCCCAAACGCCCCCCACCCCTCCCCCTCCACCCCTCCCCCCACCTTCCCCCCCCTACCCCCCTCCCCCCCACTACCCCCCAACCCCTCCCCCCACCCCCCTCTCCCCGGTTCGGATGTAGATCGCTTCCCTGCTCCAGAAGGCTGCAACTTAGGTGGTCTCTCACCTCAACTCTTCGTTGGCGCTCTGTCATCGACTTGTCGGCCCTAAACAGGTTCATTTCGGCCGCCTCGTTTCGCATGGAGACCGCGCAGGCGGTGAGGTCGGCGGTTTGCCCCATGGACTTTGCCGTCAGTCTCAATCTCGCCGATGCCTATCTGTATGTCCCCATTCACCCATCGTCTCGGCACTTCCTGCGCTTCGCCTTTTGTGCGGTGGTATACCAGTTCCGAGCCCTCACCTTCGGCCTCAACTTCAGCCCCTGGGTCTTCATGCGGATCATGGATGCGGTTATGGCCCGGGCTCGGCAGTCTTCATCCAGCCTGACTTCCAATTGTCTGGATGACCTGTTGCTCCGGAACCAGGACGCTCCTTCCCTGGACGCGGATCAGATCGCCCTTATGGCCCTCCTACAGTGGCTGGGGTTCGTAGTCATGGTCAATCTCGGGAATTCGGATCTCTCCCCTTCCCGTACCTTCGTACACCTGGGAATGAAATTCCTGACCGACTGCAACAGGGTGCGGCTCACAGACGCTTATGTGCAGAAACTGGTGGTGGTGGCTCACCAAGTGTCCCTCGCGAATGCGTGCCCGGCCAGGACCTGGCTGCAACTGCTGGGCCTGATCAGTGCGGCAGCCGACCTCCTGCCCCTTGGCCGACTCTACTCGCGGCCGATCCAGTTGCATCCAGTTGCATCTTCTGCTCCATTGGCGTCCGTCCTCGGGCTACCTCGCAGCCTTAGTGCCTGTTTCTCCCTTGGTCCAGACTCACCTCCAGAGGTGGACGGACCCGGCTTGGCTTGGGTCGGGAGTACCCCTTGCTTCCCCCCCCCCCCCCCCTCTTTGCACACCTCCTCCCGGATTTCGATGAGGTCTCGGGCCGGTGGCCGCTGGCCTTCCGGGACAGACACAGCAACTGGCTAGAGATGAGGGCGGTCTGGCTGGCACTGAGGCATTGGGAGTCACGCCTCCGCCGCGACGAGACTTTGATTCTCTCCGACAACTCCATGGTTGTGTCTTACATTCAGAAGCATGGAGGGACCCGCTCTGTATGCTCCTATACCAGTTGTTTCTGTGGTGCCGGGATCGCGACATCTTGCTCCAGGCGCGTCACACCCCCAGTCGCCTGAACGTGCTGGCGGACTCTCTCTTGCGGCTGGGGGCAGCTGCTACATACCGAGTGGGCCCTCAGGCCGGAGATCTTCCGGATGATCGGCGCACGCTGGGAGACTCCGATGGTCGATCTTTTCGCAACGCGGTCTAACACACAACTTCCCCTCTTCGTCTCGCCAGTCCTGGACCCCCGTGCCTGGGCAGTGGATGCGCTGTCGATCTTGTGGGAAGGTCTCCCTCTCTCCACCTTCAATTCGACAGCACCCCCATCTCCCTCTCTGACTTGGCCCAAAACCCCGGCGTTATCCTCTTTCCATGACCAGCTTCGTCTCCGCCACGGCCCAGGCTTGCTACTTTCACCTCCGCCGCATCAGTCAGATCAGAAAATACCTCACTGTCGAAGCTGCCACCAAACTTGCTGTCTCTCTCATCCTATCTCGCATTGACTACTGCAACTCTCTCCTTTCCGGCCCCCCTCATTCCACCACTTTCACTCTCCAGCACGTCCAGAACAATGCTGCCCGCCTCGTCCTCAGAAAGAAAAAATCCGACCACATCACTCCCCTGCTCAAACTCCTTCACTGGCTTCCCATCCCCCAATGCATCCAATACGAGATTCTGTCTCTCTGCTACAAATCCCTGAACAACTGCGCTCCTGCCTATCTCTCCAACTTACTTCACCCCTACACTCCTCCCTGCTCCCTCCGCTCCGCCTCCGACCCTCTCCGCCTCCACATCCCCCGCACCAAACTCAGCACTTTCGGCCCCCGCTCCTTCACAGTATACGGTCCATCCACCTGGAACACTCTCCCACTCTCTCTCCATCAGAAACACTCTCTCTCCTCCTTCCAGTCCGCCCTCAAAACTCACCTCTTTCAACAGTTCTAGCACCATACCACCATACTCCCCACCCCAAGCTGACTGTTGTAATGTATTTCACTATTTGTGGTACGTGAGTCATTGTCTAAAGCGTGCGCATGTGTGCGCAAGTTGTGAGTGCGCGCTTAGAGTTATAATTATTATAAGATAAGCGCATTATAAATACCGTAATTATTATTATTATTATGTGTCCTAACGTGGCTTAATTCGGGCCGGTTCGAGCAGTTGCCCTTAGCTATGATGTCCGACGTCACCAGGAAGACCTGCTTCCTCCTTGCCCTCGCTTCAGCGGCCAGGGTCAGCGAGCTGCATGCACTCTCGGTGGACCCAGCCTGCCTACAGTTCAGAGCTGATGGTTCAGTCCAGCTCCTGACAAACCCGTCCTTTTTCGCCAAGAATAGACTTCCCTCGGCCGGACCGCAGATCATTAACCTCCGGCCGCTCAAGGGATTGGATCGGTCTCGGGAGTCCCGCCAGCAGGACCCGGTTCGGGCCTTGCGCATTTACCTGCGCAGATGGCGGCCCTTCTGACGGGGATGAAAACACCTCTTCCTGTCCCTGAGACGTGGCAGGATCAATATTTCGGCACAGACAAAACTTCATGGCTGCGCTCGGTCATCCGATCTGCATACAAGGACCTCTCCCCAGAGGGGGCTAAGAGGCTGCGGATTTGTGCGCATGAGGTCGGAGCCCGCTCCACAAGCCTCGCCTTCGACCGCAACTGTGCGGTGAGAGACATCGTGGCGGCTGTTGGGTGGCAGGAGAGTTCCATCATCACCTGCTTTTACCTCAGGGACCTCTCAGGCCAGCGAGAGAACCTGACCCTCGTGGGTGATGTCTCGGCGGCGCAGCACTCCCTCATGGCGCCTCCGGCGCCCTAGGTAACGCTTAGTTGAAATCGTCGGGAGTTTGCGCCTCAGGTGCAGTACTAAGCATGTTACAAGGCCGGGGTATGGTGGGCAGCACCCTCCTCCTTTTCGTCATTCTTCCTATTAGTAATGCCATCGGTAAGGATTTTGAGGAAACAAATGTATTTTTCTTTAAAATGTTTTTTGTTTCCTCAAAACACTAATTTGTTTTTTCAAAATACATTACCGATGGCATTACTATCTGGGAATACACTCTATTGCCTATAGATTTCAGCAAAATTGTGTGTAGCACACAACTGGGGAGGAGACACCGGGGATCCAAGCACTATGACCCCGGGTGGCCTCCCCTTACTACCCTATCCCGGCGAGCACAGGGCGACCTCGTCAGTTTCACTCATAGCTCGACCGGGGACGGTCGAGTTTTTGCCTTTCTCCGTTCTACGGGTTTCAGCGGTTTTTGACTGTGGGCTTGAATTGGAGTCTTCGATTCAGCCCTGGACTCACTACATTCGTGGTTTTTCCTTTGACAATTGGACTCATTGTGACCTGTGCGCCGACCGGTTTTACCGGCTCTGACTTTGTGAGTTCACCCTTGGCTTGGCCTTGGGGTTCGACGACGCACGTGACTTGTGCCCGGCTGGTTTGTGCAAGGTTGACTTTCTTCGCCGGCGTAGTTGGTTTAGGGCCTTATGGCTTCTTCTGTGTCGAAGACTTGCCGCCGTGCGGGGACTTCCAGTGGCCGGATGAGGCACACGACTCTGGCTTGCCATGTTCGGGCTGTGCTTCGGACGTAACGTGTGACGGTGGCGCCGCTTGGACGGAAGACCGGTGTTCGCGCAGGTGGGACTTCTTCAGGCGTGACCGGTCCCCTCGCCCGCTTCGGTCTCCACGGGATCCTCCACGGGTGGACGTACTTCCCTCGGCGCATCGGGCTTTCCGGCCCACAGGTAAGTCCCCTTCTTGTACCGTTAACTCGCAGGTTCTCCCTCCCCTCTCCGAGTCTTCGGAGCAGGGTAGGCGAGTTTCGGAGTCACGCTCCCCACGCTCTGCTTCGTTAGCGCGTGGCTTGAGCCCATTTTGGTTCCCACCCCCCGCTCTGCTTCGGGCGAGCGGTCTGGGAGAGATGAGCGTTCGTCGGCCACCCCCGGCTCTAGGTCTCCGGAGCGGGGACGGGTGACGGAACGCAAGCATAAGAAAGAGAGTAAACGTGATAAGAAATGCTCTCGCTCACGCACCGAGGCTTCGGAACGTGACTCGAGACCGTTAGTAATGCTGCCTCCCCGCTCTGTATTTTCCGAACGGGCACGGCATGCTTCTTCTTCCCCCCCCCCCCCCCCCCCCCCCCGCCTGCCCCGTCTCGCCTGGGCGGGCCCGGGGTGTGGTTGACTCTTGCCCCCCACGCTCCGAGGAGTCGGAGCGGGGGTCGCGTGCACATAATTGTCCCCTCCCCGCTTCGCTTCGCCTGAGCGGGCTTGGCGTGACCGTAGACTGTCCCCCCCCCCCGTCTCGTATCGACCGGACGGGCCCGGTGTGACTTGGACCCTCGCCCCCCCCCCCCCCTCGCTCCGAGGCTTCGGAGCTGGGGCAGCGGGCTCATAAATCGTCCCCTCCCCGCTCCGCCTTTCCTGAGCGGGCTTGGCGCGACCCTAGACTGTCCCCCCCCCCCGCCTCGTATCGACCAGGCGGGCCCGGTGTGACATCGCGCGTCCTCCACGGTCCGAAACATCGGACGGGGGGCCGCGTGCCCGGTATTTGTCCCCTCCCCGCTCCGCCTTTCCTGAGCGGGCTAGGGGAGACTATTGGCGGTCCCCCCCCCCCCCCCCCCTCGCACCGGTTCTCCCGGGCGGGCCAGGGGTGACCAGGCCACTTCCTCGGTATTCCGATCGCGGTTTGTCGCTCACGTCGGCTGCCGCGTGCGGATCCCGACTTCGAGGTTGACCGTCGCTTTGCCACGGTCCCTCCGTCGCCGCGGCGCGCCTCTTTGCGTGCGTCGCGGGCGGCTGCGTCTACCTCGCGCGCGGCGGTGCGGCGCTCTCGTAGCCGCTCGCCCCTTTCGTCTTTGCCGCGAGAAGATCAGTTTTGGAACCGGACGTCCTCAGCCTTCATCCGTCGGACTCGGCCTCGGCGATCTTCTTGCAGGACTCGGCGGCTGGTTCTCCTTCCCGCCTTTTCCGCTGTCGCGTCGGCCTCCGCCTCGTCAGACGTTGCCGGCCCTTCGCTCGGATCACAGACGGTCCACGCTCTGGGTGAGGCTTCAAGGCTTATCGCCAAGTCCCTACCACCCGAGGTCTGTCCGCCTTCGCCTCCTCCGAAGAGACAGGCTTCGGCCATGGTCGACGCGCAGAGGCAAGTCCAGCGCCGCAAGTCCCTCCCGCAAGCCGGCTTCCGGGACCTCACCGATGCTTCTCCGCCCAGCTGCGTAACGACGCTTTCGGCGACACGGGATACTTTACCGCCGCTCGATCGCCGGTGGGAATCACCTTAAGCTTCCGCCAGGCCTGGTACGCTGGACACTCCCAAGCCTTCGCCATACCTTTTCCAGCGGTGGATGCGGCGGCCTTACTACAGGCGGGCGGCCGCAGGCTCGTCCAGAACTCGTGGCCTCGGCCTCTCGACAGGATCACCTCCTTAGCGCGGAACTCGCTGGCGTGCTCGGTTTTGGAACTGGCTACCCAGGCAGCCCTGCAGTGCCTACAGGATACGTGGGACCTGGAGGCTCAGTCCCCGCTTCGTGACGTGCAGTCCATCCTCATAGCGGCCAACCGGTCCGCCTACCATTCTTCCGCCACCGCCAGGGCAGCAGCGGCCAAATGCGACCTCTGGAGGAGGGATACCCTTTGCGCCTCTGCTCGGACCTTCCCTTGTCAGTGAAGACCCAGCTCCGTCAAGCCCCCTTAGGTGGTCCTCAGCTGTTCGGCGACACTTGGCACACCCTTAAGGAATCTTCCAAGGATTGTGGCCCAAGCCTGCATCTAACCCAGCCTCGACCCGCTTTCGCGCCCCCCGCACGGCGGGGGTCGTGCCCAGCGGTCTTGCAGGCCCTCCTTTCCTACAGTCGGATCTTCACGAGGTCGGGCCCGTCCATTCCAGGCTACTCAGGCCGGCCCCGCCCCTCGCCCTGCTTGGCCCCGCGGTGCCCGTAGATCGGGCCGCGGTCGGGCTCATTGACTCGCCCCCGCCTCCGCCCCTGCCTCCGCCCCCGCCTCAGTAATCGGGCCTCCCGTCGGCGGGCGGCTGTCGCTCTTCAGCGATCTTGGAGATCGCTGTTCCCGGATGACCCCTGGATTCTTTCCACCGTTACCGCAGGCCTGCAACTTCGTTCCTGTCGCCTCCGCCTCTTCGCAGATCACCCATGTGGACCCAGGAACCGCTCGACGGTACACAGGCGGACGCTCGGCGCGGGGAAGTGGCGACCCTCCTCACCAAAGCGGCGACAGAGGTGGTTTTGCGGCAGGACTCTCCGGCGTTCTACAGCCGACTCTTCTAGTTCCCAAACCAGGCGGCAAGTGGCGTCCAGTTATCGACTTATCAGCTTGGCCCCTCGCTGATATATTATCAGCTTGGCCCCTCGCTTATCAGCTTGGCCCCTCGCTTCAGGATGGAGACGGCCAGGACACTCCGTGCGGCCCTCCGGCCGATGGACTTTGCGATCAGCCTCGATCTGTCAGACGCCTATCTGCACGTCCCGATTCATCCGTCGTTTCGCCGGTACCTTCGGTTTGACTTGGGGGGATCGTCTACCAGTTCTGCGCCCTTCCTTTCGGCCTCAACATCAGTCCGTGGGTGTTTACAAGACTGCTCGACGCCGTGATAGCCTATCTCCGTCAGCGCTCCTTGAGCCTGGCCTCCAATTACTTGGACGACCTTCTACTGCGCAACTTGGTTTCCGCAGCCCTCCAGACGGACAGGGATGCCCTGCTTTCCCTTCTGCGTCGTCTAGGTTTCCTGCTCAATTGGGGAAATCCGATCTTCTCCCTCTCGACGGTTTCTACATCGGGGGATGGAATTCCTGACCGACCTCAACCTTGTCCGCCTGCCTCTGGCCAGGCGACAGAAGATCGTCGACTTAGCGACTTCGATGGGGATGGGATCCTCCTTCACCGCCAGGGTCTGGCTTCAACTCCTGGGCCTCCTCAGTGCGGCTGCGGACCTGCTTCCCTTGGGGCAGACTTTATGCTCGGCCTCTCCAGCTACGTCTCCTTCTTCACTGGCGACCCTCGGGCGCTCTGTTGGATCTAGTACCTGTCACGCCTCTGGCTCGTCCTCACCTCGAGAGGTGGGCGGACCTCGCTTGGCTGGCTTCGGGGGTGCCCTACACTCCCCGCCGCCTCGGTGGTCTCTCTGTACAGAGGCGAGCCAGGCCGGCTGGGGCGCGCACCTGTTACCGGATTTCTCTCGGCCTCGGGCGTTGGCTTCGGGAGCTGTTAGGGAATCACGTCAACTGGCTGGAGCTGAAGGCAGTTGGGTTGGCATTCGACGTTTGGCAGGAGACCTTGGCCAATCAGGAAGTCCTCGTGCTCTCCGACAACTCGACGGTGGTGGCTTACATACAGAATCAGGGTGGCACTCACTCGCCCTCCCTTTGCATTCTTCGGTACCACCTTCTCCTCTGGTGCAGGGATCGAGGCATTGCCCTACGAGCCCGCCACATCCCTGGCCACCTCAACGTGATGGCGGGCGCCCTGTCTTGTCGCGGACAGTTGCTCCACACGGAGCGGTCCCTACGCCCGGATATTTTTCGCCTGCTCTGCTCTCACTGGGAAACGCCGCTAGTGGATCTGTTTGCCACCAGATGAAACAGCCAGCTCCCGGTCTACGTCTCGCCAGTCCTGGATCCACTCGCTTGGGCAGTGGACGCGCTCCCCATTCCTTGGGTCGGCCTGATTGCTTACGCCTACCCCCCTCCTGCTGGTGGCCCCCTTCAACTGGACCAAGAGCTGGACCACGGACCTCCTCGCGCTTGCGACGGACCCTCCTCTGGAGCTTCCTACCCCTTCCACGATGCTCAAGCAGCCCCGTCAGCGGCTTTTCCATCCGTGCCCCGTACGCCTCCGCCTACACGCTTGGAGGTTGTCCGGCACGCCCGCGCCGCTAGAGGTTCTCGGATGCTGCAGTGGCGGCAATTGCAGCAGCCCGCAGACTCTCTACAAGGAAGGTGTACGAAGGCACGTGGAGGGTCTTTTAGACCTGGTGCACCTCCCATGGGCTCCCTCCCACTAACCTAGCCTCCCACCAACTGGCGGAGTTCTTCCTGTGGCTCTTCGACGACCGGGGCTTAGCCCCGGTCGCCATCAAGGGCTACCGCGCTATGATCGCGGACATCTACCATCACCGGTGTCTTCCGGACCTAGGCGCCTGCAAGGATCTGTCGAATTTCTGGCTCACTTTGAACTCCGACGTCCGGTTTCACGTTCCCTAGTACCCCGGTGGGATCTTGCCTGGGTACTGACGTGGTTGAATACGGACCGGTTTGAGCCCCTCCCCTTGGCTCGGTTCTCAGACTTGACCCGGAAAACCTGTTTCCTTCTGGCTCTCGTTACAGCGTCCCGAGTCAGCGAGCTTCACGCGCTCTCGATGCTCCCAGCCTGTTTGCGGTTCGTTCCGACGGCTCTGCGCAGAGGCTCTCCGATCCGTCCTTCCTGGCCTAGAACCGCCGCCCGCGGCGGCTCCTCAGGTGCTAACGATACGGCCCCTCCGTGGAGCGGACCTCTCCCCTGGATCGCGGCAACAGGACCCAGTGCGGGCGCTAAAGATTTACCTGCGCCGCTCTCAGCCGCAGCGCCGGGGGCACTCGCGCCTCTTCTTACCTTGTCCGCGGGCAGACGCCACATCTCGGCCCAGATCGTGTCATCCTGGCTGCGGTGGGGGATTAGGTCAGACTACCTAGACCTCTCCCCACGCGGCGCTGAGCCTTTACAAATCCGGGCGCATGAAGTGAGAGCAGTAGCCGCCAGTCTAGCCCTGGACCGCAACTGCTCGGTCAAAGATATTGTGGCAGCGGGTGGCTGGCGCTCAGACTCCACTTTCGCACGCTTCTACCTTAAGAGACCTATCCGGCTGACGTGACTCCCTGGCACGGGTGGGCGACATCTCCGCGGCCCAGCACTCCCTCCGAGCGCTGCTGGCGTCTTAGGCACATCATAGCTGAAATCGTCGGGAGTTCTCTCTCGAGGGGGCCGGCGGAGTGGTTGGGTTATGGTTAGATACGGCACCCTCCGCCTGTTCGCCATTCTCCCAGATAGTAATGCCATCGGTAATGTATTTTGAAAAAACAAATGAATTTTTTTTCTAAAATGTATTTTTTTGAAAAATACTTACCGATGGCATTACTCGAATGGCCCTCCCGCCTGCCCCGCTTGCCTCTTGTGGCTATGTGTGAAACTGACGAGGTCGCCCTGTGCTCGCCGGGATAGGGTAGTAAGGGGAGGCCACCCGGGGTCATAGTGCTTGGATCCCCGGTGTCTCCTCCCCAGTTGTGTGCTACACACAATTTTGCTGAAATCTATAGGCAATAGAGTGTATTCCCAGATAGTAATGCCATCGGTAAGTATTTTTCAAAATATACATTTTAGGAAAAAAATTCATTTTAGCCAAAATTGTTGTGTACGAATATGGCGGTGTTGGCAGGTGAGGGGCGCCATAGCCTAGGCGGTAACCTGAGTAGCCTCCCTTCCATCCCATCTGGGCAAGCGCCCAGCGGAAGCTCACCAGTCAGTTTCTTAGCTAGACAGTGGAAGGTTGTGTAGTCAGTGTCTCTAGCTTCGGACTGTGTAGAGTTGTGGAAACGGTCGTAGTGTTTTGTTGGAGGTGTTACCCTACGCTGTGCCTTGTGTTAGGCTTGGACGCATTCCTGTGGGAATTTCCTTGTCGGTGTTTGTGACTTAGCCCTGACGAGAGCAGCGTCTTGTGAGCTGTGCTCACGCGCTCGAGGCCGGTCTGGCCATAGCGTTTACGCACTTCGTGTGTCCTGAACTTCTGCTTCAGTAATAAGGAGAAGAGTAATGAAAGAGAAAGAGAGACTCTTCTGCTACTCTCGGAGTGCCTGTGTTCAGCTTGGACGCTGCCTGTGTTTCGCAGTGCTGTGCCCAGCTTCAGGGACCGGTCAGGCCTGTGATGTCTGCGTGGTCTCTGCTCACGGACCGTGGACTGGGTCGAGTCTGCCTTCACCGCCATAGCTGTTGCGCTTCTCCGCGGTGCGCCGGTTGTTCTGTGACCTGTGTGGGTTCCCCTGCTCCTCCATTATCAAGGTAAAACCTCGGTTATTGCCTACAACCAGCGCTCACGGGACGGGGTAGAGCGCCAGGCGTCGGCATACGGCGTGCACTTAACTTTGTTTTTACGCGTCGTCGCGCGGATTTGTATTGCGGGCCCGCGGGGACACGCTCGCTCACATTTCTTTGTGCACTAAGTTTGCAGTTGGCGAATCCGCACCTGCTCACGAGGTGGACAGTTCCAATGGCCTAGTGACGGACATGCTATTTGCCTTCCCTGTTCCGGCTGTGCCTCAACTCACCCGTGCCTGGTCTGTGCCCCTGACTGGAAGAACAGTGGACCCAGCTAGGGAGCTTCTACCGCCTCCTTCGGCCGACGCCAGCACGGGTAAGGGGTCCAACACCGGTAAGCCCCACAGACCCGATGAGTGGTCCTTACCAGGCTGTAGAGCCTTCAACGCCGCGGCTTAGGCCGCGAGCCCGAGCTCTAGCGCCGGCAGCCACCACAGTCCTGTTGAGTGGTTTCTGCTCGGTCGCGGAACCTCGAGCGCCGTGAGCTAGGCCTCGAGACAAAGCCCCTGCACCGGTATCCACCACAGTCCTGCCGAGTGGTCTCTACCCGGTTGTGCCGCCTGTTTGGCGCGAGATAAGACTTGAGAGCGAGCTTCAGCACCGGTGACCGTCACAGACCCGACGAGTGCTGCTTACCAGGTTGTGGAGACTCACCCACCACGCGATGCTTCAGTCACTGCCGCCTCCTTGGCCAAGGCAAGAGACCAGCGCGGGCACAGGGATTAGGCGCCCCACTCCAGGTTAGTGATCGGGGACCATGACCGGACAAGTCTGCTGGCCTGATGCCCTCCTGCTCCCCGGTAGGAAGTAGGAGACTCAGCACGGGCGCGCAACGAGACGATACGCCCCTTCTACCCCCAGGCGCGGTCACGCCTTGCTCTGTGGGACGAACCAAGCGGACTCCCATAGCTCGATGACGTTCGCGCTCAAGGGACAGGTGGACTCGCCGACGGACTGCTTCCCGCGTCTCGGAGGCAAGCCGACACTCTCGAGCGACCTCCAGGTATGACCTGGCACCCACTGATCATCTTCCCACGGCGCGTCCTCCTGAGACCTCCCTCCTGGCCAACGTCCGCTGCAACCTGGGGTATACGCCAGCACATACAAGATACAAAATAAGATGTCCTGCCCGCGGTCAGTGACTATACCCTCGGTGGGACGAGAATGCTGGACCATGCGGCGCTTGCGTGACTTATGCCGCAGGACGGGGACTATGCCTAGCACATCGGCCGGTGCCCGCCATCTCGAAGTGCTGACAGGCCCACTATGAGGATGGCCCGCAACGTGACGGCCCTCCAATCCTCGACTCTAGTCCAGCACAGACGTTCAGCGCCCCGCTCATAGGCAGTGACAGGGGACCACAATGAACAATGAACAATGAACAATGAACCTTTATTTTCCAACGGTAGAAGTTATTGGTAACAGGACCAGTTTTCAAACTTGCCGTTGCTACATCTACTACATAAGTGACATAGACATGTAAACATACACATACCACACACTGCTGCATGCACTGCTACATTCGCTCACGCACGCACGCACCACGCACATACACACACACATACCCACACACGCACTCAGGTACGCACGCATGCACATCGCAACCCGCGCATGCACGCACGCACACACACACACACACACACATGTACACCGCAATTCAGTACGCATGCACACACGCACGAACACTCACACACACACACACACACACACACACACACACACTTACACACGCACGCACTCAGGCACATACGCACAAAAACAAACACACGCTCTCGGACACGCACTCCAGACATACCTACCCGCATACGCGTACGCACAAAAGTATAAAATGAGTAAAAATACAAAGTAAAGCAATAAACAAAGAATCATTAAGTACATTAAAGTTCATACAGCAAGGGCAAATATGAATGCAGGTGCTATCTCTCCCCCCCCCCCCTCTCTCTCTCTCTCTCTCACGCCGACACACACACACACATACACACACACACAGCATGCATGCACGCGCACACACACACACACACACAGAGTCACACATACAGTACACACACACACACACACACACATACGCGAGCGCGCGCCCAACATATCGAGCACACACATATGAAGGCAAAAACATTATACACAGTACATGCAGTATTCAAAGGTACTCTTTGGCATTCAAATATTATGGTACGGCTATGGGAAAAAGGGACTCTCTCTCTCTCTCTCTCTCTCTCTCTCTCTCTCTCTCTCTCTCTCTCTCTCTCTCTCTCTCTCTCTCTCTCTCTCTCTCTCTCTCTCGCACACATACACACACATACACACACACATACATACACACACACACACACAAGCACGCACATGTACACATCTGAACACACGTGTAAGTTATCCCAATACTGTAATGATTTGATTACGTCAGAGATTCTAGGTGTTTGAAGAGGCTGTCCCTATATGAGGTGAGCGTCTTTGCGTTTCTAATTTCTGCAGGAATAGAATTCCAGAATGAACTTCCCGAGAATGACAAGCTGGTTTTGAATAAATCAATACGCGGCAGGGGTACTTTGAATTGTTGTCCATGTCTAGAAGCTACAGATGTCCGTTCTGAGAAAAAAGAACTCAAGTACAGTGGACATGATTGCTTGTACAGCTTGTACATCAATACACCTTTATTGAACTGAAAGTGCTGGGATAGAGGGAGAATTTTTAAAGTTTTAAGCTTTTCGTCAGTTGAGAGTTCGGGATCGGGAAATATAAGCTTAGCAGCTCTCCTATGTAGGGAGTTCAGCCTCTTCAAATGTACATCACTAGAACCATCCCACACTGTTGATGCATAGTCTATGTGCGACTTGACATGAGCATTGTAGAAAAGAAGACGCGTATCTGTGTCAGTAATTGTTTTCAATTTTGACAACATATACAGGCTTCTGGAAACTCTTTTGCACACATTATTAATATGCAGTTGCCATTTAAGCTGATCATCTATAGTGACCCCCAAGAGGCGGTGGTGTGATACTTGCTCAATTGGGCTGCCGTTTATAGACAGACTAAGAGAGAGCGGGCATAGCTGGTGCTTTTGACGTGTGGTTATAACCATGCATTCTGTTTTTGACGGATTCAGGGACATGGAGTTGGAATGACACCAGTCGGTGACCTCGCGCAGGCTTTCCTGCAGACGCGTGTTAATTGCAGCTACATTTTTGTGAGGAGTGTGTAGTGTGCAGTCATCAGCAAACATGTCACAAGAAATATCGCGGCAACTAATATGTAGTGGAAGGTCATTGATAAATATGCAGAACAGCAATGGCCCGAGGACAGAGCCCTGAGGCACGCCGCTTTTGACGTGACCATACGAGGAGTAGGATCCATTTAACAGTACTCTTTGCTTCCTTCCGCTTAAATATGAAGTGAACAATGAGACAGCACCTGCATTGCAAAGATATGCTTGAAGTTTTGACAAAAGAATGTTATGATTTACAAGGTCAAAAGCTTTCTTAAAATCAATAAAGATCGACCCAGTTATTTGGGAGTTATTTATGGATGCTAGCCACGCATCAATAAGTCTTGTTAGTGCCGTGTGGCAAGAATGCTTGGGGCGAAAGCCGGACTGAAATACGTGCAATAGACTACGACTCTCCAAATATTGATAAAGGTGTTTGTGCACGTGTCTTTCAAGAGGTTTGGAAAGGCTGGATAATATTGAGATGGGTCTATAGTTATTAACATCAGACAGATCTTTTGATTTAGGCAAAGGGATAACCTTGGCTTGCTTCAGTTCTGATGGAAATATATTTTGTTGGATGCATAAGTTATAAATATACGTTAACGATTCTACTGTATAGGGAAGGGACAGTTTCAGGATTTTAGGACTGATCTCGTCAGGTCCCGATGATTTTTTGTTTTTCAGTGACCCGATCAGTTTTCCTACTTCATACACAGCTAGAGGCGGTATAGAGAAGGGGGGTTTGTCCTTAGTCTTCTGCTTACAGAAGTTAAGCAGGGACTCCGGGCATGTGTAAGACGTTTTTCCGCTTGAGGGTATGATTGACTCGGCAACAGACAAAAAATGTTTGTTAAAGATGTCTGCAGTAATACTAGAAGGAATGGCTGACGATTTCTTGCTGTTACCTCGGGTGATGAGATTAACTGCGCGCCAGAGTGCGGCAGTATCTCTGTCTTCTTTAATCATTCGTTCAAAGAGAGACTTTTGAGCCCTGCGTACCATAGACTTGACACGGTTACGTTGTTTTTTGTATTCGTTAAATAGCTTGTGTCTTCTTAAGTCATTTCTCAATTTCATAGCTTCAATTATTCCTTGCGTTAGCCAAGGCGGTAACGTGTGGTTTTTTACCCGCTTTTGCCGTAAAGGGGCGTGTTTGTTAAGTACTCTTGTAAAGAGTCGATACCAAATAGTCAGAGCCTTTTCAGGGTCAGTTTCGTTATTAACGACATTAAATGGTGTTTGATCAAGGTCTGCTAGAAAAGCAGACTGATTAAACTGTTTAAATGAGCGGTACGTTATAGTTGTGTGCCCGTTCTTACGATGCACTGGCAGTTTTGTTGACCAGGAACACACAGTAGGAAAGTGATCACTGATGCTGAGGTCAGGAACACTAACATTGAACACACTAAGGGGACGGTTGGTGTAAATGTGATCAATGAGTGTTGCGGTTGTTTTTGTGATCCTAGTAGGGGCCGAAACTAATTGTTCTAAGCCGGTTTGTGTGGTGATGCAATCCCACGCGGTATGGGGCTTTAACATATCTATGTTAAAGTCGCCTAGCAGCAACGCATCACAGTTAGGTAGGCCAACTTTTTCTACTGCATGCAAGAAATCGTCGTACCATTCAAACTTGGCTGATGGGTTACGATAACAAAAGCCGATGAAGACGGGTTTAGTTTTTGGAGCCCTAAATTCCAACCAAATGCACTCAACTTCCGGAGTTTCTATGTCCTCACGCCTTTTTACTAAATGTTGGACTGAGTTATGGATGTAAACGGCAAGCCCAGTCTGACCAAGTACACGAGGGTCACGTCGAGTGATGCTAAAGTTAGGTATGTGAACGGCTTCATCGCTTATGTCGGAGTTAAGTCGCGTCTCACTAAGACCAAACAGGTGGAATGGTTCAGACGAGTTTAGAAAAACATTCAAATCGGCCACCTTGTTAAAAAGATGGTAGATGTTCAAGTGACCAGTTTGAAGGCTTCCGTGTGTCTGAGCATTATGGGTCATGTTGAATTTTAACTTTCCCAAATGAAGTGCAACACAATACAAAAAATATATAAACAGAGGGAATAGGGAATAAAGTTTCAATGCAGTAAAGCGCGGCTGAAGTTATAGCACCTCGTATCAAAACGTCACAAATGGTGTCCAACACAGCGTTATCAAATGAAGATCGCTTTTGATTAATAGTGTATCCACGTATTAATGCTGCGCAAGCTGTCTAAATAAATGAACAAATGGTGTAGCCTGCGATGTGAAGTATCGTAGGCTGAACACTTGAAACCGTACTGTCACAATGAAAACTTAGCGGAGCTTTGGTAATCAAACCAGGCGAGAAAATCACAGAATTTGAGGCACACAATCACTGCTTTGGAATAAATCACAAGCGAACGCAGAAGAACCGTATATAAAGAAGCACACGTAACACTGACGTAATAATGAACTGCCTCACACACCCACGGTGAAATCTGCGAAGCACAACGGTGAAGGATCACTGATCACACGACACTGAATTACCAACCGCGTAAGTAGCTGACGTATCCATTGGCACCATTCGCTGTGGGCACCTGGCATAACTGGTGGTACGGTGGCAGACTATTAACTGGATAAGCAGATACACTGGTTGCTGGGCGATGATTCGACCACACACCATGGCAACCATCCGGGTACTGTGGACAAGACTGCTGGACTAGTGTGCTCCTGCTCCTCAGGGAAGGGTAAGCGACGAGTCGCGATCACGTTGAGATTGCTTGAAGCTTCGGCGTCCCACTCCAACTTCAAGTAATATTATTGGTTAACTCCGCGGGCGACTAAGGCTGTCTCACAGCAGAGGGTCAGTGAAAGGAGTTCATGACCGGACAAGACTGCTCAGCTTACATGTGCACGGGGTTTCATGTTCAATGCGAGTGACGAAGTGCATGATGGCAGTGATGGCACGAATACAGACGAGAAAAGTATCTTCGGCATTGGTGAAGAATGGCAAGTTTAAAATTAATCAAAGTGTTAACATTGTCATAGTTGAAAAGTCTATGTTAGTGTTGCAGCAGAACAGTATTTTGTGTTTTATTTCATAAGACCCTGGCTCTAGAATCCATCAACAACTTTGCCAGGACTGCAAGACTTTTCGGGAAGGAAAGTATATTGAGCAAGCTCATGAATAATTAATTTGCTTGTTATACAATATATCAGTACATGTGTCAAAGTAGGGAAAAATATAGAGTGGGTACATTATATTATACTGAGCAGCATTTTGACTTGATAATTATAGTGCTGATAACAGGCAGATGTGATTACGAGACCCGAATCAAAATGTCCAAGTCGTAAGACGACGACATTTTATTCAGGTCAAGTAATCACATCTGTCAGTTATTGACGCTATATCAAGCAAAATATTGCTCAATATAATTTATGTACCCAGTCCAAAATAAAACAAAACATTCATTTTGCAGCTGATTGCAGTGTTCAGACAAAACACATACATGTAAATGGCAGATGACTGCATATCCCTGTCGACTCAGCACGTAGATTTTGTCTGACTATGAGCACATCCAGTGCTTTGTATAACCGTGCATGTTACTGTAAATTCTACTTGTTACTAGATCATGCATAATTGTGGAAAATGCCAGCAGGTTTGTTCATTTTTTTTTTTTCTCAGGTTGTCGATATCGCCAGCTGACATCTCGTCAATTTCACTAGTCAGTCCAGCGACTCGCACGTTTCCTGGCATCTGTTCATCGTTCACATTTGTGTATAGGATGTAAATTTAAAGTGTTCGTATACACTAAAAAGTACGCATAGGAAGCTTGTTAATGTTGTCGTATGAAAATATTTTGCGTTTCCGTTTTGAAAAATGTACGTACCATCAAGATCAAATCTTGGTGCGCAAAGGATTTTGAGAAGGGAAGATTATAAAACAAATTCATGAATATTAATTTGCTTGTTATACAATATATCAATACATGTGTACAAGAAGGAAAATCTTTATGGAGTGGGTACATTAGTATATATCGCAAAACTGCCGGGTATATGCGGGCAGGTATTGGCTTCCAAGCAAGCAAAATAACTCATTTAGCCCGGTAACAGTCTAACACGCGCAGACTCTCCCGAGTCGCACGTGCAGACTCTCAGCACAACAGACGCACACACTGCCACTGACTCAGTCGGGCGCATTCATGCGGCACAACTCAAACACTATTTCTCTTTCTTCTGGGCTCTTTTACTCTTAACAAACTAATAAAGTAAACTTAAAAGATTCTTTACGCCAAACACTTCTCACTATAAGCACATCAACACCGCATACTGTTACGTGTTGAGTCGTGGTCGTAGTATGATATCACACCAGACGGCACGCACATAAGGTTCTTTTAAAGAAATTTTATTCAGCTGCAACCTGTCACACGTGGCTTATGGATGTAGACCACACTGGAGTAACATTTCCAACAATATTTTATTGCAGTGATGCGATCTCCACACAATGCGTTCACAAATGCACCAACACTGATTCAATGTCTCCTCTGCACGATGTCTACACTTTGACACAATGCGTCTCACTTACAATGTACATCACCATACACTGCATAACTCTGTCACTGACGGTGAAGCACGATACCTTGTGTAGCTCTTTCAATGTCAATGTGCTTACGATACACTGCAATTATACAACTGAACAATGTACCGACGATGTTACATCGCAATTCTACAACTGAACAATGTACATACGTGCTTCCTAGCACCATCTTTTATAGTGGTGTGCTTTCCAGAATAATCCAGCAACTTCGTACAACACAACCAATCAAAATAGAATACGTAACCGAAACTCATAAATATTAATGGGAAAGAATACACCAGAATGGTCTGCAAAAATCTGGCTACGATTTCCAGCCCCTATTTTGGGAAATCCCGGCGCGTTATATTGTCACATAAGAGTACGCCAGACAGTTCACGACCTTGCCTGAATTATCCAGAAGTTTCACGACTTTTCGTAATACAATACAGGCTGCTAACTTCACGCGCACAGAAAACAACTGAGTATTCAAGCGGCTTTAATACTGTGTTGCAAAATGTTGCCGACACTTTGATGTCACACACACGAGGTCACTAGACAGAGCGCAATTTCGCTTGAATGTTCTGGTCTATTCTCAGCGAATCTACGCATCACAAAAATCGAACGCCCTTCTCCACGCGACTTTGCTAGAAACTTCCAGACTAATCTTAGCGTATCATAACAAAGCCAATTCCGCTCTCTACGCAAACAATAGCGAATCTTACTTAAAAGGTACGTGATTCGTAATCATGATAGCTCAAATAAATATCGGATTGTTTCCTACAATTAATGCATGCGCGCTCTCACAGAACAACACAACCACAATCGTAACACATGAACATACACAATGTAAAAGCCAGGCTAGGTAATTGTCCTCACAATCCAACCTGTTTCACTGGTGTTATCGTACTGTAACGTTCTGTCCTTCCACATCTAGGCGTGTAGTTTCTCGCGTCGCACACTTCCGAGTAGGCCCCCGTTTCTCGTACCGTGGATGTCCTCCTGACTCGCTCCTGTAGTGCAGTCTCTGATAACCTGGGTATCTAGGCACCGGTCGCTCACTCCTTGAGTGGTGAAATGACCTCACGATAGGTCCTCTCTGGTGGCAGCCTCCGTTGACTGATGTCTCGGCGTCATGTCACTCCGCTCCACACAAGAACTCTGTACACAAAGTCCTGACATCATGACACTTGCAATGCACACACAACTTAGATAATATGAGGTACCTTACGTAACCTGGCTGATACAAATAACTCACACGTTCATTCACATACACGTGCCTCATAACACGAACTACTTTTGCAACACACCATAACTCTGTCACAACATTGAAACAGACTATAACCTGACACTCTCACCATACATTATTCAATACATTGGAAAGACTATCTCTTGGCTTGACTTCGCGAACGAAGATTCTATAGGGCTTGCCCACGTCGTCTGCAGGCATTTTCGTGGCTGCGGAGGCCAATCCGGGACAGGCAGGTTCAACCGCAGTGGCTGCAGGGGAAGGTCTGGTCAGGGTTCTGAGTTACGACAACTCTGTTTTTTCTTCTAAGCCGCTTGTCCTTAAGGTTAGCTCTGCGAGAGTCCTCAAAGGAGACGGCTGCCTTGTGAATGGTGGAGCGCCAGGTGTCACGGTCCGCAGCAAGCGAAGACCACTGGTGGTGGTCGATTTGGCATGCACTAAGCGACTTCTTGAGACCGTCTTTGTATCTCTTCTTTGGTGCCCCTCTGTCTCGGTGTCCAGTGGCGAGCTCGCCGAACAGAGTGATCTTGGGTAGGCGATGATCCTCCATCCTGGAGACGTGCCCCGCCCAGCGAAGCTGTGTCCGCAGCAGCAAAGCCTCGATGCTCACAGTTTCTGCCTGTTCAAGGACCTCAACGTTGGTGACATAGTTATTCCAGTGAATGCTGAGGATGGTACGCAGGCAGCGCTGGTGAAAGCGTTCGAGGAGTCGTAGTTGGCTGCGGTAGAGGGCCCAGGACTCGGAACCGTACAGCAGGGTGGTGAGGACGACAGCTCTGTACACGCTGATCTTGGTGCCTTTTTTCAGCTGTTGATTGTGCCACACCCGCTTGAATAGTCGCCCGAAAGCACTGTTCGCTTTTGCCAGCCTGTTGTCCAGCTCCTTGTCCAGCTTGGCGTCTGACGTGATGATGCAGCCAAGGTAGGTAAACTGGTGTACAGACTTCAGTTCGGACTCGCCGATGGTGATGTGGGGAGGGCGATGCTCTTCCTTGGGTGCCGGCTGATGAAGGACCTCTGTCTTTTTCAGACTGACCTCAAGTCCAAAGAGCTGGGCAGCATCTGTGAAGCAGGACGTAATGCGCTGCAAGGCTCTCTCTGTGTGTGCAACGAGGGCAGCGTCATCAGCGAAGAGCAGCTCACGAATCAGTTGGTCTAGGGTTTTCGTGTGGGCCTGCAGTCGTCTGAGGTTGAACAGGCTGCCATCGAGACGATACCTGATGTACACTTCGTCGTCATCGTCGAGGTCCACTGTGGCCTGCTTCAACATCATGCTGAAGAAGATGGTGAAGAGGGTCGGTGCCAGCACGCAGCCTTGCTTCACGCCGTTGCGAATGGGGAATGGTTCTGAGAGGTCACTGTTTAGTCTGACCTGGCCTTGCTGGTCCTCGTGGAGCTGGACGATCATGTTGAGGAACTTTGGAGGACAACCTAGTCGCTCCAGGATCTGCCACATACCTTGCCTGCTCACAGTGTCAAACGCTTTTGTTAGGTCGACAAACGTTACGTACAGCCCTTTGTTCTGCTCGCGGCACTTCTCCTGAAGCTGTCTCAGCACAAAGACCATGTCGGTGGTACTCCTGTTGGCTCTGAAGCCACACTGGCCCTCTGGGAGGTGGTCTTCAGCGATGGCAGGTACCAGCCGATTCAGGAGCAACCTTGCGAGAATTTTCCCGGCAATGGACAGCAGGGTAATTCCACGATAATTAGAGCAGGCAGACTTCTCTCCTTTGTTCTTGTACAGGGTGATGATGACTGCATCACGGAGATCCTTTGGTAGTGTTCCTTTTTCCCAGCAGCAGAGAAAGAGGTCATGGAGCTTGTTGTGCAGTGCTGGGCCTCCATGTTTCCAGATCTCTGGCGGGATTCCGTCAATGCCTGCTGCTTTGCCACTCTTGAGCTGGTGGATGGCTGTGAGGGTCTCTTCGGCGGTGGGCGGTTCGTCCAATTCAACCTTTAGTGGAAGGTGTGGGATTTGGAGGATGACTGTTTCTTGAACAGTGCGTTCAGAGCCGAAGAGGTCATGAAAGTATTCCGACCAGCGGTTCAAGATGGAGGTATTATCTGTGAGGAGTGCCTGTCCATCAGCGCTTCGCAGGGGACTTTGTACCAGGTGCCTAGGGCCATACACTGCTTTCAGTGCTTCGTAGAAGCCCCTGTAGTCACCGTTGTCAGCGCAGAGCTGGGTCCTCTGTGCGAGTCTGGACCACCACTCGTTCTGGAGCTCTCTAAGCTTGAGCTGGAGACTGCTGCAGATGAGGCGGAAGGCAGACTTCTTCACAGGGCAGGAAGGCTGGGCTAGGTGGGCCTGGTGGGCGGCTCTTTTTTTTGCTAGAAGTTCCTGGATCTCTACGTCGTTTTCGTCAAACCAGTCTTTGTTCCTCTTTCTAGCAAAGCCCAAGACTTCCACAGAGGATTTTACAATAGCAGTTTTCAGTTGTTCCCAGAGTGTTTCAGGAGAGGAGTCTGCTGGATCAACTGTGTCTTTGAGCATGCGCTGTAAATCGGCCTGAAGGGCAGCTTTCTTGTCGTCACGCTGAAGGCTGGCAACATCAAGCTTTTTCTTGGGAGGGCCCCCTTTCTTGGGTTTCAGCTTGAGGCGGAGCCTGAGTTTGCAGCGAACAAGGTGGTGGTCAGTGTGGTACTCTGCGCTGGGCATCACTCTGGTGAGGAGGACGTCACTGCGGTCCCTCTGACACACTAGGACATAGTCGATAAGGTGCCAGTGCTTGGAGCGAGGATGCATCCAGGTGGTCTTTCGACTGTCCTTTTGCTGGAAAGTAGTGTTGGTGATGACAAGTTGCTGCTCTGCACAGAGCTCCAACAGTAGGCGACCATTGTCATTGCAGTTCCCAACGCCATGCTTGCCGAGGACTCCTTTCCAGGCTTCAGAGTCTTGGCCCACTCTGGCGTTGAAGTCGCCAAGGATGATGACTTTGTCGTCTGCAGGGGTGCTCTTCAGGAGGCTGCGCAGGTCAGAGTAGAACTTGTCTTTTTCTGCAGGCTCTGCCAGGAGGGTTGGGGAGTACACACTGAGAAGGGTGACGTATTGCTGGTGTCTCAGTGGGAGGCGCATGGACATGATGCGGTCGGAGTGACCCGTTGGTAGGTTTTCCAACTTAGTCGCAATGGGGGTCTTCACCATGAAGCCCACGCCTGAGAGCCGTCTTTCTGATGCAGGCTTGCCTGACCAGTAGAGGGTGTAGCCAGCGCCAAGTTCTTGGAGGCTGCCTTCCTCCGGAAGGCGTACTTCGCTGAGCGCTGCAATGTCGATGTTTAACCTCCGCAATTCATGGGCAATGAGGGCGGAGCGACGTTCAGGGCGTCTGCTGTCTGCTGTGTCGAGCATGGTTCGGATGTTCCAGCATGCTACGTTGAGTCTGGTCGTGGTCGTCATGAGAGTGGATCCATTGTTTTTTCTTGTTTTCTGACCGCATGAGAAGATGCCCGTTGACCGCGGCTAGCCAACTGGGGTTACGAGGGGATGAGCTTTGGTTAGGCCACCTTTTCTAGGCCCCTCTCCGTGTGGAGCAAGCAGTGCTGTCCCTAGAGAAGGCTGCTTGGTCGTTCAGGGTGTGCCGAGTGACGTTGTCATCCCCAGGTCAACATCAGGCGACCAATATCCTGAACCGCCTGCATGCAGGTTTGAGACTGCGGCTTCCAGTGACATCTTTCACCTGCCGTTTTGCCCCTTGCCCATCGCTACAGGACTTGGAAAGTGTCATAGTCCGTGGGCGTTTCCTAAAGCCTGCGCGGTGGAGCTTTTTGGTGGAGTGCAGTGTGCGCAGTACTGGCCCCACCCTTTAAACCCTTGGTTCGGTTGCCATGGCCTAGCAAGCTGGGACAGTGGCATCGAGGTCCTCGGGTCGTAGGTTTTATATCAGACTGTCCTTGTCTTAGTCTCTGGCTCAAAAGCCTTCCCCGGAGACACGGGGGCTTTGATGTCAGGGGTTTCCTCCCTTAGCCTTTCCACAGCCAAGCGGCCAGGCCTGCAAGGCAGCAGGGGACTCGTGAGGGCCAGGGTCGTCTATGTCCCGTGCAGATGTGAACATCTGCCCACTGCCCAGACGGTGACACCAGAGGAGAAAAATCCAACGCCGGAACCCGGTATCGAACCTCGCACCTTTGGCATTGGAGGCAGACGCCTTAACCACTGCGCCACTTCCCCGCCATTTCCCCAATACATTGGAAAGACTATACTTAACCACGTACTACCTTCATAAACGACTTAGACATACACACCTCACATTCCTTAGTTATCCCTCTTGGTAAATAACTACATAGGAAAATCACTGTTTAGTGTTTATCTCAACGAATTCCAAACCGACATAATTGAACCAAATCAACGCTACACAACTGAATTAACTCTTACTAATGCATACTATATTTAACTCAGTAGCTGTCGATAATACATATAAAAACATACCTGAATTCTAGGTCTCTCTAGCATATCCAACATACGTCCGTCCTCACTGACAGAATAGCCCGTACTAACTACCCTTGAGCTCTGGTTAGACTGAACTCCCGCCTAAAACTCTGTGCAAAACTCTTTCCTTATGATTGCATGTAACCTCGAGCATACACGGGATATTTGTCACAACACAAACCGCTGACAAGACCGTACCATACAAAAACCCCATGTGAACTCTGTGCGTGGGCATAGAGCTTCATCACAAACCCCAACGCCCAACAGCAGGAGGTGGATCGACCATGATTATTCAAGGGTACTGCTTGATTAGCTTGGAACTGTCAGACACCAAGCTAATCTGGCACTACCCTTGAATTATCGTGGTCAATCCATCTCCTTCAACCAATACATAGTCGTAAAGGGGCACACCAAAAATGCCAGAAATGCAGCCTTGGGGCTAAATGGAATAAGGTCCATAGTCTTCAGTAATGTGCGGCTAAAGTTGGCTTCAGGACCCTTTGCTTATGTGGTCTTTTTTCTTCACAAGCCTGTTTAAATTCTGCACTATGTTAACGCAAACACCAGCTGTGCAATCTGATTTGATGACTCCCTGATATCTACTGAGGCTTGTCTGTATGCATTCGCAAGTGAGTCATCGATTTAATGTAATCATTGACGATTTCAGGCATTACAGTTGGTGACATTGGCAACAAGTTTGGTTTCCATGGCAATGACAACGGCTTTTTGAGGTTCGACAATGTTCGGATACCACGCAAAAACATGCTAATGCGACATTCCCAGGTGGGTTACCATTTTAAACCCCCTTGAACAAGACGAACGAAATTACCCAAGCGCAAGTGGCATAGACCCTCAGGAGCCTCTGCATTTTGGGGGGCACATGTGTGTCTGTGCCTCTTTGTCTTATTTATATCCAGATAGGTCTCTGCAGTGGTGTAGTGGTAATTCTGTGAAGTGGGTAAATAAACAGTGCCTCTTTTGATGCAAATACAGTGGATTAAATGCACAAACATACAATCACATGTTTGTGCGGGCTATTAACCCAAATCATACTGAGGCTAAAAGCTTCAAATTTGTACACTGCCATATGCATGCTACATTATAGTACTTACAGCTAAGGATATACACCAATGGCTTTAGTTCAAGGGTGGTGCCAGAATAGCTTGGCGCCTTTAGGCGCCAAGCTATTCTGGCACTACCTTTGAACTATTTTAGTGAAACTTATTTCATACACTGGTGTATTCCGAATGATATGGATTAATCCACTGTATTCATCGAAACATGAAAATTTGACTTAGTTCAGGTTTCTTCTTTGTGTAACAAATGGGGGGAGATGATAGTGATAGTTCGAGGGCAGTGCATATTGAGCTTAGGCCCTCTCCAAACACCAAGCAAATTGGACGCTACACAGTAGATGTCATTGCTAATCTATCTCTGATGTCCCTGGAGGTGGGGAGGGGGGCGATGGTGCAGGAGAGAAACACTGCATATATCACACATGCAATATGCATACATTTCAGTAACAGAAACGGCTCACATTGCTGCACTTTTAACAATCTTGCAGCAGAAACAGTTGACACACTAAATCCTAAGGTCAGACCTACCAGTTTGTGGTGTTTTCTTCTGAGGACTAAATTACACCGTTCGAGACCCATTGTACAATATCAGATCTGGATGGGTTAACACCAGTTTGTGTGTGAACGACAGATCCTCCCTGACGGCACCTACATCGCTCCCAGAAACGACCGCCTGATGTATGGGGGAATGACTGCACTGCGAGCAGGCATCGTCGCCATGGTTTCTCGCAAACTTTCCATGGCCGTCACCATTGCCGTGCGCTACAGCGCAGTCCGTAGGCAGTCAGAGATTCAGGCTGGGTGAGTGCACCCTTAAAGACCCAAGAAAGCGACAGGCCATCAGGCTGACGTATTTAGCACACACACAGCTAGCTCTTACAAGTAAGCAAAAGGTCTTTAATTCGACATCAGCTGAAGTCAGCCCACGCACACATGTGCGTGGGCTGACTTCAGCTGTTGACATCCAAAGGACATGTTGCATGCTTGAAAGGGTTTTGTCAGGCTGGGAAATGTCTTCTGAGTCTGACCGCTAGATACAAGTTGCGAGAGAGGGATGATTTAAAGGTAGTGCCTGAATAGCTTTGTGCTTGGGAAGTTGCTGTGCTATGTCGATGCTGTATTTGAATATCCATGGTGCACCCATCTCGTGCTGTAGTGTGTTGATGTGAAAGAACCAAAAAGCAAACTGCTGTAGTTTTATCTTGTTTTGTGTCATCATCAGATTAAGGTTGTATACTATACCTACATTTTTTAATTGAAAACTGCCGCTTATAGGGTTTTTTGAGAGCCTTATTGAGTCTGGAGGCTATTGCCACCCTGAAAGACCCATGGTCCCGGGCATATTTGTAAGTTACAGCCGTTTGCGTGAGGTACCCCATCAGCAAAAACACGCAAAATAGCTGATTTCAGAACACAATAAAAATTTATCGAATAGTGTGTTAAAATGATAAAGAAACATTTCGGTCATTTCATAAAGTATGTTAGTATTTTCTCGTAAAAAAAGTGTGTTCTGATAATTGGAATTCTAAATGCAATCGAGAAAAGTTTATGTTGTAAATTCGCAAATTGCCCGGATGTTATCAATAACATTACAAGTGTTTGCAATGTTGGGCAATTGCTCAGGCCCTTTTTATTCGATAAAGTCGTACTTTATGTTATAACTATCACATTGATTATGAAGAAAATATGGGGTCCCGCACAAAATTTGGCACTTTGGGTCGTTTTCGAGTGCGTATTCAATAAGGGATACAAGCGATGTCTGACTTCCGGCAGATCATATCTCCGCCGTAGCCGGTCACAAGCCTGCATTAGAAAGAAGGGAAAACCTAAGCCCAAACTGTTGCAAACTACGCCCAAACTGCTAGTCTTCAATTACTATTTGTGACAGTAAACTGGAACAAACAACAAAGGCAGATACCGGATGAAAACGTGTACCTATAAGTAATTAAATGCACAAGTTGTTTCTTAGTAATTTAGTTAGTGCAGTGGTAAGGTACTTCTTTTGCCACGCAGGTGACCAGGGTTCGAGTCCCGTAGACGGCGACATTTTTTTCCTGCTCACATTTGAAACCCATACAGTTTCTACTTCGCTAAATGAAACAAACACACTTTAAACCCAAAGCAAAACAAAAAATTAATGCGTGGTATTTTTTTTAATTTATTATGCGATTATCATCACTGTGGTAATGCGAGTGAATGTTAAACCATAAACCAAACAACCGGATTCAGTCTTGGATAAAAATGCACACTGGTTACCTCGGTACATTTGTTCATTCATTTTTTTCAGCCAGGCATTGTGTGAGCATGTTTACATTACATGTTTACATTCATTCAATCATTCACAGTTTCACTGATGAAAAAGCACACCAAAGAGTGTTGTCAGTTTTTTTTTTTTAATTTTTACTGGCATCATCTACAAACATTAATTGATGTGAATTTGTTTTAATATACCTGCTGCAAGAAATGCTACATGTTCCTTTGGTGTCTCCGTGAAAGCAGGTCGATGAACATATCTGGTTGAAAGATGTTTGTAAACAGATTGGTAGTGGATGTACCTATCTCTCTAGCTGAATCTCAGTTTCCCAGCAGTATTTGGTGACAAATTATAAGGAAACAAAACCACACTACCACCGAGCCACCCAGCTCCCCCTCAAAATACAGCTTTACTGCAGAACATATTTCAACTACATGTAACATTATTCACATTTACATTGACAAAGTGCTGACTGTATACAAGCTATTTGGGAGAAAAGTGGAGCTGATGTCATTTTTAGTTGTGTGCATGCCAATGGAGACCGACACCGGCAACCACTTGCTCATGAGGTATTTATGTGGGAGCCAACTACACAGTATATAAAAGAAGGGGGATATGAGAGAAGGAATGACAGACTTATCATTTAGAGCCTTCCACTACATATATTATTTTGCTCATATATATATATATATATATATATATATATATATATATATATATATATATATATATATATATATATATATATATATATATATATAGAGAGAGAGAGAGAGAGAGAGAGAGAGAGAGAGAGAGAGAGAGAGAGAGAGAGAGAGAGAGAGAGAGAGACCATCACTGTAGTCCTGATATAATTCAACATTGCACATCCCACAACATAATAACAGTGAAATGCAGTATCCAGGCACCACACTACATTACACAGATACTGTGCACAATGTTGGCATGAAAATCAAACAATACTGTTACCAGTACCACACTGTGTCCAATTGCAGCACAACAAAGTGAGATGCAGTCTCAAGTCCCATAACTTGCACTGCACAATGCTGATGTCAACACAAAATACCATAACAACTGAATAACAAGGGTACAATGCACTGTGTCACCTAGTCTGCATAATATAGGCATGCACACCAAACAATACCTGTACTGCTCTTGATACAAAATCGACCATATAACAATACAAAATACGCATGTTCCTTAGCACAAATCACAAATGGACACGGATCATAGTCAGGTCATTCTGTTTGCTGGCGTGTGTCATGTACAGTACATCTGTAAAACTTGTGAAATGAACCATGTGGTTAGCAATTCTGATACGATAAGTAAAGCCACACAGCTGAAAGTCAAAGATTGACAGTGGAAGAAAAAAACAAAACAAACACAAAGTACAGTACATATCATATGCCTATGATCAGTTATCATCCAACCACTTAAATCTGCTGTGACAGCTGGAGGGTAATGCAAGAACTGCATGGTAAACTCACTCTTGAGAAGTATTGCGTTTTTCATTGAGCAAGTCCACATTTGCACAACATTTTAAGCTGAGGGTTTAATGACATAAATATACATCCCCACGTTTCTATATTTCCGCACATCCCCTCTTCAGAAAGGACCCGTGGGTTTTATACTCTGAGGCCACTGACCATTTTCAGAATGAACCCTGTATATCATTTTGAATCATGCAAAGCGGAGCAGTGATAAGTTTTCTCCTTGTCTCACACCGATGCTGCACAAAATCTATCTGTACCACTGTTTCCTACCCCATAAGTGTCAGCTGTGGAGTACATATTTTGAATGACTGATGTATGCCAGTATTTAGGAACTTGTCACAAAAAAGACCTGTTCATATGATGAAATGTCTTATAAAAATGAACACATTGTCAGTAAAGGGGTTTTCCTTGGATAATAAAAAACTAATACATATTAAGCTGCATTTCCAAATTGCGACATGACAGGAGAGTGACAAAAAGTAACTTTTATGAGGGGGTCAACCAAATAAATATGCATAGGAAGGTCTTACCATCAGGTATCTCTTTACCAAGTTTAGGGTTACAGTTAGGAATACTTGAGAAAAAAACATCTTTGGGCAATATATGGCTATCTTGTACCTATTTCCCGATTTCTTGTGACCCTTGACCTTTCTGACCTTTCATGCATACGAAATTAGTATGCATGAAAAGTTCTTACCACCTTGTACCAAGTCTGGGTTTGAAGTTGTGTATACTTGAGAAAACATCTTTTTGGTCAAAATACAGATATTTTTCACCTTTTTACTGCACTACAAATTACAACATGGGTGTCAAATCGCTTTGTCACATTGTTATATGAAAACACACAAAGCACACCCCCATCACTGTACAATAGCCCCTGAACTGCTCGACTGCACGTTACAATTTTGTTGCCCCGCTGCTTCTATGTCAGGCTTATGGAAACACTCCCTCTTTATTTCTATTTTCTCGAGTTTTGTCATTGTCACTTTGTTGTCACTGCCCCACTGTTGTTGTGTCTGCAGTTGAATAGCCAGGCCTAAAGCCTGCTTGCCCTTCTCCTAATATATGGCTATGCATCAGCTCAGGCAGTAAGGCACAGGCTTTTGCTGCATTGCGAATGATGTGACTGTCCAAAACCTTGACACTGTGGCCAGCCTGGTGGATGGACATCAAAATAACAGGACGTCTGCCCTCCTACACAGGACAATCAGTTCACTTCCTTTGTCTTCTCGTCGGTTGGCCATTGCGGAGAGATGTACCCGCTGAACTTTTCTTCCCTCATTTTTCGCAACCTGCAAAAGATAATTTTGTATCAAAAAATTTCTGACATGCACATATTGCGTGCATATATGTTTGCAAGTATTTATACAAAGTACATACATGCATAATATGACAGTAGTCAGAACATGAACAAGAAAGGCAATGTCCTTATGGTTCACGTGTATGACCAATCCACATAATATGTCTGTCCTTTTTGACCTTGGCTTGACTTCTCCAACAGGTCTCTGAAAATGTCTAAACATAAGTATAGGGCTGGATTTTGTACCAGTGAAACCTGAGTATTTTTCCAAATCCCTTCATTTTTCACACATTTGTCAACCCTCTGTGACCCTTGACCTCTGTGAGGGGCTGATTACATTAGTAGCACAGAAAAGTGTTATCATCATGCCAAATTTTATTGAAAAGTTTGCAAAAACATTGATAAAAACTACAACTCTACCCGAAACTAACTTTTGTCACCCTTATCATGTGGTATCTCCATAGCAAGTTTGAGTTTGAAGTTGAAAATACTACTTGAGATGACCTTTGAAAGGTCACAGAAATTGGTATGTTTAGAATTATTTTACCACAAAGTACCCTTGTGCCAAGTTTGAAGTCTGAGGCTTGCATAGTCTTCGAGGAAATGCCAATGTTAAAGTTGCCCACAGGCACAGGTAACAGACAGTTGACGGACGACCCATTACAAACACTTACTTTTGCTATCACACGTGTGCCAAAAATTAGACGCCATTGAGCTTGAAATGACCACAAAGGGTGTATACATATATCTAGAATCAGCATCAATATTCAAAGTGTAACCTGCAGAAATTGTTTCAAACAGGACACAACGCATTGCTGTTTAGCAACAGCACACACTGGACCAAATGGGTAGTATTCAGATTTTTCTAGTCCTTTTGTATGCACTAAGTGCTTATTAAAGAAAACGACAGTATTTGGAGACTTGCCCAACCCTCTAGTTTTCAAATCAAATGCAATATGGTGCCACTTGTTGACAGCAGGTGATTTTAGCATTCGGTGTTGTTGAGAATGCTGGTACTACTACTACACCATCTTCAAAATGAAAGAAAGCATTACAGTGTGATGTGTTTATCCCAACCAGTTGTGTTTTGTTATGAACCTGATTCTATTCACAAATCAATCGGTATGCTTTACCTCGAGTCCAGGACAATAAGTGTCGCATTCTCTCACTTTAGTTGATCCGCTGGAACTGGAATTGCCTGCTTTTAGCTGTGGCCTTCTCCTGTGAGCAAACATGACCTGACTAGCTCTTGCCTCTTCTTGGTGTAGGCATCATACTTCTGTGCTTGTTTGCAAGTATACCCTCTGGGCGTGACTCTGCAGTGAGACGTCAACAGCAGCACTGACCTGAAATGAAATACATGTGTATCGTGTTATTCGGCAGCATGGCAATTTCACTTCTGATCTTATTTCAGGGTGGGTCGGTTCCAAACTCCACAAACAGGGACTTTGTTATAGCATTATAAACAATTCGGGGCCGGTGGGGGGAGTCCCCCCCCCCCCACCCACCCACCCAATTCATCCCTACATTTAGTTTACACATTACTACCTTCAAACTAATGTGAAATAAACTGTGAACACCACAAACAAGAATGGTGAAGCCTGGATCACTCGTGTGCATTTAAAACTGATCATTTTCTTAATCTGAACTGTGTGACCTTTCCAACAGGTGACTGAAATTTAAGTGCCATGAGGCTAAGCATATGTAAAGGGCTGGCTTATGTACAGTTGTGAATAGTATTGGAGAAAAAATATCTTTTGTCAAAATATGGCTATTTTTTTTTAACCTATTTCTTGATTTCTCATGACCCTTGGCCTGAACTCAAACTGGTAGGCTAAGAGTAAGACAGGTCTTGCCACAAAGTATCCTTCGGCTACGTTTGAAGACTGTGGATTGAATAGTCTCCGAGAAAATGCCAACATTAATGTTTACCATGGACGACCAATGGCCCAGAACATAGCCTTACACTTGCTTCGCACATGAGCCAATGAAAGAAGGCATTACAGTATGATGTGTTCATTCACACCATAGTTGTGTTGTGTTCTGCACCTGATTCTCATCACAGATCTACTGGTATGATTTACCTTGAGTCCAGGAGAATAAGTGTCACATTCCCTCACTTCACTTGAGCTGTGAGTGTGACCTTGGTCAGTTGGTGTAGACGTCATACTTCTGCGCTTGTTTGCAAGTATGTACTCTGGGTGAAAGTACTGAGACTCCACAGCAAGAGGTCAACAGCAGTATTAGCCTGAAATGAAATACATGATTATTACTGTGTTGTTCGGCAGCATGACAATTTCACTTTGCGTGAACTAAATGCAGGGGCAGATTATTACTTTCAAAATAAATGCGACAAAAACTGTGTAAACCACAAAGAACAAACAACAATGGCAAAGTCACGTCTGTACGCCTCATGCGCATAACTGATTCACAACCTGTGTGACCTTTCCAAACGGTAGCTGAAATAAGTGTCACGAGTCTCAACATACAGGCTTGCTTTTGTACTACTCAAGTCAAATTTGTATTTTTCACACATTCTACGGTCATCCAAAATGGTAGTCAACAAATATTAGGGTTTCAGTCAAAGTAGCGTTTTACTAGGTAACCCTTTTAATCCTGATACACCCACTGCTTGAAATAAATGTGACTATGATAGTTCAGGGGTGGTGCCAGAATCGATTGGCGTCTCATCCGCCAAGCTATTCTGGCACCATCCTTGAACTAAAAAAATGCTGGACCTATCTCCTAATCTGTAATAATAGCCTTCATAAGACAGAGAATGGATGAGAAAACTAAGTTACCAAGTACTGAAAGCAGTTACTGAGTTAGTAATGCAAAATTCTCCCTTAGCAGGACTTTATACTACACACAGTACGTTTTCCTAAATAATAAGCACTGGCACTGGTTTAATATCACTACAATGTGGACTACATTCCTTCCACCGTATTAGTAAAGGCTCTCTGAGAATGTATGGAAATGTTCTACTTCTAGGTGGTGACTGACATACATGGAATGCATGCCCCTGTCAACCCACAATAAAATGTAGTCTTCTTCATTGCAGGTAGGCTGTAAATTTCCATGCATAAAAGGACAGTTAGCTATTGGGGTATTACGCCGTGCAGGTGACATCTCACGGCGGTGCATAAAACTTTTTTTTTTTAAGAGTTGGAAAACCAGTCAGATATGCCACTTACGTACGACATTTTTCTTTCACTACTAGTAACTCGTGTTCTAGTCACTTAGCAAACACCACCAACCTCTGGTGTTTAAAGAGATTTTGTTGTTTTCCTGGCTCCCGTTCGGTTGGCCCGTTCATTTTTTTTTTCTTCTTCTGAGAAATGGTTATGCGTTACTACTGACGCTCGATGACTTGTCGCAACTTATGCAAAAGTATCTTATTTCTGAGGAAACACAACATTTTATGCATAGAAACAGTCAGCTTACACACCTATTTCAGACAGTATATATCTTTTGTCAATTATCGATAAATTGAGCTTGTTTGCAATACGACTTGCCGTACGGCGTTTTTTTTCGGTGACCTCTAGTCTCAGGTCACAGCAGACGCAAGATAGCGGTATCTAAATGCGCAGAAAACATGCGCGAAACAGGTGTGTCCTACAACCTTAAGTAAAGAAAATATCAATAAACTATCATCAGCTTCTGTTAGCATTTGCTTGACTGTGCAAGGCCGACTGTGGCAGACTAAATTTGCACCAAGGACCTTATGAATTATCATGGTTGATCCATCTGCAACTGGTACATAGGTGGCACCTCCAAAATTTCGCTTGCTTGGGGTTAAATCGGTTTCTTGACTAATACGTTTGTGTGAAAAAGACAAACTCCCTGTAATCTGTAGCTGCTGTTGATGATGATATTGATGCTGGTCATGATGATGATGATTACAGAGCAGGCGAGGTTCAGGTGCTGGATTTCCAGACACAGCAGCACCGACTGTTTCCACAGATTGCAGCCGCCTATGCAACGACCATCGCCAGTGACAACGTCGGCAGTTATTATCGTCGTGTGTCAGCACAGATTGACAAAGGGGATTTGCAAGAACTGCCCATGGTATGTTTGAAGTAAAAGGTTTATTATAAAGGGGTGACACTTATGCTGAACTATCAGGATGTACGCATGTTTTTGAAATCTGAGTGAATGTTCCAAGGATTATTTTTATGTTAACTATTTTTCCAGTTTTTTGCCACAGCTCACATACAAAGGGGCTGATAGTTATTTTGTTTTATTTTCTGTGACAGCTGCATGCCTTGTCGGCTGGTCTCAAGGCTTACTGCAGCTGGGTGTGTTCAGAAGGTGTTGAGATTTGTCGTCTGGCTTGTGGCGGCCATGGATACAGCCAGGCCAGTGGACTGCCCAAAATCTATGTGGATACAGCGCCAGCTTGCACTTACGAGGGGGAAAGCTTTGTTCTGATGCTGCAAACTGCAAGGTGAGACACATGTCCTCGTGACCTTGCAAGAGGTCCATGGGCTCGCATCAGCAGCTGTTTACCTGCGTGCTGGTCAACAACAGCTGATGCGGGCCAGAGGACCTTTTCCTTTCTGGTTGGCTGTTTACACCCAAGATTCTTTACACCTGCATTTGTTTTCTCAAAACTCCTACCGATGGCATTACTAATAGGAAGGTATGCTTAGCTTACCGATTTCAACCTAAGAATTCGTTGTGTTTACTACACAACCAAGGAGGCGACTCTAGGGAGCTGTTACCAAGGAACCCTGAGTTGCCTCCCCTGCATCCCTATCCAGTCACGTGCCTGGTAGTATCCCACCAGTCTTTACTCTTATCTCACCAGAACTGGTTGTGTTCAGCCTGCTTCGCTTCGGCTGTGTATGGTGGGATTACCGTTGGAATTTATGTGGTGAACTTTGTGTGGTGCTTGGTGTGGTGCTCAGTGGATTACCTTGGGATATACCTGGGGATTACTTGGTGGTTGGTCAATGGTGGGATTACCGACTCGGGTCATGACAAGGTAAAGCCTCGGTTAACCTTTTGCCACCGTAGTCTGCCAGCTAGATTTTTCCCCCTGAGCGTATGCCTTACTTTGGCTCACTTCCCTGCTACCGTAGTAATTTTGACACATTTCATTGGCCTTGTCTGTTGTAAAAATTTTATCATACCCCAACATATTTGGTATCAGTGGAAAAAGCAATTCAAGGTGAACTCGTAGACACTATGCTAAAAAAAATATTTTGTAATGTTAAGATTTTACAGGTGTATAAAGAAGATGGGGTAAGAAGCCAAAAATCAAAAACAGTTTTGCACTGGGTTCTGAAAACATGCTGTTAGTGTATTAGTTAGCCAGAGTGTGAAAATTACAACTCACCTAGCATTCCAGAGACATATTCTAGTGTGTCACCAGTAAATAATCCAGAAAGAAAGGCACAACAGAAAAGTTTCTTCACACATAAAAGTTTTTACACCAAAATCCGCCATTTTTTTCGCACATGGGGACGTTTTGTATTAGAGCTTCTGATTCGTTGGTTTCAGCCCATACAAACAAGAAAAGTCACTCTACAAGTAAGGAAATGAGTGTTTGACATATTATAGTAGGTTGCTTCCCTTAGACCATACTGCTGGTATTGCCTGTTATACTGGTATCCAGCGCACAGATGTGTTCGCCTCGTCGGCAATGGGAAACAAGGCCAGCGCACATATATGTGCGTCCCGTCGGCAACAGAGCTTTGCTTGGGGCACACATATGTGTGTTCCGTTGTCAAAAGGTTAATGCCTCAGCCGGTGACTTTACCTGGCGGCGGCATTGACCAGGTACTCTGTACGCGACCGGTCGTGAGCACGTGCCCTCTTACAGGAGGCCCCGTGCCTCACGACGGCTTTTTGTCTGCTTTCTGTTACAGTACACAGGTGATGACCTGCGCCAGGTGCGGGCAATTCCAGTGGCCCAGTGACGCCCTCGATGTGTGCCTGCCCTGTTCGGGTTTCTCCTCCAGGCGGACATGTAGTACCTGCGCTACATGGGTCGGGGAACGGTGGTCACAGCTGTGGGCCTTCTACACGAAGGAAAGGCCAGCCCTGTTCAAGGAGCCATCCTCCCCCTCCACAACCTCCGGCGTTCCAGGACCGCAGAGGCATACCACGTCAGACATTGTGGGCTTGGCGTCGCGCCGGGCCCTGCTGCCCCCCCCCCCCAACCTCCCCCTGCCCCCCCCCCCCCTCACCACCACCCAGGACCACCTCTCAGTGAGGGAAAAACCTGTCAGCCGCCGGCCAGACGAGCGCCGAGTCCAGGCTTCCGGATCTGAAGACCGCCACTCTGAAGGGGGGGAAGACTGTCAGCCACTGATGGGATGAGGTTCCCTGTCATGTCCAGGCATCCGGCGCCTTGGCCCTCCGCGGAGAGAGAAAGAAGCCTGTCAGTCGCCGATGGGACATACTTCCCCGTGGAGTCCAGGTCTCCGGAGCCCTGCCCCGCGCTCTAGGGGGGATGAGAGAGGCACACAGCGACCTCGGTCGCCTCACCACGTGGTGAGAAAAGCTCCTGTACCGCATGGGACTCGCCACTCCGACAGAGAGGATCAAGTCAGGAACAGGACGGCTCCAATAGGGATCGCCGACCCGGCTCGTGCATTCCGCGGAACCAGAAGTCACATTGCGGGGACAGCCACAGATGCCGGGTGTGGTGGAGTATCTCCCGTTTCCGCTCCACCTCCCTGAGGTGTAGGACAGGCTCTCATTCGTCGCAGCGTCTGTCCTCTTCTTGACGCCAGCTCTCCGTGGTGACCTCTCGGAGCAGCCAATCATCACGTCGGGTCTCCAGGGATCTGTCTTCCTCTCGGGCGTAGCATCCTCACCCTCAGTGCCGGGACCCATTGGTGAGCAGCCTTTCTTCAGATTTGCCTGAGGCTTCCCCGCGTCCCCTTCCCTGACCCCCTACCCCCACCACCCAGGGGCCCACCGGTCCTCTACGCTTCACGGGAGCAGGCGCTCTTCAGTCGCCACACTTTGTTCGTCTCGCTTCGCGGTCCATGTGGGATGATGACGAGGCTCTCAGCCTCCACCCGGAGGATTCAGCATCTGCCCTGGGTCTGGTTGGCATGCGCACGGCGTCCCCCAGTGGGTGGTCTTCCGTGTCAGCTTCGTCGGTCTGCGCAGCTCCGACCTCTCCGACTCTCCGTTCCTGAACGAGTCCTCCCGGCTCATCGCGTCCTTCCTCCCCCGTGGCGCCTGCCCACCTTCACCTCCCCTGAAGAGGAAGGCCGTGGCGATGGTAGACGCACCTCGGCAGTCCAAGTGCTTCAAGTCCCTCCCTCAGCCGACGGGTTTTCGGGACCTCGCGGAGACGTTTTCTGCACACCTCCTACAGGACGGCTTTGGTGACCAGAGGTTCTTCTCAGAGTCCGGATGGATATCAGTTTCCGCTAACAGTGATATGCAGGTCTCTCCCAGGCGTTCTCCTGTCCCCTGCCAGCTCTAGCCAAGGTGGCATTGTTGCAGACAGGGGCCCCCTGGGGCCGGCGGACACAGATCCCACGCAGATTGGAGAAGACGGCGACACTGATCCGGAACTCCTTGGCGTGTGCAGGCTTCCTTGAGCTGGCGACGCAGTCCGTGGTAAGATGCCTGGAAGACACCTGGGATCTCTCATCCTCGGCTCCTCTACACGGCATACACACGGTGCTAGTGGCGGCGAATAGGGTGGTGTATCACACCTCTGCCAACATCATGGCGGCTGCCGCCAACTGCGAACTGATGCAGCGGGACGCCCAGCTTGGACTCTGCTCCTCACTCCCGTCTACAGTAAAAACACAGCTTTGCCGGGCTCCGTGCGGGGGACCTCTGCTGTTCGGTTCAACCTGGCAGGCAGTCAAGGAGTCGTCTAAGGATCTCTGGCACAGTACTGCCGTCTCCTCCGCCGCCCGCTTTCAGTCTTGTCGCATGGCCGTGGGTCGCGCCCTGCGGTCCTTCAGACCCTTGGATTCACTCGACCATCTCGGAGGGCCTGCGGATCTCCTTCCAGTCTCCCCCTCCATTGCGACACTGCCCCCTGTGGACTCTGGTGCCAGGGGATCAGTGCAAGGCGGAAGTGCTTCATGGAGGCCACGGAGGTGGTCTCGCGTCTCGACTCCCCGGCCTTCTACAGCCAGCTCTTACTCGTCCCCAGCCCAGTGGCAAGTGGCGTCTGGTCATAGACCTCTCGGCGCTAAACAAGTACTTTTCAGCCCCTCGCTTCTGGATGGAGACAGCCAGAGCTTTGAGGGCAGAGGTGCAACCCCGGGACTTTGCCAGGAGCCTCGACCTCGCAGATGCATGTCTCCACGTACCCGTGCACCCGGCTTCTCATCAATATCTTCGCTTCGCCTTCTGCAGAGTAGTATACCAGTTTCGGGCTCTGCCCTTCGGACTCAACCCCAGGCCGTGGGTTTTCACCAGGGTTAGGGTTAGCATCGGGGGTTCCACTCTCCTCCCGTCCGCCCCAGCTCTCCATCTGCATGGACGCGAGACTCTCCAGCTGGGGAGCACACCTGCTGCCGGAGTTCGTCACAACCTTGGGCAGCGGGCCGCGGGACCATGCAGACAGACACATCAACTGGCTAGAGCTGAAGGCCGTGTAGCTAGCACTCGTCGCCTGGGAGAATCGCCTCGTTCAACAGGAGATCCTGGTTCTCTCCGACAACTCGACGGTAGTGACCTGCTTACAGAACCAGGGCGCTACATGCTCTCCCTCCCTCTGCATCCTCTTGTACTAGGTCCTCCTATGGTGCAGGGTTCACGGCATCATGCTTCGAGCGCGGCACATCCCGGGCCACCTGACCGTCCTCGTGGACTCCCTCTCGCGTCATGGCCAACTTCTCCACACAGAGTGGTCCCTGCGCCCGGACATCTTCAGGCTACTCTGCACACGCTGGGAGACGCCCATGATGATCGACCTTTTCACCACAAGTTGGAACAGGCAGCTCCCGCTCTTCATCTCCCCCATCCCGGATCCACTGGCCTGGGCGGTAGATGCGCTCTCCATCCCTTGGGACGGGCTGCTAGCATACGCGTTCCTTCCCTCCGTCCTGGTACCCAAGGTGCTTCAGAAGCTCAGGGACGGCAACACGGTTCTGCTCCTCATGGCGTCGTTCAGTTGGACCAAGAGCTGGACCACCAACCTTCTGGGCCTTGCCTCGGACCCTCCACTGAGGCTCCCCATGCCTCGTACGATGCTCAAGCAGCCCTGGCAGCAGCTTTTTCTCCTGTGCCAGGAGTGGCTGCTACTACATGCTTGGAGGTTGTCCAGCAGGCCCTCGCCGCAAGAGGCTTCTCAGGTGCAGTGGTGGAAGCAATCGCAGCGGCTCACAGGGCCTCTACCCGTAACGTCTACGAGGGACAGTGGCAGGTCCTCCAGTCCTGGTGCGCAGCCGAACAGCTCTCCCCCACGGATCTGACTACCTCCCAGCTGGCCGAGTTCTTTCTGTGGCTTTGCTCCCAGCAGAACCTGGCCCCCATCACCATCAGAGGTTACCTGGCGATGATTGCACATATCGACACCTGGGCCGGCCAGACCCAGGTGCCTGCAAGGACCTCTTGGATCTGATGGCGCACCTGGATCTTCAGCGGCCGGTTTCCCGCTCGCTGATCCCTCGCTGGGACTTGTCATGGGTGCTAACCTGGCACAACTCGGAGCGGTTCGAACCGCTACCCCTAGCGCGGCTCGGAGACCTAACCAGGAAGACCTGCTTTCTTCTCGCCCTCGCCATGGCGTCCAGGGTGAGCGAGATCCACGCTTTCGCTGGGCGACCCTCCTGTCTCCAGTTCAGGGCCAATGGTTCGGGGCAGCTCCTTACCGACCTGACGTTTCTGACCAGGAAATGGCCCCCGGCGGCCGCACCCCAGGTGTTGACCGTGCGCCCGCTCAAGGGGACGGACCAGTCCCGGGAGTCCCGTCAACAGGACCCCATCCAGGCATTGAAAGTTTTCCTGCACAGACCTAAGCCACTCAGACAAGGGGGCTCATGCCTTTTCCTGCCCTTGGCCCTGGGCAGATGTGACATCTTGGCGCAGATGATCTCATCAGGGAGCCCTGCCCCACCTTTTGGTGAGGGAATTGCCAGTCCGCCCACGACGGGACATGCTCCCTAGGCGAGTCCAGGCATCAGGAGCTCGCTCGCCACGCAGAGAGAAGAGCGGGCGAGGACGATGTGCATCCGGGCACATGAGGTCAGAGCAGTGGCTGCGAGCATTGCCTTTGACCGCAACTGCGCATTGAGAGACATTGTGGCGGCCGTGGGTTGGCAGGCTGAATCCACCTTCACCCGCTTCTACAGCGCGACAACCTGGCCCTAGTGGGGGACATCTCAGCAGCGCAGCACTCCCTCCCGGCGCCACAGGCACCAGAGGTCACGCCTAGCTGAAATCATCGGGAGTGGGCGTGTGGGGGGGCCTCGATAGCTTAACGCACGGGGGGTGCATTTTTCCTCGCAAAGTTCACACTTGGGAAATACATAGGGGGTGGCACCCACCTATTCGCTATTCTTCCTATCAGTAATGCCATCGGTAAGAGTTTTGAGAAAAATGTATTTTTCTCTAAAATGTATTTTTTTCGAAAAATACTTACCGATGGCATTACTCAGAGGTTCCTCCCTCCTACCCTGCTTGCCGCTATTGAGCTAAGGTAAAGACTGGTGGGATACTGCCAGGCACCTGACCAGATTGGGATGCAGGGGAGGCAACTCAGGGTTTCTTGGTAACGACTCCCTAGAGTCACCTCCCTGGTTGTGTAGTTATACACAACAAATTCTTAGGCTGAAATCGGTAAGCTAAGCGTACCTTCCTATTAGTAATGCCATCGGTAAGTTTTGGTTTTTTTTTAAATACATTTTAGAGAAAAATACATATTTTACACCCATGGAGATTTTACTTCCAGGGAGGTTTACACCTAGGGAGGGTTTACACCCAGTGAGGGTTTACACCTAGGGCATTTTACAGCCAGGGAGGTTTACACTCAGGTTTACTCACAGAGGGAGTTTTCAGTCAGCTGGTTTTGCAACTAAGAATGTTTTCATGTTAGCGTGCTTTTGAGAGTGTTTAAAATTAACCATTATAATGTTGCTTCTACTGGACACTAGTATAGTGTGCTTAGCGCAAAATACCTCAGTAAAAAATATGTACACTTACACTACACCCCCCTCCCCCCAAAAAGGAAAAAAAAAGATATATATATATATATATATATATATATATATATATATATACATCCTGGCAGATACCTGGTGAAGTGTTGCCGCAAGGTGTCAGAGGGTGGCCAGTTACCTGAGGTCATGAGGTTCCTGAACACCACACCTGGGGAGAGGAGCGAGCTGGATTCTCGCCTGTCCATGTTGCAGCTGGTGCATGCGTATCAGCATCGGGCGGGAAGGTAGGCATCAGTCCTATTCATTACTTAGTAACTGTTGTAGACTGAAACTGTGACGGCCAAGTGTAGGGACACATCTGTGCATGCAGCGACTGGTGTACTCACACTTTTTTGTCTACCGTGTTGAAATAAATTTGGCAGACTTTGAAATGGGGCTGGTCTGAGCGCATTCCATAGAATGCACATGATGTGCTGGGAGCCTCGAATTCTGGCAAAGAAGTAACAAGATAAAAATGACATCACGTCTAGCTATGCAAACCTTGCTAGAGAATGTACATTTGGAGCCAAAGCCATTTGTGTATGTGACAGCAACTAGAGCCCGCATTTGTGGAGAGACAAGCTTGAAAATTTAGGATATTTTCCCTAAATGAATTCTCCCGAGGTAGTTTTTTATATTTTTGGCTCATATGTGAAGCATAAGTGAGTCTATGTTCTGGGCCAGTGATCGTCCATCCGCCATCCGTCAGCCAGGCATCCGGCGTCCATGGTAAACTTTAACGTTGGCATTTTCTCGTAGACTATGATAGCCACAGTCTTCAAGCTTGGCCCAAGGATACTTTGTGGCAAAACCTTTCTAAACATATCAATTTGAGTGACCTCTCACAAAGGTCAAAGTCACAGGGGATCAGGAAATAGGTCAAAAATAGCTATATTTTGACATAATTTATTTTTTTCTCAAATATATTCATGACTTTAAACTCAAACTTGGTACAGAGATACCTGATGGTAAGACCTCTCTGTGCATACTAATTTGGTTGATCCCTCAGAAAGGTCAAGGGTCACTATAGCTTAAGAAATACATAAAAAAAATTGCCATATTTTCACAAAAGATGTTTTTTTTTCTCAAATGCTATTCACGACTTCAAACCCAAATTGCTACAGAGATACCTGATGGTAAGACCTGTCTATGCATATTAATTTGGATGACCTCTTGAAAAGGTCAAGGGTCACAAGAGCTCAGGAAATAGGTAAAAAAATAGCCATATTTTGATAAAAAGATGTTTTTTTCTCAAATACTATTCACAACTTTAAACCCAAACATGGTACAGAGATACCTGATGGTAAGACCTATGGTATGCATACTAATTTGGATGAGCCCTCGGAAAGATCAAGGGCCACAAGAGGTCAGCAAATGTGTGTAAAATGCCAATTTTTGATAGAATTGCAGTTATTATCAACAGTCTTGCAAACTTTTCAATCCAATTTGGCACAAAGATAATAAGACCTTCCTATGTATACTAGTTTAGTCGACTCCTGGCAAAGGTCAAGGATCATGGGGGTTTGACAGATGTGTGGAAACTGATTAAATTTTGAGAAAACATGGATTTTGCTGGTGCAGAAGTCATCCCTTTACTTATTGTAACAAAGGTCACACATGTAGATCGGTTATACACGTGAGCCATAAGGGCTTTGCCTTTCTTGTTTAATTAGGTTACACATTGACAAGAAAATGGCTTTTTCACAAAAACCGGTTGATCCGCATTTGAGTACATAATTTTTGTTATTCTTACTAGATATTTTGCATATAGCTAGATTGGAAGGAGACATTGAATGAGTTTGTAATCCAGTATTGTGCCTCTTCAACATTTTTAATAATAATTAATTCGTTTTTTTATTCCCATCAAACAGTCAGCCCTGGAAGAAGCTGTGTCATAGAAAACAGTCAGCCCTGGAAAAGGCTGCATGCCTTTTGGATGAGTGATGTGAAACATCAAATTTGTCACTGTGTACACGGCGTCGTGGGACTAGCGATGCCATAACATAAAGCTTGAAGTGACGTCATTTTGCTGCTCGTGCTATTCTTCTTCAGAATTCCTGTCGCTCCTTTAGCCCACAGAGTGTACTAATGGCGGGATGTGCCGTGTGTCAGTCTTTATTTGTGTGCGCCAATATGTGTTGATCAGAGGATGGGTTAGAGAGAAGGGAAATGGATCAGGATAAGCTTAAAGATATGAACAAACTTGGAATGTTCCTATAAGAAAATGCATGTGAGCACCAAACAATACGGTAGACTTCAGGGTGAAATTCTCATCTTGTTTGCAGTACCAGTATTTAACTCATTCAACCTGAGGTGTGTATTCCGCAAATTTTGGAGGCATCATCTAACGACTATGCACCTATTGCAGGAGATGGATCAACCATGATAATTCAAGGGTAGAGCCAGATTAGCTTGGCACCAACAGGTGCCAAGCTAATCTGGCACTACCCTTGAATTATCATGGTCAACCCATCTCCTGCTGTAGTGCCTCATGGCTGAATGGGATAAGACAGAAAACAAAACTACATTGTCACTGTTTTGCAAGGGTAAATGTGGTCCGAAAAGACGGGCCCTGTCTCACTAGAAGTCTCGAAGGCCAAAACAAATGTCACCTGCCATTAACCCATATCATACTGAGGCTAAACGCTTCAAATTTGTACACTGCCATAATTATGAAACCTACATTATAGTACTTACAGATAAGGATATATACCAATGGCTTTAGTTCAAGGGTGGTGCCAGAATAGCTTGGCGCCTGGAGGCGCCAAGCTATTCTGGCACTACCCTTGAACTATTTTAGTCAGACTTATTTCACACACTGGTGTATTCCGAATGATAAGGGTTAAAGACCATTATGTAAGTGGCTACAGCCACTTACATGGTGGTCTTTAATGGCTGGTGATTGTTCATAAGGGTGGCCTTTCAAAACAGGTTTTGCTGTTCTTATGAATTTTTCTGTTTTTTGAGTCTCAGCTCTGTTACTTCGTGCAGCAACGTATTTTTCTTTGTTATTTTGTGTTTGCCTGTAGCCTTTTTACTGACTGGCAATACCGTATGGTGGAAAAGACACGTAGTTATGCATCCTCTCCGTCAAACAAAATTACCAGTTATCCCCCTTGTGCATGCAGCTACTGTTTGAACACCTTGTGCTTACAGCTACATTTGCATAGATGACAGTCTTCAGTCCTGCAGGCTGATTCAGCTTTTTCAAAATCCCAGAAAGCTGAATTTACACAGAACAGTCCTTCAGCCAGCCTGTTCCATATGCAAGAGGCATTAATTTCATTAGCCTCTGCAGATGCAAGGGGTCATGAGAATTAATGTCTCTTGCTGGCATGAACTGTGAGACATACGTGGACTGTTTTCAGTCATTTCAGTTTTTGACAATGTCGCCCATGTGTTTGCAGTACCAATACTTGTGGCAACATACACAAGGAGGTAGTTTTAAATTGGTGTTTTGACCGCAACGTGACATTTGAAGCTGTTTGCAGGCTGTCACAGGAGGTGACCCAGAAACTTGCAGCAGCTGTAGCTAAAGGGATGGCTCCAGGAGAGGCTTGGAATGCAAACTCTGTTCACCTCATCAGCGCTGGAAAGGTTATGTTTCCACATTAATTTTCACTCCCTCATGACCTAAGCTCACCCTTTGGTTGTCAGTAGTGGTTTTCGTTGGGATGATTCCTGCAAGAATTATTATTATCACAATAAAAGCGCTACCAGCAGCCAAAGGGTTAGTATTTCTGAGAGGCAAATATCCTTGTAAACCTTGTGTTTATTTTTAGAATTATCAGCTAGGCATTTTAGTCATGTGTGTTTAATGTACTGTGATTTTACACCTTACAGCCTTTTTTCTGTAAAATCCCAAATTACAGACTAAAATACTTTTTTTAAGCTGATGGAAGACTGTCTCTTGGCTTGACTTCACGAACGAAGATTTTATAGGAGTTGCCCACGACGTCTGCAGGCTTGTTCGTGGCTGCGGAGGCCAATCCGAGACAGGCAGGTTCGACCGCAGTGGCTGCAGGGGAAGGTATGGCCAGGGTTCTGAGCTGCGGCATCTGTTTTTTCTCCTGAGCCGCTTGTCCTTAAGGCTAGCTCTGTGAGAGTCCTCAAAGGAGACAGCTGCCTTGTAAATGGTGGAGCCTACCCGGCACCGGCCTCCACGTGGCGTGGGTGGGTAGTCCACTCGGTCCCTGACTGAGTGGGCTAGCAGACGGGTGCCATCTTTGTCCAGGATTAGGACTTGATGTCAGCAGATATGTTGTTCAGTCTTTTTCACTGGTCCGGTTTTTAAGGAGCTGTGCTTACCCAGGTCTTACCATGTTGGATTGGTCCTTAAAAATACGCGTGAGCTTTTGGTCCTTTGGATCCCAAGTGTTTGCCGTGCTTGGAGACCCGTGTCGGGGGAGAAGAGGATCCTGGTGGCTGAAACACTCCACTTTGGCCTTGACTTCTGCCTAAACGGGAGGCTAGTCGTACCGGCCTAGTCAATCGGCTCTTGTCACGTCGAGCCCTATCCCCCTGTTGACATGCGGGTTGTTATACGGAGCACCATGCTATAGCCTCTGATGCTGATTGGGTGCTTTACGCCAGTATTCCCCTGTATTCAACAGTGTGATAGAAGGCGGTGGCTCAAACGGTTCAATCGGGCTTACCCCCTTGAGTATATCTTTCGGGCAGTCTCCATTGTGCGTCGGCTGGAGACCCGCCGACAATTGCACTTTCCCTTGTTGGGCTCGGTGGCGGGCGGGGACCCCCGGGGGATGAATATCTATCATACTATAATATGGAAAATATCAAAAAACCAAAACTGGCACCAAAGCGGCACATAGCCACTGACATTGACCTTGAAAATGATAGCGACTCTGATTGTGGGGAAGCGACGCCTCAGGTTTCGGCCGTCTGGCCTCGCTTTCTCATTATCCACAGCAAAGTTAAAGAGAAGCCTGTTTCCAAGCTGCACCCTTTCCTGGTGGGGGAGACCCTCAGGAGCCGTGTTGGCAGGCCTGAGGCCCAGTGCCTCAGGTCTGGTGACTTGTTGGTAGAGTGCCGTACCCGGGCACACTCCAATGGGCTACTGAGGCTCTCCTCCATCGGAGACACTCCAGTGGAGGTCACTCCCCACAAAACAATGAATTCCTCTAGAGGAGTGATTAAAGATCAAGCATTGGCTGAACTGTCTGAAGATGAACTTGTACGGAACCTTAAGTCACAGGGGGTGACCTACGTCAGGCGCTTCATTTCCAAACGAGGTGGTAGGGAGATCCGTGTCCCTACCATCATCCTGACGTTTGGCACCCCCACAGCTCCTACTACCATCTGGGGAGGTTATTACTCCCTAAAAGTGAAAAAGTACGTCCCTCTCCCCCTTCGGTGCTTTAAGTGCCAAAAGTATGGCCATGGGCAGAAGACATGCCGCCAGGCAGAGGCCCTATGCGCCCGTTGCACTAAGCCCGGACACTCTGCTGAGTCCTGCACAGCCATCCCCCTGTGTGTGAATTGCCAGGGGGCGCATATGGCTTCGGACAAGAAGTGCCCTCGTTGGATCTCCGAGTGCAGGATTCAGCAGGTGCGTGTGGAGAAGGGGCTGTCCTTTGCGGACGCAAAAAAACTGGTTGACGGTCCTGGTGCAGCTGAGGCGGCGCCAAACTCAAATAACAACTTTGTGTATACTTTCAGTGCTGCGGTGGCAGGCAAGCGCCCCACCAAAGACTTCTCTTGTCAAACCCCAACTTCTTGGTTGGGGGCGGAGCCTCGGATCCTCTCACCCCTGGAGAGTAATCCTCCTCCGGTGGTGACGAGGAACCAGGGAACGCAGAGGGCGGACGCTACCGGTCCGGTGGCACCGCCTTCTGCTGCCCCTAAGCCTCAAACCCCCACCCAAACCTGCTAGTTTGTCAACACCAAAGGTTTCTGGCTCTGGTCAGCCTTCTAAGGCCGCTAACTCTAGCGGCAGGAACGCTGCCCAGGACCAGAAGTCAAAGAAATCTATGGGACCGCCGTGCGCACGGGCCCAGAAGGGGAACATTGATGTCCCCCTTCAAAACAAATATGCTGCGTTGGAGGAGCAGATGGAGGGAGTGGAAGTTGTCGATGCTGCGGCAGCTCCACCCCCTTCATCTCCTAGGAACCAGAGGAGGCCCGGGAGCCGGCCCCCCTCTGTTTCTCCGACTCCTTGACAAAGGGGGGAAAAACTCCGCACCCCCAGATAAGACATAATCATGGACTCTCTGCTTCAGTGGAATTGTCGTGGTTTTCAAGCTAACTTTGAGGAATTACGTCTTTTAGTCAAGTGCTATAACCCCTCAGTAATATCTTTTCAGGAGACTTACCTGAAGACTTCTGACCCTGTGTCCTTTAATGGTTTTAACGCTATACATAAAGGCTCTGATTCGGAGAGGCGCTCGGGTGGAGTGGCTCTTCTCATTAGTAGCCAAATTTTATGTAGCCCCGTTAGCATCGACACCTGTCTTCAGGCTGTCGCAGCTCGGGTTACCTTGAAGAAGACCATAACTATATGCAGTATTTACCTGCCACCATCCCTGCGGGTCTGTAGTAATGATTTTTTTAATTTAGTTGATCAACTGCCCCCTCCCTTTATTCTCATGGGGGATTTTAACGGTCACGCTCACCTTTGGGGTAGTGACCACTATGATGGCAGAGGTCAGATGTTAGAAGATGTTTTTTCTCAACTTAATCTATGTGTCTTTAACGATGGTTCACCTACATACTCTAACCCAGGTTCAGGAGCTAGTTCTGTTCTAGACCTCACTGTGTGTGACCCTTCTCTCATGCTGGACTTTGACTGGAAGGTTCACGATGACCTGTGTGGTAGTGACCACTTCCCAGTAGTCCTGTCATCGGTCAGCTGTGGAGAGGATCCGCCGGTGGGGCGCTGGAATCTTAAGAAAGCTAACTGGCCTCTGTTCGCCTCCCTCTGTCAGTCTCGTCTTACAGAGGAGGTGGTCATGTCATCTGAAGAACCTATTTCTTCTTTTACTACTATTTTGTTGGACGTAGCGGGTGAAACCATCCCTAAAACCTCCGCATCAGTCCCTCGAAAGCCGAGAGTACCATGGTTCAACGAAGAGTGCCGCAAGGCCCAAATAGCGCGCAAATCTGCTCAGCGACGTGCTTTCCGTAATCCGTCACAAGTAAATATTTTAACCTTTAAAAGACAGAGGGCGAAAGCCCGTTACATTTTTAAACGTGAACGCCGTGCTTCCTGGAGACGCTTCGTCTCATCTTTAACTTCTCGGACTCCGTCCCAGAAAGTATGGAAGGCTGTTCGGAGAATTAGGGGCAGAGGTGGCTCGGCTTCTGTTGGCCATCTTAGAGATGGTGTCAGTTTGGTTACAGATAAAAAAGCTGTGGCCAATTTGCTTGCCTCCACCATTGCCCATAATTCTTCAACGGAGCATTATTCACCTTTCTTCCAGAGAGAGAAGGAGAAACGAGAGTCTTGTATTTGTGATTTTGAGTCCGATAACTCAGAAGACTATAATGTCCCGTTTACATTATCAGAATTGCAGCAAGCTTTGCAGAAATGTAATGACTCTGCTGCTGGCCTAGATACCGTCCACTATCAATTCCTAACGCATCTGCCTGAGAGGTCACTCCTTGTACTTCTCAAGGCCTTTAACCATATCTGGAGAACTGGTCATTTTCCGCCGTCTTGGCGCCAGGCTGTGGTTGTACCGATCCCCAAGCCGGGTAAGGATCCTTCCGACCCGGGCAACTACCGGCCTATCGCTTTGACATCATGTTTATGTAAAACTATGGAGCGCCTGGTCAACGCCCGCCTGGTGTGGCATCTTGAGTCACAGGGTCTCCTCACAGACCTCCAGTGCGGTTTCCGGCGCTTCCGTAGTACAACTGACCATTTAGTCCGCTTTGAATCGTTTATTCGAGATTCTTTTGTCAACAAGCAGCATGTCTATGCAATTTTTTTCGATCTTGAGAAGGCGTATGACACTACCTGGAAGTATGGCATAATGTCTGACTTGTTGGACATGGGTTTTAAAGGGCACCTGCCCGTTTTTATTCACAATTTTTTGACTAACCGGTCGTTCCATGTCCGTGTGGGCTCCACCCTCTCCGACTCCTTTGAACAGGAGATGGGTGTCCCACAGGGCAGCATTCTATCTCCTGTTTTATTTAGTATTAAAATTAATAACATTGTAAAGGCCGTCAAGGATGATTCTGAATGCTCTTTGTTTGTTGACGACTTTGCTTTGTGCGCACGTGGTCGAGGACTTGCGTCCCTTGAGAGGCGCTTGCAGCTGTGCGTTGATCGCATCCAGCGGTGGGTGTCTCTCAATGGATTCAAGTTCTCGCCCTCCAAGACTGTTTGTGTGCATTTTACTAACCAGACAAAAAATTTTCCAGAACCTAGCCTGAGCATTGCTGGAGTGCCAATTAAGGTGGCCGAGGAGGCAAAGTTTCTGGGGGTCATTTTTGACAAAAGACTTACCTTCCGCAACCATATTAATTACCTTAGAACCTCTTGTCAGAAGGCTCTCGACATTCTTCGTGTCGTCGGTCGTACTGACTGGGGTGCGGACCGTACTGTCTTACTTCGTCTGTACCGGGCCCTTGTTCGGTCCAAACTGGATTACGGCTCTGTGGTGTATGGCTCAGCTTCCAAGTCTGTGCTACAGCGTCTGAACACAATTCACCATCAGGGTCTGCGGATATGTCTTGGGGCCTTCAGGACGTCTCCAGTTCCTAGTCTGTATGCCGAGGCAGGGGAGCCTTCTCTCAAGCTCCGCCGCATCCGCCTCATGCTCAGCTACGTTCTGAAACTGAAGGCCCATCCAGACAATCCTGCCTATGATTGTGTTTTTAAACCATCGTTTGCAGAGATTTACGATACCCATCCGGGAGCTGTCCGTCCACTTTCTTTCCGTGTCCGACCTCATCTGCAGGCGGCCGGATTGGACCTGGACAGAGTTTCGGAATCCCTGCAACACATCACTCCACCTTGGCTCTTACCAGTTCCTGACATCTTGCTGGACTTGACTGCCCACAAGAAAGACTCTACTCCACCAGCCATATACCAACAGAGCCTCAATGAACTGCTTTCAATTTTTCCTGGCTATTGTCGCATCTATACCGATGGGTCAAAGTCTGAGGATGGGAGAGTGGCTGCGGCCGCAGTATCCTCTCGCCATCCTAGACGCCCATTTAAGCACCGCCTCCCAGACCACTCATCTGTATTTAGTGCGGAACTGCAGGCGGTTCTGCTGGCACTCAAGCATGCTTATCGATCTAGAGAAAGGAACTTCCTGATTCTGTCTGACTCTCTTTCTGCCCTGCAGGCCCTTCAGGGCACGGGAAATGACCACCCACTGCTGGTGCAGATCAGAGAGCTCCACGCGGACTTGATGAAGGAATATTATGATATCATTTTTATTTGGGTGCCAGGGCATGTGGGCATCGAAGGCAACAGGATCGCAGATTCTGCTGCCAACGATGCCCGCAATGACCCTGTCCCTGACACACAGACTGTTTATAGTGATTTTAGACATGTGGCTAGTGTGTACATAGCCCGTGAGTGGCAGTCCGAGTGGGACAAAGAGGAAGCTAACAAGCTGCATGAAGCCCTTCCTAAGTTGTCCGACGGTCTACCTTATCGCTGCGGCAGCCGCCGTGAGGAGACTGTCCGGGCTCGGCTCCACATCGGCCACACGTATGTTACGCACTCTTATTTACTTAAACAGGAGGAGCGTCCATGGTGTTATGCCTGCGACGAGCAGTACTCTGTTCAACACTTTTTGTTGTCTTGTGCTGATCTAATCGACACAAGGTATAAACATTTCACAGCAGACTCCTTGAAGGTTTTGTTCCGGGATGTGCCCCCGGACAAGATCTTCAGTTTTCTGAGAGAGTGCCATATTTTTAATAAGATTTGAGCGTTTATAGATTATGATGTTTCTATTATTTTGACCTTTTTGAGAGTCTTCCGACGTTTTCTTTAAAGACCTGTGCGACATTTTAGCCTGACATATTTTTAAGGTATATTTACATCATGTCTTAAGACCTTTCTTTTAGTCTGGCTGACCAGATTTTTACCCTTCCCGCCGTGAGATGGCCTTAGTTGCCTGCTCGGCGTTAAACCCAAATAACTAATTGTAAATGGTGGAGCGCCAGGTGTCACGGTCCGCAGCAAGCGAAGACCACTGGTGGTGGTCGATTTGGCAGGCACTAAGTGACTTCTTGAGACAGTCTTTGTATCTCTTCTTTGGTGCCCCTCTGTCACGGTGTCCAGTAGCAAGCTCGCCGAACAGGGTGATCTTTGGTAGGCGATGATCCTCCATCCTGGAGACGTGCCCCGCCCAGCGGAGCTGTGTCCGCAGCAGCAAAGCCTCGATGCTCACAGTTTCAGCCTGTTCAAGGACCTCGACGTTGGTGACATAGTCACTCCAGTGAATGCCCAGGATGGTACGCAGGCAGCGCTGGTGGAAGCGTTCGAGGAGTCGTAGTTGGCTGCGGTAGAGGGCCCAGGACTCGGAACCATACAGCAGGGTGGTGAGGACCACAGCTCTGTACACGCTGATCTTGGTGCCTGTTTTCAGCTGTTGATTGTGCCACACCCGCTTGAAAAGTCGCCCGAAAGCGCTGTTCGCTTTTGCCAGCCTGCTGTCAAGCTCCTTGTCCAGCTTGGCGTCCGACGTGATAATGCAGCCAAGGTAAGTAAACTGGTGCACTGACTTTAGTTCAGACTCGCCAATGGTGATGTGAGGAGGGCGATACACTGTCTTGGGTGCCGGCTGATGGAGGACCTCTGTCTTTTTCAGACTGACCTCGAGTCCAAAGAGCTGGGCAGCATCTGCGAAGCAAGACGTGATGCGCTGCAGGGCTCTCTCTGTGTGTGCAACGAGGGCAGCATCATCAGCAAAAAGCAGCTCACGAATCAGTTGGTCTAGGGTTTTCGTGTGGGCCTGCAGTCGTCTGAGGTTGAACAGGCTGCCATCGAGACGGTACCTGATGTACACTGCATTGTCATCATCGAGGTCCACTGTGGCCTGCTTCAACATCATGCTAAAAAAGATGGTGAAGAGGGTCGGTGCCAGCACGCAGCCCTGCTTTACGCCGTTGAGAATAGGGAATGGTTCTGAGAGGTCATTGTTGAGTCTGACCTGGCCTTGCTGGTCCTCGTGTAGCTGGACAATCATGTTGAGGAACTTTGGGGGACAGCCAAGTCGCTCCAGGATCTGCCACATGCCTTGCCTGCTCACAGTGTCGAACGCTTTTGTTAGGTCGACAAATGTTACGTACAGCCCTTTGTTCTGTTCGCGGCACTTCTCCTGTAGCTGTCTCAGCACAAAGACCATATCGGTGGTGCTCCTGTTTGCTCTGAAGCCACACTGGCCCTCTGGGAGTTGGTCTTCAGCGATGGCAGGTACCAGCCGATTCAGGAGCAGCCTTGCAAGGATTTTCCCAGCAATGGACAGCAGGGTAATTCCCCGATAGTTGGAACAGTCAGACTTCTCGCCTTTGTTCTTGTACAGGGTGATAACGACTGCATCACGGAGATCTTTTGGTAGTGTTCCTTCCTCCCAGCAGCAGAGAAAGAAGTCATGGAGCTTGTTGTGCAGTGCTGTGCCTCCATGTTTCCAGATCTCAGGCGGTATTCCATCAATGCCTGCTGCTTTGCCACTCTTGAGCTGGTGGATGGCTGTGAGGGTCTCTTCAGCGGTGGGCGGTTCGTCCAATTCAACCTTTACTGGGAGGTGTGGGATTTGTAGGATGACTGCTTCTTGAACAGTGCGCTCAGCGCTGAAGAGGCTCTGAAAGTATTCCGACCAGCGGTTCAAGATGGAGGTATTATCTGTGAGGAGTGCCTGGCCATTCGCGCTTCGCAGGGGACTTTGTACCAGGTGCCTGGGGCCATACACTGCTTTCAGTGCTTCGTAGAAGCCCCTGTAGTCACCATTGTCAGCACAAAGCTGGGTCCTCTGTGCAAGTCTGGTCCACCACTCATTCTGGAGATCTCTGAGCTTGCGCTGGAGACTGCTGCAGACGAGGCGGAAGGCAGACTTCTTCACAGGGCAGGAAGGCTGGGCTAGGTGGGCCTGATGGGCGGCTCTTTTTTTTGCTAGGTGTTCCTGGATCTCAACATCGTTTTCGTCAAACCAGTCTTTGTTCTTCTTTCTGGCGAAACCCAAGTCTTGGGTTTCGATGGAAGACTGTACATTTACTGCTTATGTATGTTTGAAAGAAATACCCAACAAAGAAATAAACACACTTAGAAAAGACAAGACGACACCCTGTGTTATACTTGCTCACTAAAAGCATGTTTCTTTCATTGCTAGGCATTTCTTTGCATGTTTTAAGCTTGGTAGTCACCATTTTGATCTGAATTATGTCGCTATTTCCCATAAACTTTTCTATGATATGCACATCTCTGTTTTCAGGCATTTGCCCAGCTGTACTTGGTGCAGGGCTTTGCAGAGACTGTGGGGATGCTTAGTGGCAAACTGCGCGACGTCATGGAGGCTCTGTGTCGACTGTATGCTGTGTCTGGCATCCTGACAGCACTGGGGGACTTCATGCAGGTTTGTGTCATCGTTGATGTTGATTTTGTTTTTGACCTCCCAAACATGGTCTTGGATGTGTGTGATTTGAACACTTTTTTTGTTTTCTCAAAACTCTTACCGATGGCATGACAGAGAGGGGAGTTGTGGGTGTTTTTCGACAATTTATATCTATCCCAAAATTCCGGGATTTTGAGACCACAAACTTCCACGCCTTTCCGCCGCCCAATTTTCTTGGTTTTCTCCTTTTTTTTGGTAAAATAAAGGTTTCCAAAATCAATGACATTCATGACTAAAGCAAAATTAACACCTGAGCTAATTAATCCATCGGTTATGCAAGTGTGTTCATTTTGCAACGCGTATTTTATTGATTACTTAGCCAATTACGGGTATTTCAGATAGACGATCGGGGGCGCTGTCACATACGCGCACACTTACAGGGAGCTAACAGCACACACTTATACACACACAGCAGCAATTACTTCCCTTAGTACTAAACGCGCGACACGGTTTGTTCACGCCCCGCCACTGACTGTGCGCGCACACCGCTCACTAGTGACGCCTGTCACTTAGGACAACAAGGCCAAACATACAACCGGTCGGTCTTTTCTACCTTGTGTGTGGAGCGAGACAGACGTGTTTCAAAACGTGGCAGAATTCTTAACCGGTGATAGCACTAAATCTTGTAAAAATATACAACTTTGAGATTGGTAAGTTTCGCCGTTTCTGACATTTTTACTGTAATTTGTGCCGAGTCAACGCTGACTAGCGTAGGTTACAAAATACATAGTGACTGTATACAGGACACTGACGAATAGTTTGTCGGTAGTTTGCGTGTTTAATTTGTGATATATAGAAAGAAGAAAAGGCCTTGCGATAGCCAGCAGTGCGCTGAAAAGAAGTCTAGTGTAATTTGCCCTAGCGTGTTTTAGAAAATGAATTGGGTTGAGGAAGACCGATTGATCCTTCAATCTCACTTAGATTATCATAAATCAATGACGGCTTTCTTAGAGTCTGTATTAGCAAACCAGCCTGGATTTTGGACAGCGAACTCAATACCAAAAAAACCAATTGGTAATTTAGCCGACGTTCTTGAAAGAAAAACAAAAAAAAGAGGTGAGTGATCCAAAAGATCTTCATCTATATTTAGAAAAAAATATTACAAATAGACTGCTACCAAATGGTATTAGAGTAGATGACTGTAATTTACAGGGATTTACACTGGCAACAATAAAACCGCATTTAGTTAATGGCTACACAATAATACAAGAAACAGAAAAAAGAAACTTGATGTCTGCTATTTGCTATGGAGAGTGGCTAATCGTTGGTGCAGAAATCCACGCAAAACAGAAATTACAACATGAAACAAACTTGAACTGGACAGATTGGTTAAAAGTACACATCGGAATTTCAAAGACTTATGCTCATCAGTTGAGTGTTTTAGCCAGGTTGCTACGAGGGTACCCAAAATTGTATTTTCTTTCACTGTCTTTCCGAAAGGTGTACAGTTTGCGGAAGCAAATTGAACAAATGTTAAAAGTACAGGAAATAGCCGATTTTTGGAAAAACCTCTAACGCTGGTCCATATCTATGATTGCCTGTTTGTTTTGTTTGTTTGTACAAAGGTTCTAATGCGTCTTAACAACCCTGTTTGAATCACATCTGAGACATTTTTATCACTTTCGTTTTGTTCACTGACTAAGCCCGTGTGATCATCACCGAGCAGGCCGCACTAACAAGGAAAATGAAAACGTGTAACTATTAGTCCGTGTGAGTGATTAATCACCGAGCAGGCCGCAATCAAGAAAAATGAAACGTGTAACTGTAACTGTAAGTCTGAGTAAAAAATCACTGAGCAGATCACAAACATTACACATGAAAATGTGTGACTGTAATTTCATATGTGATCTATTACCTAGCAGATCACAAACAAGACAAATGAAAATGTGTAACTGTAAGTCTTTAAGTGAGAAATCACAGAACATACCACAAAAAATCTGTACGTCTGAGAGTGTGAAATCACAGAACATACCACAAAAAGGCTGTAAGTCTGAGAGTGAGAAAATCATCGGACAGGTTACACGTAAAAGTGGCTTTAAGACTGAGAGTGAGAAAATCATCGGTCAGGTCATAAAATGGACGGAGTGAGATTTTGTCTGATGTGTGACAAACATCATAATGACCAAGTCGCACGAGAAGCTAATGTTTGTATGTTTGTTTGTATTGTCTCATCATAAATGTTATGGACTAAGTGTGAGGGGTTTTCGCTGCGCTCATGCAAGTAGCTTGCTTTTTGCAAGTGAATTGAAACAGATTTTTACATAGGTTTTAGTAACAGGACTGACGGTGGGGTATACCTGTAGCACCCTGGCAAAGAAAGATGATTTTGGCTTTGTATCTGAATAATTGATTGATTGATAACTAAGCACCCTGGACAAGCCTTCAAACCGTGGTAGTTGTGCAGATTTAAGCCTGACTAAGCCATATGCTGTGCCGCGCCCGTGAAAATAGGTATAATGATCTCACGTAGCATTAGTGACGGGTTATATTGAAGGTGTTAACAGAATATTGAGCCTCTTAAAACAGAGTCATTTGTTATCATTTTCATGTCGTAGACAACTAAGAAATGATAGATGGAACACAGAGATAAATGACTCTGTTTACAAGGACCTTAGAGAAACTGTGTAATCTCATGCGATCGTGGTAACCAGCGTAAACAAGTGACGTAGTACGATAGAAACGAAGTGTCGAACCGGTATCTATCGTACTACGTCACAGGGTCTTAGTAACGGCGTAAACAAGTGACGTAGTACGATAGAAACGAGTTCGACAGTCGGTATCTATCGTACTACGTCACAGGGTCTTAGTAACGGGGCGAAGTGCGCAGTGCCGATATACAGTCGCGGTGCATACAACTGAAATGCGGTGAAGTTTTCTGCGGACCGGAGTCTACAATATTCGTGCATTCTGAATAAAGATTTTGTGTCTGTCTGTGAGTGAGTGCGTGTGTAAGTGTGCGTGTATGTCTGTCTGTGTGTATGCGTGTGAGTGTTTGTGTGTGTGTATGCGTGTGAGTGTTTGTGTGTGTGTATGCGTGTGTTCGTCTGTGTGAATGCATGCGTATGTATGTATGTATGTGAGTGCGTGCGTGAGTGCGTGTGCGTGCGTGCGTGCGTGTGTGTGTGTAGGTATGTGTGAGTGCGTGCGTGCGTGCGTGTGCGTGTGTGTGTGTGATTATGCGTGTCGGAATGCGCCTGCCTGTAATGTGTGTGTGTGTGTGTGTGTGTGTGAGTATTCAAATCCCGTAAACCAGGGACACACACGGGTTATACACCCACAACTGGGGACTTTCAGTAAACGGGGGACGTCCCCAGTTTGTATGGTTGCAACCCATAGTGTGTGTATTTTTTGTGCATGCGTGTGTGAGTGCGTACGTGTATGTGTGTGTGAGTGCATGTGTGTGTGTATGCGTGCGTGTGTGCATGTGTTTATATGTGAGTGCATGTTTTTGCGTATGTAGCGTGTATGTGTGTGTGTGAGTGCATGTTTTTGAGTATGTATGTGTGCATGTCTATCTGTCTGTGTGTGTGTGCCTGTGTTTTTGTTTGCCTATACGTGTGCATATTAATTAGTTATTAGAGATAGAAAAAAATACATTCCAATACCATTTATACCATTTTTTTTTTTTTAGTCAATGTCCACATATTCATATATACACACACACACACAAACAAACAAACAAAAAAAACCCATTGCTATATGCACTTGATAACAAATTATTTAAGTTACCTACAGATACTTGATAACAAATTTCCAAAGTCACTTATAACTGACAAATAACTTTACAGGTAACCTTTTAAGATCTTATAAATGAGTTATAAGTGACTTAAGACAAGAACTTATAAGAACTTAAAAATAACAAATTGTAAGTTCTTGACTTAAGTCACAACTTACTCGGACAGATTTGTCAAGATACAAGGACAATGAAAAAACTTTTTTTTAGTAATAGTCAGGTGGTGGTGGTGGTGCTGATGGGTTAAATAGTTAGGTGGCATGTCATTTTTCTGTGAAGTGTATGACATTAATAAACGATTACCAAATCTGATTTTTATTTGTTTAAAAGATTGTGTAGTTTTTCTGTGGTTTCCTGAACACCGATCTGTTTTCCCATCTCTAAAAAACTGGCCTTAAGTTCTTCAACATTCACGGGTGATTGACTACGCATTTTATTCTGTATTTCTGACTTCTGTTTTTTGTAATTATTTAAATCATCCTGGACGCGCTTAAATTCCTCGTCATCAATACAATTATCGTTTAATGCCTTACTGATAATAAGTTTCATACTGCTCAGCTTTGCACCAGCAAGCGTACTCAATGCTTCATGTTTCTGTAATTTTGTGTGAAACCTTTTGTTCAAGGCCTCCAAACCAAAACAAGTCAGGCATGTAGCAACGCTAACAGCCTCAACTGCTCTTCCAGCCAAACTCCCAATTCCTGTGGCGAACAGAACAATACCCCCTACAGAACATGAAGCTGAAACTGCACCAATAGCCATAGAAGTGTTTTGAACAGAATTAAATACTGACTTATACCTCCTTTTGCACCGTGAATATTTCGCCTCCTCACTTTCCAAATATTTCAAAGCTTCTGTAATATTATTTAATCTGAATGCATCTGCCTGTAATGTTTTATCTGAAGCAATTGGCATCTGTGTATCAGGCGCAAGTGATGTTTTAGTCATCACATTTGTTTCAGTCGGATCAAGCGTTGGTAGTTGCGGATAGAAGTTTACCATTTTTTTTTATTCACAAATATTTTTTTTTATTTAATCAGCAATTACATTTTGCAACTCTTCAAAAGTATACAATTTGCTGGCATAATAAAATGCAACAAGATCAATGTGTTCAAGGTTTATGTAAGTTAGACGAACAAAAGTTGTTTTGTCAACCACCACCTTGACAGCTGGAACACTGCTCGAAACATTAATAACATCATTATTTTTTGTAATGGCAGTAAAGACCTTTGATGATTCTGTTACTGTTCCGTCCCATGTAAGTTTAATTCCCTGTGCAATTTGAGCCTCTTTAGCAGTAGTTACTGATTTCATGATAATTTCAAATACTATTGTCACTTCTCTAGCCACGACTAAGCTTGCTGGCATAAACACAACAGAAGTATCTGATCTACCCTTTCTAGTTGTAAGAAGATATCTCCGTCTCTCATAATTTTCAACTTTCAGTTTTTCTCTGCTATTGTTGTCTGGGGCAAAGCTTGGAACAAGACTTACAATAAGCGGCCCAGAATTAACAACCTTCCTAAACACTAAGGCGCCTTCGTCATCAGTGTATACATAAGGACTAATAAATTCAATCTTTATGTCCCAGTCAATTGTTGGAGGTGGTGCAGGCACAGGTGAAACCACCCACTTATTTCCCACATGTATTAAGTTGTAAGGCGCATTATTTACAGGTGGAGTAGGTACAGTAACATCACGAAGCTGACCAAGTTTAGGAATCTGTCTTTCACCGTCTTTCATGTCGACAATTACTTTCCTCTTGTACATGCCATTTGAATCAAGTTCAAAACCATATATTTCTCCAATTTCCCCTTCCTTCTCAAAATCCTGTACGTCTGCCAAATCTTTCAACTCTGTTACTGGACACGCAACTGGTATGATTCTCGGCTTTGGACCACCACTCATTTTTTATAAACAAAAATAAAATTATTTAATTTCCAACACAACACTAAAATCATGCATAAGAACTGGTTTGTCATCCTGATTAGTTACAGATATACTCAGTGACTCAAAGAAACTAGAACCTAATTTCTTAAACTGCAAATTAGGAAATCTAACAACTACACTTTCACAATACGGAGCAGTTCCAGTAGGTAAGCATCTCAACAAAGTTGAAGGCTTTCCATTGTGAACATTCTCAGATGTGTTTAGTTCTTTCAAATAAACATTTAGCACTGTGTGTACTGACAAATTGACAGGACGTTTTCCAGTTATTTTAAGTTTTTTTGTCTTCATTGTTATAATACCAAACTCAAATTCATCTTCATCATCTGATCTATACCAATCTTCGTCAATATAAAATCCAAGTAAATATGCAAATTTATCTGAGATCCTTAACCAATTTTGTGTCAAAAATTCTAATGTAACAAGTAGGTTAGCTGGATTTAAAGTTGCTTTAATTTTAAATTTACTTTGAAACCATTCAGCTATAGTACAAAAGTCATAATACCCGGGTGGTAAAGCTTCAGTCTTACCATCTAAATTTACTTTATTATATATATCATCTTCAATATTAAACCATTTTACTGTGTAGAACAATTCATGGATAGCTACAGCCTTGCTACCATCCCGATTATCAATCCCATTAGTTAACCACACTGGTTTGCTTGTGTCAAGATTTGTTAAGGTAATAAACATTTTTATTATCTCATATAAAAAAGGATGGAATTTAAATCACCAACCATCACCACTACACACGCATTTCAATTCAATGTGAATGTCAAATATAATGTTGCACCTACTTATGAACAGAAAATAATTCAATTAAATCAACTCGACATAGCTGTGTCTGACGCAAGCGTACAAGACCTATTCCAAGTGAAAGTACCAAATCCGTTTGATCATTACCTAAACCCTCCAATAACAGATGACTCTACTGCAAGAAAGTGGTCTTCAAGTCCACTACAGATGTTTCAAAACCAACTCAACTTTGCAATACTATGCTCAACTACAGGCTGTGGTGTTTCATTTACAGACCACTTGAATCACTCAAACAAACTGATTAGGTCTGTGTATCGTTTCCATGTTTATTACCAGCTTAGACGTATTCTGTCAGAACTGCATACACCACTGCCCACTGAATCCAGTTTCAACAGGTTTAATAACCCTATGGATATGAAAGCATTTGAACGCATCTGTAATGAATTTAACATAAGCCCCAAGTATGACTTTACACAAAAACTTGATGATCACAACGGCATGGGTACATTATATTATGCTATGAGTCACAGACAATACCCTCAAGATTATTACCCTGGTTACACTTCATTCTCATCTAAATCTGAAGTCTGGTTAGGATCAATAGAGCAGAAACAGTCTAACGCCTGGACCACATTTATTTTAGATAAATCTGACGGGTTTACTCAAGCAGGAGTGGAGCGCGTAAATGAGTCTATCAGAACATATGTCTGGTGTATACTAGGAGCACAATCACTAACAAAATCAAACATTTTGAATGGAAGTGGAAAGTTTGAAGCACAAAAACAGTTTCTTGCAAATCTTGAAGATTCAGTAAATTCATCAGTTGATCTCCCATCAAGCATACAACGCTACCAAGACGTACTCAGATATGCCAGATCAAAAGTTGACTTTGTAGTTGGAATCGGGTTATACATGTTACCATCTGACCTTCAACTCCAAATGGGAACAATAACAAATTATAATAATGAAATCATTGTTGCAGGTGTTGGTCAAAAACTAGGTTTCAATCAATCTGTAAACTTAGGGGCCACAACCACACACGTACAGTTGTTAAAACCATTACAGACGGTAACACCCCTGGCCCCGGCCCCAACCCCGGCCCCGGCCCCGGCCCCAGCCCCATCACCGGCACCCATACAACCAGTACAGTCAACACCAACCCCTGACACTCATGAGTCAGAGAGAACTGCATTGGTAATAGGCCTCACTGGATTAGGGGTTTTACTTCTTTATCTGTTTCATTAAATAACCCACCATCAACCCTCCTACTGTAACCAAAAAGACCCACACATGCTCTGCCATAAACCCTACTGCCTTTGCCGCTGTACTAATCAGCCAACTGACAACAGAGCCAATTATGCCAGGCAAAGCATCCACTGCTTTCACAGCCAATTTTTTAAGCAAGTCTGATATGTGAGACAACTGTTTCTTTACCCATGACTGTAAATCTTTTGGGTCTGTTGGAGTCGGGGGGCCCGGGGTTGGTGGTGCTGGGGCCGAGGGTGCACCCCCACCACTGCCGGAAACAGCTAACACAACAGTACTAATAATAAACCCAAGAGCTGTAATTAAACTAGCAATTGTAATACCTTGTTCTCTGAAAAGTGTTTTAAGTCTCTCAGCCAGAGTTGTGTCTTCGTGAAGTATTTTCTGAATAGTTTCTCTAATTCTGTTAACTTGGGTTTTCAGTTTTTGTCTTCCAATACTAATTGTTTCTAACCGTCCTGATCTTTCTATCTGCAAATCATTTAATCTGTGTTGTATTCTTTCTTTCATTTCTGTGTCAAGATTTCCATTGTCTGCTGTAGCCAGTTTTTCTTTTTCACGTTCTATGTGTTTATCAAGCTCTCCCAGTTTGGCAACATTGTTTACCATCTCACCTCTTATTGTCTGCAGTGATTTATCCAAACCCATAATCTCTCTCATTGACAAAGGTGGATCATCTATTGTTTTCAAAGCGTCATTTATTTGTCCTTCAGTAAATGAGGTTTCTTGTATCACTGTGTTTGCTATTTCTGGTAGGCTTGTTACAGGTGCCATTTCAATTTGTTGCCCTGTTGGCAACTTTGTTTGCGTGTCATTAAGAACACTAGCCAGTCTTGGCGTGACAGGAGACCCTCCAATTCCAAGATACCTTGCCAACCCAGAGTTACCACCGACTTCACCTTTAATTGTACTTAAAGCTCTAAACTTAGAAGGATTATTTTTATGTGTTAGATATATTTTCCCTCTGTCTGTATTTACAAATAAGTGTCCTTTATCATATTCAAACTGATTAGGATCTATTACATCTGGGCGCACTCCAACACTGTCATAAAATGAGTTTACTTTGTCTTTTAACAGTTCATGATGCATACTAGACATAGTTACCATTCCAGTCATATCTGTGATACTGGTATCTGAGACATTCATGTCATCCATTTCAAAATCTTCATGATTAAATCCTCCCGCTGCCATTGTTTTATTAATTTATTATTTTTTATTGTGCATAATAAAAATGACACAGTCTTACGGATCAAAGTTAGACCCATACAGAAAACTACGTGAGCCTCTGGGTGTTAAGGGCATAAGACAATCAATCGTCATCACGAACAATCCAAGTACCATAGACCAGAACCAAACACTTACAGTCAAGTTTCCAAACCTAGGTCCCAGTGACGTTATTGTTCCTGGCACTGCACGCCTAGCATTTAATATTGAACTATCATCAGACGCAGATGTAAACAGAACACTGGTTGACAATCTTGGCAGAGCAATTGTTAGAACTAATAAAGTAAAACTTGAAGGACAGGAAGTGTTTAGTCTTGACGACTCCGATGTATTCTACTGTTACAAAGATCTGTGGCTTACAAGAGAAGAACGAGAAGACCGTATTTACCAAGGCATACAGTCTGATAATGTTGGTAAACTTCGAATCAATGCTGGAGATAAATCAACGTCAGCAGCCAATGACGTTATTATAGCAGAAACATATGGAACCAGATTTTACATTCCACTTGAGTTTGAAATTCTAACAGCTCATTTGCCTTATTATCAAGGGGCACTGAATGACCGTCTGAGCTTTGAACTAACTTTCAATGACTACTCCAAAGTTATAAAATCATCTGCCACAGATGCAACATATAAGATCTCTAACATTTCCTTGGAATATGAAATTGTCACACACACTGAACTAGCCAGACTCATTCAAAATCAATACCAGTCAAGACTTCCAATTTATTATGACCGTGTGATTAGACATAGTTTAATACCCAAAGACAAAAGCGACCCAATGTGGAACATAAACTTGAACACGCCTGCCAGGTCACTGAAAGGTATTCTTATGTTGTTTGTTGAACCAGTGAGTCCATACAAAAGAGATTCAGAAAAATTCTACAATCCTAAGATTACACATTTGTCCTGCACAATCGAAGGCCGCCCTAATCAAGTGTACGCTTCAGGAATGTTACCTTATCAACACTATGACGAAACCATAAAGTATTTTGCAGGTGGAAGGATTAGAGATAAACCTGCAAACATTGCGTGCAAAGATCTACATCTGTATGACGTTAGGATTGGACAATACCTGACAAACAAGTATGCACTGTGGCTAGACCTTCGTAGTACAGATGATGACTACCTTCATGGGTCAGGACGAACTGTCGAGAACGGTAGTGACGGAATAACAATTCAGATACAAAAGAAGGTTGAAACTGCTGCAGCCATAAACATATATTTGTATCTAATTTATGACGCACAACTCAATATTGCAGAAAGCAGACTGAGTGGACACATATATTAAAATTATATTGTGTATTAAAATGAACCGGAGCTTAATGACCCTTGACCCACACTGTGGATTGTTTTGTGGTGCCACAGGGTGTGGTAAAACTGAATTTGTACTTGACTTGTTACAAACAAGATACATACACCACTTTGAAAACATTGTAATATTTTGTCCTACAATCAAACACAACAAAGCTTATCACAACCGTTTATTCATCTGGACTGACAGCAACATATACTTAGTTGACCCTGAGAAAAAACTAAATGAATACCTACAATATTTTTACAAGCAATTTGAAGGACAGTCAACGTTGTTTATTGTTGATGACTGTTCTGCAGAGAAAGACATTGTCAAGAAGAGAAACACTCTGGCAGAACTTGCTTTCAGTGGCAGACACGCAAACGTCAGTGTATGGATTCTCACTCAGAAATATAATGTTGTACTGAAAGATTTTCGAGAACAGTTAAAGTTTATCTGTTTGTTTTACTGTAAAGATCGTGACAGCTTTGAAGACTGTCTCAGAGAGAATGATGTCATACCAAATAAACATGAACGTGATGATGTAAAAAATAAACTGAAATCAACTAAGCATCTAAAGCTCATTTTAAAGACAGATCAGCCCACAGGGTATGGGTTAGTAAATTGATGTAAATTAATTTATACATTTGTTTGTCCAATAAAAATGACAGACGGACAAATCATACAAGTGCTTGATATCTCACACCTTTTCAAAGATGTTATGCACTTTACTGATTTAATAACATCACCCAAACAGACTTACATAAACCTTTCAGCACCATCAGAAATATATGTTACATATAGTGTGACTCTGGATTATGTCGATGAGCATCCAAATGTGGAGTGCATGACAGTTGATTTAAAGACACCTACTTTTAAAGTTGATGATACCAACTATGGTTGGTTAGGGGAAATTTGTTATAGCATATTTAAGCAACTACGTAAACTAAATGTTCATATTGACAGTGTTACAGTTAATAAAGTGGTATTACACAAGGTGAGCCAGCAGAGCCAGCGGTAATATTTTTTATTTTATTATTTTGACGGACAAATAAAAATGACGGACAATTCACAAAGCCCTGGCCCATCAAACCCTGGCTCATCAAGCTTAAGAAACGTGTTTCACACAACAAACTTACCTATATCCAATACTAATAATGTCTATGAATCAATAGAAAACTCTTTTTCTGTAATACAAGATAATCTTCTTACAGGCAGTGTAAAGATTCAGATTGTTGCAAAAATAGAATTTACTAGAGTAGACGGTGAAGTGATTGTATCGTACATATCAACAAGACAACACACAGTTAACACAAGAAGAGAACCGGAGGTAGAAAACGTGTTTAGAGACAGACTATTACCAGACTTTCTACAGGCAATTGACAGTGCAAAAATGAAAGGATCTGGTTGGCACGAAGGACATGTACATGAACTAAAACTAAAGCAGTCAAGGTATCATCCTATATTAGGTAAAGCATGGTTGCCACTGCCAACAGAAGTAGTAAACAAAAAGGCTGTCGTCAACATACAGAACAATGACAACTATTGTTTCATGTGGTGTGTGCTTGCTAAATTACACTTTGTAAAGTCAAAGCCTGAACGTGTATCTAACTACACCAAATTTGTAAATGAACTTGATTTTAGTGGCATTGAGTTCCCTGTTAAAATAGAGGACATAGACTTGTTTGAAAAACTAAATCCTGGTATATCTGTAAATGTGTATGTGTGGGATAATGAGTCTGTTGATAAGTTACAGCCAATTAGAGTGTCCCCAATTGCCCCAACCTATGGGCAGTCAGAAGATAAGCATGTTGACATGTTACTAATAAGCTCTGGTGATAACTTTCACTACACAATTATCAGAAATATGTCACGTCTAATTCACGGACATACAACAAAACACAATGGCAAACAGGAAGTTTGTAAAAAATGCTTACAAAGATTTTCTTCTATTGCAGTGGCACACAAACATGTCCTGCATTGTAGGTCAGCTGATGACATACAAACTGTACTTAAGTATCCAGATCCTGGCAGCAAGGTTTATTTTAAGAACTATGCGAATCAGCAAAAGCTGCCGTTTGTAGTGTACGCAGATTTTGAATCACTCGTTGTTCCATATGAGGGTCCAGTTCCAGAGTCATTACCAAAGACTATAAAATTGAGTGACCAAGTGGTGTGTTCTTTTGGATACATTCTTGTTAGGTCAGACGGTTTGCATTCAGAACCTGTTATCTACAGGGGTGAAAATGCAGCATGTTTGTTTTTAACAGAAATGAGACATCTGTATAGTCAGGTAGTACAATATCTCACAACATGTCAGATGCCTTTGGTGATGACAGAAGAAGACAAACTAAAATTTGATACAGCTGAGACGTGTTGGATTTGTGAACAGCCTTTAGGATGTGATAAAGTTCGTGACCATGATCACATAACTGGGCGTTACAGAGGTGCTGCACATAACAATTGTAACTTGTTATTAAAAATAGATCCTAAGACATATAAGTTACCAATCTTTTTCCACAATCTAAAGGGATATGATTCACACATCATCATGCAGGCTGTAGATGAGTCATACAAAAACATAAGTTGTATTGCCCAGACAACTGAGAAATACTTGACTTTTAGGTTAGATAAATTAGCATTTTATGACTCCATGCAACATTTGTCTTTAGGATTGGCTAGTCTTGCAGAAGGACTGACTGAGTATCCAATAACAAGTAAATATTTTGAACCAGACTTGATTAAGAAAGGAGTGTATCCGTATGAGTACATCAGTGAGTGGGTTGTGTTTGAAGAAACAAGACTGCCACCAAAAGAGAAATTTTATTCTACACTAACTGGAAAAGGTATTTCTGACTCTGAATACCAGCATGCACTTGATGCGTGGGGGAAGTTAGGATGCCAGACAATTGGTGACTACCATGACCAGTACTTGAAAGCTGACGTTTGTTTGCTAGCAGATGTATTTGAAAGTTACCGTGAGAAGGGTTTGTTACACTACAAACTTGACCCTGCCTGTTACATAACTAGTCCTGGCATGACATGGGATGCATTTTTGAAATCCAGTAAGATATTTATAGACCTGTTGTCTGATAGTACAATGGGTGAAATGGTAGAACGTGGATTGAGAGGAGGCATTAGTATTGCAGCGAACAATTATGCCAGAGCCAACAATAAATATCTGGACGGTTATGGTGACCTTGACCAGGGTTTTGACCCCTCAAACCCTGGGTCAAGGTCATTCATTACGTATTTGGACGCTAATAACTTGTATGGCTGGGCAATGTGTGAGTTATTGCCCTTGAAAAACTTTTGTCTGCATGATTTGTCACAGTATGATGTAACAGAGTCAGGGTTAACAAACAATATTATGAATCTTGACCGAAACGACGCGAAGGGTTGGATCTTTGAAGTAGACCTGGAGTATCCACACCACCTACACGATTACCATAATGATTATCCCTTAGCTGTTGAAAAAATGAGTATGACAGGTAAAAAAGAAGACACCAAACTTGTTCCAAATTTGAATGACAAATTTAATTACGTTTGTCACTATCGCTTGTTACAGTTTTACATCAGACATGGGTTAGTACGAAAGAAAGTTCACAGAGGAATTCAATTTGATCAGAGTGCTTTCATGAAAGATTATATAATGAAGAACACAACCCTTCGTGCCAGAGACGGCAACACTGCATTTGACAAAGACTTCTTTAAGCTTATGAACAATGCCTGTTTTGGCAAGACAATGGAAAATCCTCATCACAGAAAAGATGTGAGACTAGTCACAACTGAATTGGGTGCAATTAAACTTACAGGTAAGCCACAGTACACAGGGTATAAAGAATTTCATTCATCATTGTATGCAGTGTCACTCAAAAAAAAGATTGTTAAACTGGACAAGCCAGTATTCATTGGTATGGCAATTCTGGAGTTGTCAAAACTGTTGATGCTTGAATTTTATTATGATTACTTCAAACCAAAGTATCCTGACTGCCGTCTGTTATACACTGACACTGACTCTATGATCATTGATGTGTGTACTGAAGACTTTTATGAAGACATGAAAACAGAGTTACACATGTATGATACATCTGATTACCCTAAAAACCACCCGCTGTTCAGCACACAAAACAAGAAAGTGCCTGGGAAGTTTAAGGATGAACTAAATGGTGTGCCTATAGTTGAGTATGTTGGACTGAGGTCAAAAATGTATTCTATACTGCACCAGAAGGGAAGTCAGTCAAAAGCCAAAGGTATCAAGAAAACAGCAATAAAAAATAAAGACATACGTCATGAACATTACAAGCAAGTGTTAGATGGTGCATTAATGCCTGATTATCCAAACAAGTCACTGAGATCAAATAAACATAATCTTGAAATGATCCAAACACATAAGAAGTCACTTGCAGTTGGTGACACGAAACGTGTGTTTCACAGTAAGGAAAAAGCTTATGCACCTGGACATTACAGGCTCAAGTTTTCTGAAGACATTTGTGATGAACTGGTTGATGAATTAATTGACGACTTAGTTACTGAAATGAGTAACGGTGTCTGGGGGAATAATCTGTAATTCTTCTCTGACAAATGCCCTTTGTGGCGCAGGGTCATACAGGTAATATATTGTTGCGTCTGCGCCGGGAATTATTTTTTTTTTATATTGTGTACAGACGTTGACCAGATGGGGTCTGTTGCCCTGCGTCTGTCGTCGTTCTCAGCCTCCCCTGGCTGATATAAATATCTCACCTGTTTAGTAAATAAACTTGTGTCTGGTGCAAGCGGTGCCTGGGTTGACATTGTTTTTGGTTCTGTAATTGTTTTCAATTTAATAGCATCAACAGGCTTAGGGTGTCCTTCATTGTTCATTGCTTTTATCACATGTGGTAATCTCTTTACCCATTCAGTGTTACGGGTGTCATGCATGAGTTCCTTAGAATACTGGTAACTGAAAAGTCTCTCTGATAACTGTTTGTTAAAGTTTTCAACAATTGCCTGCGATCTGTGCACGCCTGGAATACCACGTCTGACCAGTACGCCATGCTTTGCAAATAACTGATTAACAGCACCTTTGAATTCTGATCCATCATCAACCTGCACTAGTCTGGGGTATCTTAAAGGGCCTCGACCATATATTTTTGTTAATGCTGTAGCAACTGTACTGGCTGTTTTGTCAGATATGGGTTCAGCGTCTTTATACCTTGAAGCAATGTCTACAACAGTCAGTGCATACTTGTATCGTTTCTTTCTTATTGTGTCATGTGGTAAGAACAAAAGGTCCATTTGGTGCGTGTCATTTGGTGATGTGTTTTCAAAATGGGGTCTTGTTATTTTTCTTGGAGCAGGGAGATATATCTGCCAAATTGCCTGTCTCTGTAACCATTGCTTGACTTGATTGAGTGATATATCTCCGCCCACAGCGGCATGTAATTTCTGAATAGCTGTTGCTCCTTTCCAATAGCCTGATGGAGAGTAATATATTTTCGATAGTTTATTTTCGGCTGCCATTTTTTCTAGCAATGAAAACTCCTGTAAAATAAACAAATGTCATTCCCACTAGAACAAAGATTATCTCTCCATTTCTTTGTTGTGTGCTTGGTTTGTAATAGTCACTTAGTTTCGGTTTCGGGATAGACATGTCTTCACCTGTGACAAGAAAATATTCCCTGATTGCTTCGTCTGTATTTGAAAACGTATGTTGTGCGTGGCCTTCAAGCCTGAGTTTTTCATTGATGAAATCAAGTTTTTCAATTCTATTCTTCTCATAATCCTGTTGGGCTTGAGCAAGTTTTTCAGATGCTTCATTGTGACGTTTCATTTCTTCCGCTGATTCCTCTCTACCCATTTTAGAAAAGAGATAATTAGAGCCACTGAAAGCCAATGCATTAACAACTGCCCCACCAATCATAATAGCTATCGTCGCCATATTTTTATTTACATAAAAACATTTTCGGGAATAATTCCTTGCTTAACAAGAAAATCTTTTGTCGCAATCGACGCTGTTACAACTACAATTAGCTTAACTGAATCTTCCAGATCCAATCTACTGAGGTCTGCTGATTTCATTTTGAGTAGACTTTTTCCCAGCATAGAATAAGCTACTGCTAATCCACTGATTACGGCAGAGTGATACACAAGATTCATTAAATTCTTTGAGTCATTCATTTCTTAGGCAAGAAAAAATTAAAATAAATAAATTTATTTACTGCATAAAAAATGGGTCAACGGCTTTGGGTGTTACTGGTAATGTGGCGACTTCTGGTTTTGTTTTTGGAGTGTCTGATTTTTTGGTCACTGTACGAGTCTGTGGTTTGTATTTTTTGTATAATTGATACCCTACGTAAACAAATCCGACAACAAATCCGGCAACTATATATTTTGTTGTTTGAGGTTCGGGGTCAGGGTTAGACTTAGTTGTTTGTCTCTCACTTTGATGAGGGTGTGACGGACCTGGCTGTCCTGACGGTAGTGACACCAATGATGTTATTGACGGTGGGTCAGTTACATGTACCTTTTGCAGTAGTTCTAACTTTCTTTGTTTGTTCAATGCAGCTACTCTCTTTCCAGCCTCAACCCTTCCTGGACTTTTAGCCTTAGTCACAGTTTGAACCTGTGTCAAAACTGGACTGGGGTTCGGTTGTGGAGTCGTCTGGGTTTCGTCCATTTTCTTCTGCAGTAAAATTTATTTTTGAGAAATCAATATGGCTCCCAGTAACTAGTAATGTTACGACAGGAGCAAGGTAATTTCCAAACTTGTAAAACATTACACATGCTAATTTACCAATTGAACTTGAAACAATAGGATTACTTTCAAGGTCATGTGATAGACTGTCACAATCCACAGGTAGAAAGTGACTCACTGCTTTTGTGTATAGGCATACAAGAGATCGACTCAAATCACGTGTCATTAGTGAAGCAATGTGGTTTTCATATTTAGAATGAAGCTTGATTAGCTCGTCAGCGGTGAGAGATTCAATATCCTCTGTCATGTATTGTTTTCCGAGATAAGTCTTTGATTTGCCTGACACAACTACAGAAAGAAGGCGCTGTTTTTTCGAGTCTAAGTCTTTGTTTTCTACAGCATTGATATCATTTAGAAGAAGTAATTCGTCTTGATTCATTTTATAATAAAAAATATTAATTTTAATGACATTGAATTTGGAAACCTTTATTTTACTGAAAAAAATAAAGAGAAACATAGAAAAACGGGCGGCGTCAAGGCATGGGAGTAAGCGGTCGAAAAATCCTGGAAATTTGGAATAGATATAAATTGTCCATTTCCGCCCATAGTTCCTCTCTCTCATGACTAATAGGAAGGTACACTTATCTTACCGATTTCAGCCTAAGCATCCGTTGTGTACACTACACAACCGCGGGGGGGGGGGGGGGGGGGCATGCATGGTCGCCTTTCACGTTTGCTTTGTGTTGCAGTTTACAGGTGAAGACCTGCGTGAAGTGTGGGCATTTTCAGTGGCCGAGCGACACCCATGCTGTATGCCTCCCCTGTTCCAGCTGTGCCTCCGGGCAGACTTGTGACACGTGTGTCGCCTGGGTGGAGGAACAATGGTCACAGCTGTGGGGATTTTATGGGTGCAAATGACCTGCGGCTTCCCAGGTCTACTCCCCTACACCCGCTCCCCCTTCCACGGCGGAAGGGATGGTCAGACGCGCATGCTCGGATGTTGGGGAGTTAACTTCTCATTGGGCCTGTGTACTACCTTCAGGTCCCCAGACCATGCCCTCGGTCGCCCCGCAACGTGGTGAACAACAGTGCCCACAGTCCTCATGTCACCGCTATTGCCGTGCCAGTGCGTCCTTGGCAGCAGCGGCACTCTCCCCATTTGGAGGTTCCCCGACACACAGCAACCCCCCACTCGCTGAAGCCACGACACCGGGAGGTGCGACGCAGCAGGAAGCACAGTCCCCGATCCCACACGTCTTCAGGCTCTCGCTCTATCAGTATTGCCGCCCCGAGGAAACGGACGGCTTCTGCCCCCCTCCCCCTTCCGGCATCTACGTCAGCGCAGGAACGTTCCCAGCACTCATCCCCTCACGTGGAAGTGCGCACCAGGACCCTGCAGGCGGATCCACGCGGACGCAGTCGTTCCCCCAGTAGCCGCCGGTCTTCTCAGCGCAGTGATCGTTCAGGCCGCCAGACCTCGATGGAACGTTCTCATACGGTTCACAGCCTCCCTCCTTGTCAGAGCAGCACTCAGGTGAACCACCCTTCTTCCCCCTCGAACGCCCAGCGTCGGCGGCGTGCTGCAAGGGATGTCCCCACCTCCCAAGCCTGCTCCTGTGACGTGCGCATGCAACCCTAAGGCTGTACCCATTCCTTGGTTGGGACGCGGCTTCCTTCCCGGCAGTCAGCGTCTCTCAATGATGATGAGGCCCTGAGTCTACTGCCAGAGGATTCTGTCTCGGCCCTGCTCTTGGATGATCATCAGTCCGCGACCACGGACTCGCAGCCTTCCGGCAGCTCCTCGCCCCAGGCCGCCTTCGTAGCCCCGAGCATGGAGACTCTGCGGTCGTTAGATGAAGCCACGTGTCTGATTTCGTCCGCTCTTCCGCCGGACGCCTGCCCCCCGTGTCCCCCTCTCAAGAGGAAAGCCTCCGCGTTTGTGGATGCCCCCAGGCAGGCCAACAGGTTCAAGTCCCTCCAGGGTTCCGGGATCTCGTGGAGGCCTTTTTGGCGCACCTACAGCAGGGCTCCTTCGGAGACTCCAGCTTCTTCGCGGACTCCAAGTGTGGCGGAGGGGTTGGATATCTCCTTTCGCCAGTGCTGGTACGCTGGACATTCCTAGGCCTTCGCTTGCCCCCTTCCAGCGGTCGATGTCGCAGCGGAACTATAGGTGGGCTGATCCCTGCAGCTCCGGATGCCGCGAGGACTGGACATTCAAGACTGTGATCCTCGTCCGCAACACTCTGGCCTGTGCTGGCTTCTTGGACCTGGCGACGCAGGCTGTGGTAAGACGCATGGAAGATGCCTGACACCCCTCTATTTCGGCGCTGTTGGGAGGCATCCTCGCTTTGGCGGTGGCTGCCAACCGGGCTGCATACCATACCTCCGTGAACACCATGGCCGCCACTGCTAACTGTGACCTGATGCGCCAAGACGTCATCCTCCGTGGTTGTTCCGACTTCCCTGCGTCGGTGAAGACTCAGCTCTGCCAGGCATCACTCGGAGGTGCGTGGCTCTTTGGACCCACCTGGCAGTCAGTCAAGGACGCGTCCAAGGATATCTGGCCTGCCCGCGCCACTCCCGTACGCTTTTCGGCTGGCCGTGGGTCGCGCCCTGCAGACCACTAGACCGGCCGCTTGCCCCTACTCCAAGGGCGCCCGCTTCTCCACTCGTACCCCAGCTGCCGGCCACTCCTGCTCCTTCCCAGCCCCGACTCCCTCCTGGCCCAAGCCCGCCTGGAGGACTGGTCGCTGGAGGGCCCTCTGACTCCCCCCTGCGCCTGCCCCCGCAGCTCTCTGTAGGGTCTCCAGTCGGCGGGAGGCTAGCTCTGCACAGCAACGCGTGGCGCTCGCTGCTGCTGGACGACCCTTGGGTCCTCTCTACCATCTCAGAGGGCTTCCTAATCTCATTTCGGTCCCCTCCTCTTCTGTGGCGCTCCCCTCTCTGGACCAGAGTCCCAATCGACCGGCTCAAAGCAGAAGCTCTTCACGGCGAGGTCACCACTCTGCTTCAGAAGTCCGCCACGACACGACTACCTCCCATTCTAAATTCGTCTCTTCATCGTCCCCAAGCCCGGCGGCAAGTGGCATCCCGTCATAGACCTCTCGGCGCTCAGCAGATACATCTCCGCTCCGTACTTCCGGATGGAGACGGCCAGGGCCCTGACGGCGTCAATCCAACCACTAGACTTTGCAGTGAGTCTTGACCTGGCGGACGCGTACCTGCACATTCCCGTGCACCCGGCCTCCCGACGGTATCTCAGTGTTGATTCTAGAGCGCGTTTTGCGCGATTTCTCGCAATATTATGCTCCAAATCGCAAAAAAACACCGATAGCGCGGCCGAAGAATCGCAGAAAAAAGAAACTGGACGCTTTTTTGCACGACCAGCGCGGCCGCACCGCTGCTGCGTAAAAGCCTGCTCGAGCGTCTTGGTGCAGTGTGGCCTGAGTCGAGCCAGGGCAATTTCACTATTATTCACCTGTTTAACACGAACACAGATTCCATTCACAGAAAACCAATTCACGTGTCGCTCTCGCGCTGTGGAAGTACACATGACAGATCAGAGCGAACTCTAGTCTGTGATTGGCTGAATAGCCTTCGGCTGTTGTAATCTGTCTTCTCATTGGCTAGCATTTCTGTACTGTATTCATGTTGTATCATTCGTGTACCAACACAACCCTTTTACCGATGCGGGATTGTACTTCAGCCTGTGTTGCTTTTACCTGAGGATTGTAACTTAGTATGGATTTTACCTGATGGATTTACATTAAATACTCGAGCTGTACACGTTTCCTTGTGTTTTCCTAGCGAGCTGAAGGTATGCATAGAAAGTACGATAATGTCGTGCACTTTTAACCTGGTACTCATTCACGCACACGTCTTGCACACTTTCTCCTTGAGGGCCGTGATCAATTTTGAGGCCATATTGGTTAACACGAAATACGGTTAACACGAAGTGATTTTCCGTGTCCCCAGAAATTCGTGTTAAGCGGACTCCACTGTATGTATGAATGTGTGTATATATGTCGTTTTAAAGTAAGCAGTGCAACGCGATTTGAGGGCCTCCCTTTTACACCTTGAGGGGCTCCCTTTTTTGATTAGAGGGAGCCTTTGGGCTCACTTTTCTGAAATCCTAGAATCAACACTGGTATCTGCATTTCGCGTTCCGCGGAGTGGTGTATCAGTTCCGGGCACTCCCCTTCAGCCTCAACTTCAGCCCTTGGGTTTTCACCAGGATCATCGACGCGGTCGTCACCAGGTTCCGACAGTCGTCCTCGAGCCCGACTCCCAACTATCTGGACGATCTGCTCCTCCGGGAATCAGGTTGCCTCCATTCTGGAAAGGGACAGGGACGCGCTGCTCACCCTCCTTCGCCGGCTCGGTTTCCTGGTCAACATGGGCAAGTCGGACCTTGCGCCGTCTTGCCAGTTCATCCACCTTGGCATGGAATTCCTGACCGACCTCAACCGAGTACAGCTCCCCGAGGTGTGGATTCAGAAGCTGGCAGCACTGACGCTCCAAGTCTCGCGTGCGGAGGCGGTTCCGGCCAGGGTATGGCTCCAACTCCTGGGACTCTTCAGTGTGGCAGCGGACCTCCTGCCCCTCGGCAGGCTTTACTCCAGGCCAGTCCAGTTGCATCTGCTCCTCCACTGGCACCCGTCCTCTGGCCATCTGGCGGTCCCGGTCCCAGTGTCTCTGTTGGTCAGGCCTCACCTCCAGCGTTGGACAGATTCTTCCTGGCTTGCGTCTCCACTCTCCATTGCACGGATGCGAACCTAGCCGGCTGGGGAGCACACCTGCTGCCGGAGTTCATCACAGCCTCGGGCAGGTGGCTGCAAGATCACATCGGCAGACACATCAACTGGCTGGAGTTGAAGGCCGTGTGGCTGGCCCTCGTCACCTGGGAGACTCGTCTCTGTCACCAAGCCGTCCTGGTTCTCTCTGACAATGCCACAGTAGTCGCCTACATCCAAAACCAAGGCGTGACGCGATCGCCCTCTCTCTGCATGCTCCTGTACCAAGTTCTCCTGTGGCGCAGGGATCGCGGCATCGCTCTTCGAGTGCGACACTTCCCGGGCCACCTAAACGTCCTCGCGGACTCCCTTTCGCAGCAGGGCCAGCTTCTCCACACAGAGTGGTCACTCCATCCGGACATCTTCCAGCTCATCTGCGCCCGCTGGGAGACGCCGATAATCGATCTCTTTGCCACACGGTGGAACAAGCAGCTCCCCCTTTTTGTCCCACCCATTCTGGATCCCCTGGCCTTGGCGGTAGATGCTCTCACCATCCCTTGGGAGGGCCTGTTGGCGTATGCGTACCCGCCATCCGTCCTGGTACCCAAAGTCCTCCAGAAGCTCTGGGGCCTCAACGCAGTTCTTCTGTTGGTGACGCCGTTCAGCTGGACCAAGAGTTGGACCACCGACCTCCTGAACCTGGCCACAGATGCCCCCTTGCGCCTCCCCACCTCCCGCATGATGCTCAAGCAGCCCCAGCAGAGTCTTTACCACCCGTGCCTGGAGTGGTTGCTCCTTCACGCTTGGAGGTTTTGCGGCAGGCCCTCGCGGGAATCCCGTCAGCAGGACCCGGCCCGAGCGCTACGAATTTACCTGCGCAGGATGAAGCCACTCAGACGAGGGCGTGCCCACCTTTTCCTGCCCTTGGCCCCGGGCAGACGTGATATCTCCGCTCAGACGATCTCGTCCTGGCTACGCTGGGTCATCCGGTCTGCATACTCAAAACTCTCCCCAGAGAGAGCAAAGACGATGCGCATACGGGCACACGAAGTGAGGGCAGTGGCAACGAGCATCGCATTTGACCGCAACTGCGCAGTACACGACATTGTGGCGGCCGTGGGCTGGCGGGCAGAATCCACCTTTGCCCGCTTCTACCTGAGGGACCTATCCTGCCAGCGTGACAACGTGGCCCTGGTGGGGGACATATCGGTGGCGCATCACTCCCTCCGGGCGCCACAGGCGCCTTAGGTACGCCTAGCTGAAATCGTCGCGAGTGGGCGCATGTGGGGGGCCTCGATAACCTAACGCACAGGGAGTGCAGTTCCTTGCAATTTTTCACTTGGGGGTATTGTGTTATAGGCAGCACCCACCTCTTATTCGCTATTCTTCCTATTAGTCATGCCATCGGTAAGAGTTTTGAGAAAACATGTATTTTTCTCTAAAATGTTTTTTTTCAAAAAATACTTACCGATGGCATGACTCGGAGGTCCCTCCCTCCTGCCCCGCTTACCACTATTGAGCTAAGGCAAAAGACTGATGGGAGACTCCTGAACACGTGACCGGATAGGGAGGGAAGAGAGGCCACTCAGGGTTTCTTGTTAACGACTCCCTGGAGTCGCCTCCCTGGTTGTGTAGTGTACACAACGGATGCTTAGGCTAAACTCGGTAGGCTAAGTGTACCTTCCTATTAGTCATGTCATCGGTAAGTATTTTTCGAAAAAATACATTTTAGAGAAAAAGATTTTCCTCTTGTTTTGTTTGGTTGGTTGGTTTGTTCATTTCATAGTGTTAAGATTAACCAGCATCATCAGTAGCAGTCGAGGGGTTAACCCTTATCATTCGCAATACACCAGTGTGTGAAAAAAGTTTGACTAAAATATTTCAAGGGGAGTGCCAGAATATCTTGGCGCCTCTAGGCATCAGGTTATTCTGGCACTACCCTTGAACTAAAGCCATTGGTCTATATCCTTATCTAAAAGAACTATAATGTAGCTTGCATATGACAATGTACAAATTTGAAGCTTTTAGCCTCAGTATGATAGGGGTTAACTAAGTATGTTTATGAGCTTTTATGGATCAGGGAAAGAAAACAATTTAATTAATCCATTTAACCACAATACACTACATCAGGAAATGGATTGACCATGGTAATTCAAGGGTAGTGCCAGACTAGCTTCGCGCCTGATGGCACCAAGTTAATCTGGCACTACCCTTGAACTATCATGGTTGATCCATCTCCTGCAGCTGGTACTTAGTCGTTAGCTGACAACTGTAAAATTTGGGAAATGTGGCCATGGGGTCAAATGGATTAAAATGTTCTGGTAGTTGCATGGTGGATATGATGTTTTCAGGATGGGTACATCAGCAGCGACCAGGCGGCCATGCTACAAGAGAGACAACTAGAGTTGCTGACAGAGTTGCGCCCCAATGCGGTGGCATTAGTCGACGCCTTTGACTTTCCTGATGCTGTGCTGGACAGTGCGCTGGGGCGTTACGACGGTCAGGTGTACGATGCGCTCTATGACTACTCCCTACGCAGCAAACTCAACGAGAAACAGGTGGGTTGTGTTGATGTATTTTCTCCCATTATCAGTAGTATACCAGTGTGGCTGTGATTTTGAATTTCACCCTAGGAATCCCTGGCATATGCAGGCTAGTTACGTGATGAACGATGTCACTTGCAGGTGGATGGTGTTTCTGCGTCTCAGAAGTGATGATATTAGCCTCTTCTCTGTCAAGACAAATTGTGCAAGAGGCAGTTGCGGGGGCTCATGAGGATCTATACCTCTTGCTGAAACCACTTTGTGCCCATGTTCTTCTGACAGCTGGAGATCTTTGACATTAAATTTCCATTGAGTTCAGAAACACAATTTGATCCACTGGCAGTGAACTGTTTGTTGTATGATGCTGTGCATGTCTGGGCCTGAAAATTTGTTTGATGCCATTTCATTTTCAGGTCCTGGATGCGTACCACAAGTACCAACGCCCCTTCATGGAGTCACAGTGGCAGACAAATCCACAGGTTGTGACCACCTCACGTCTGTAGAGACAACAGTGTTAAATGGTCTGTCAGCTGTATATTAAGCCATCAGACTAGGGATTCTTTTGAATTTCCTAGTCATCATGCGTGGGGCAGACCTTGACTTCTGTATGCTTGAGACACCAACACTGTAAGCACTACTGGTGGTTGCATTAACGCCTTCAGTGCAAGAGGCTGAAAACTATGTCTCTGTAATCCTAATAAGCTAAAGACCCTCGAGCCGAAGTCGGCTGCAGTGGGCCGGCACACGGCCGTGTGTGGGTGCAGTTGACATCGGCCTGTGGACCTTTGCTTGCTGTGAAGATCTCAGTGAAAGTCTGTGTGCTTGAGATGCAGAGATGTGATACATGGATGTAAATGAGGCCAGCAAGGGGCATAGATTCTCATAAGCCCCTGCACCTGCAGGGATTCATGAGGATCTGTGCCTCTTGCATTAAGTTGTTTATTGTGTTTAGTTGGAAAGATCGGGTTGTCTGGTTTGGGTGTTCCTCTTTTTTACTGAAAATGTGTGATTTTTTTATTTGGACATTCAAGTGAGATATGTACACACAAAATACTGATGGCTGTGAACACATCCCCCTGTGTACAGTGAACATTCACTGTACTCCCAGTGAATCAAAGGCAATTTGGCCTACATTGGCTATGGTCAGTCACACAGCAGTCCACTAGGTTACTCAGCATCTGCGACTGACGTTCGCCTGAGACCGTTCATTTACATTGCACTGTGTAGTCAAAGCGTGTAAAAAGTATGTGATTCTGTTAGAACTGTGTGTCGTCAACAAATGTGGAATGAGCACAGTTAAATAATTATTTATTTTTCACCATTCATATTATAATTTATCAAACCATTTAAATATGTTTGGGATATTGATGTAACAGATTTTGCTGGTCTCTGATTTTGGTGCACATCAAAAGTGTGTGAATCTATTAGAATTGTAGTCAGCATAATGTTAGATGAGCACAGATAATTATTTAATTTTGCGCCATTTATATACTAATTTATCAAGCTGTTTCATGCTGTTTGGGACATTGAGATAGTAAATGGTGCTGTTCTGTGATTTTGGACCTTATGGCCTAATTCACAGACCAGGACACAAATGTAAATAAAGCACCCTTTATTTGTCATTAATTACTTGTTTAATTAGTCTTTTCTGAAGCTCATAGAGCTCAAGTTTTGAGTTTTGGTGCTGTATAAGTACCCATTATTATTACTGTTGTTATTGTTATATTATTATTGTTATTAATATATTTTACTATTATTGTTGTATTATTATTATTAATGTATTCCTACCGTATTAAAAATAGGTAGACTTTGAAATGGAGCTGGTTGGAGCGCATTCCGGAGCATGCACATGACGTTTTTGGCGTGCGGGGCAGAAATTCTGGCAAAGAAGTAACAAGATAAAAATGACGTCACGTCGAGCTACGCAAACTTTGCTAGAGGATGCATTTTGGGCCATATGTGTGTGTATGTGACAGCGACTAGAGCCCATGTTTGAGAACGGACAAGCTTGAAATTGTATGATATTGTCCCTAAAAGAATAATCTCGAGATTTTTTTTTTTTTAATTTATGATACTCATTGGCAAGAAAATGGCCATTTCACAAAACCGGTTGATCCACATTGGAGTCTGTAATTTTTCTTATTTTTACTAGATATTTTGCATATAGCTAGATAAAAGGGAGATATTGAATGAGTTCGTTAACCAGCATTTTACCTCTAGAACTTTTTGAGTGATAATTAAATATTTGTTTTTAAAAATATTTTTACGTTTTTGGGATTAATTTCACGAATTATTTGGGATTAATCTTAAAACAATTGAATCTTTTTTATGAAAAAAAACAATCTTCTCATTAATAATCGCATGCTTTTTCATATACGATATTTACTTAAGCCTACAGTTTGTCTTGGCTGTCAGGTACGATTAGGTCAATTGTGACCTGAATGCCCTAGGCATGAAATCAGACAATTTTCTGCACCACTTTTTCGGAGTCATTTGTAAAACAGCTAACATAACTTTAATTTTTCTTTTATGAAAAAACTATTTTCTCATTAATACGCACATGATTTTTCATAAACAGTGTTGCATATGCCTGCTGTTTGTCCTGGCTCTGGGGTAGGATTAGGTCAAATTGTGACCTGTAAGCCCTAGGTGTGAAAATCAGCAAGAAAATTGCGAAGTTTGATTCTCTAATACGTCAAATGTTAGTGCTGAGATGAGTGACATAACATTGAGTCGTCACCATGAACATAGAGTCGTAGGACTAATGATGCCATGACGTGAAGCTTGAAGTGATGTCATTTTGCTGTGCGTGCTATTATTCTTCTTCAGAATAGCTATGCTACGCCAGACCTCAGAGCTTACGAATGGTGGGAATCGCCGTGTGGCCATCTTTATTTCTGTGTGCCAGTGTGTGTGGATCAGAGGGTGGGTTAGAGTAGCCTGAAGGAGATGGATTCCTGTCGCTACACCAGCCCACAGAGCGTACTAATGGCGGGAAGCACCGTGTGTCCATTTTTATTTATGTGCGCCAACGTATGTGTTGGATCAGCAGTGGTTGGCTTAGAGAGGAGGGATCAGCATAATAAGCCTAAAAATTTGAACAACTCTGAATGTTTTAAAAGATAAATGCATGTGAACTCCAAACAATATGGTAGACTTTGGGATGAAATCCTCATCTTGTTTTTTGTTTTTTTAATTACCTTTTGGCTTTTGCTAGTGGTTTTTGCTGTGATGCATGAATAATCATGACAAAAACTGATACTGACAGCCAAAGGGTTAAATTTTGTTCCATTTGTATTAGCAGAGCACAGTCTGTCCTGTCCAGTCCATTTCAACAGCAAGAGACATAGATTTTCAACAGCAAGAGGCATAGATTCTCAAGAGCCACTCATGAAAATCTATTTCACTTGCTGTCTGAGACAGGCTGTAACAGCTTCAGTTGCTTGCAGCGGTGCGCGTGTCACGCTTTGGACCTTACAGCTACCGTATTGGGTCCAGAAGCACAAACCAGTTGATGAAAACTTACCCAGTGGGCAACAGGTCCTCTGCCCAATGTTTGCTGCCATTGGCCCGCAAACAGCCATGTGCAGGCCAACATTGGCAGTGGAACAAATATCTCTCACACTTAAAATATGCATGTTACTTTTGTTATCAGATGGAGAAAAGGTATGCGATTTGTTCCCATTTGACCAAGCCACAGATGAGATTAAAACTAGTGAGCTTTCTGGTGTAATGTGAGTGTGTTGTGCATATGTACTGTTTCAAGCTGGTAATAGACGGCCGTTTGGAAATCAGAAGTAGGTCAAAATTTGCACCTGTGTGAGTAAAGAGTCTATTAAGCGCCCGGAAAACATGGGATATGGCATGTTTGTGCTTTTAACCCCAATGCCCTACAGCAAGAGATGGATTATCAGTGATAATTCACAGGTAGTGCCAGATTAGCTTGGTGCCATAGGCGCCAAACTAATCAGGCATTACCCTTGAATTATGGTCGATTCTTCTCCTGCAACTGGTACATAGTCATTAGATGATGCCTCCAAATTTGGGAAATGTGGCCTTTGGGTTAAATCAGCTCATGTCAGACGTACTAATTCTGGCTTACTTTTGATTTCTGGAAATCATCAGTTGCAGTTTGTTTTAAGTGCATGTGTCTGTGCGTGTTTGCCTATAGCTGCTTTACCTTTACTGTGAATCAGCTCAAAGTGTTGTGAACTGTCCAACACGCGCACTCATGTGAAACACATGCATTCACTTTAAAGACAAACACATTACAAGACATTGAAGACAAAGTCAGGATAATCAAAATGTGCTCAGCTATTCTGGTTTCGGAAATATTGATTGCTTGTATTTGAAATTTATAGTGGCCTGAAACAAGTGCCAAAGTGTGTGTTGTGTGTGTTTTCCTTGCTGCCTGCACTTTGTTTTGTTTTTGTTGTCTTTTTACCAATGTTCACACTTTTTCTGTGATCACTTTTACTTGGATTGCAGTGTACATGCAGTGCCTTATAAACTGTTATAACAATGTTATGATAAACTGTTCTATTTGTATTAAGGAATTTCATGGTAAAATGATTCATGCTGCACAGTTTCCATTTGCGAAGGGAATCAATTTGTTGATTTGTTGTTTATTCGAAGATTGTTATAAGTGCAGTGGCTTGTTTTAAGTGTACACAATTTAAGAATGACAATCTTAGATACTAAATGATATTTGTAACACTAACAGTCACAATAAAAACGATCAAAAATAGTGCTGAGTTTTCATGCATGTTTCTTTGGCCCCTGGTATCCCAGAGCACAGGGACCAACATCAGATTGCAAGAGGTATAGATCCCCATGAGCCCACCCTGCCCCCCACCCCAAATGCAGGCGCTCATGAGGATCTATGTCTCTTGGTGTCTGCATGTATGCATGTAAATCTGTGAGCTTTGAAATGGGATTTTTCGGAGATGATTTGCAATGGTTTCAGATTCATCATTTTGAGCTGGCATTCAGGGGGTTAATTTTTGTTGCAGTAGTATTTCTGGTGTGTTTTATTGCTATTGCAGAGATGTAGCAAGTGGTCCGACCTTGGCCCGACCAACAATTTGTAAAACAATAATAATAAATGATGTAAGATTCTGTCTCTCTGCTACAAATCCCTGAACAACTGCGCTCCCGCCTATCTCTCAAACTTACTTCACTCCTACACTCCTCCCCGCTCCCTCCGCTCCGCCTCCAACCCTCTCCGCCTCCACATCCCCCCGCACCAAACTCAGCACTTTCGGCCCCCGCTCCTTCTCAGTATACGGTCCATCCACCTGGAACACTCTCCCACTCTCTCACCGTCAGAAACACTCTCTCTCCCAGCGTATAGGATGCTCATCGGTCATTGACGCATACAAATTTGAAATGACGCATTGCTCTGTCAGTGAGCCGGTCATATGACTTATTCATTTTTTAAACAATCACTGAGACCCGCAGTCCTCAATGAACAGAGTGCATCCTAGATTAGGGAGGCGGGAGGCCAACTGAGAGATAGGAAAAGTGAGACTTCATAACCACACCTCCCCCAATCAATAGATTTATTCTAATTAGCACGGTAATTAGACAAACCCACTCCAGCAAATACCACCGATGCTTTTATTGTCCAGCCATTTTAGTTCCACCCCAGAAATTATTCAAGCTACAATTTTTGATCAGCTGCCAACCCACGATTATTAAGCCCCACCTAAATAATTAATGCTGTCATTGACTTTTTTTAAACAAAATTATTATATTACGTTTTAAAATGAACCAAGACGAATTGCTACTTTTAAACGATATCTGTGCTGTAGAAAACAAAGATTTAGACTCTAAAAAACAACGCCTTCTCTCTGTTGTTGTTTCCGGAAAATCAAAAGCTTTTCTTGGTAAACAATACATGACAGAAGACATAGAATCTCTTACCGCTGATGAGCTAATCAAACTACATTCTAAATATGAAAATCACATTGCTTCACTAATGACCCGTGATTTGAGTAGATCTCTTATATGCCTATACACAAAAGCTGTAAGTCACTTCCTACCTGTTGAGCCCCACCCGGGTCTGCCCTGGGGGACTTGGGTGGGGTTAGGTATTTTTTAGTTCCCAGGGTCACCCTGGTCAGCCCCACAGGGTGGGTTTATCTCTCTATTCTGGGGCATGTGTTTCTGTCTACCCTTTGTCCATTCACCTGTATTTGCCATTTTAAAACTCTCCCTACTGTCTGCACTGCCTGTAGCTCTTGATATTGGATGTGTGTTGCTAAATGGTCTTAGCTTTATTTAGGCCCATGTGTTAGGTTTATTTAATGTATTTGACCGGCTGGCGACATACATTCAATGTTCTGTTTAGTTGTTTTTTTTTTTTTCACAAGCAGTGCAGGCACGTCCTGAGAAAGCCTTGTTGCTGTCGGGACGTTAAGCAATGTACAATCAATCAATCAATTCCTACCTGTTGATACTGATAGTCTGTCACATGATCTCGAAAGCAACCCCATAGTTTCAAGTTCAATAGGCAAATTAGCATGTCTTATGTTTTACAAGTTTGGAAATTATCTTGCACCTGCTGTAACCTTACTTGTTACTAGTAGTCATATTGATTTTTCTAAATTAAATTTTAAATTAGAAGAAAATGGACGAGACCCAGATGACTCCACATCAGAGTCCTGTCTTGACACAGGTTCAAACGGTGACTAAGACTAAAAGTCCAGGTCGAATAGAGGCGGGAAAAAAATTAGCTGAATATAACAGACAAAAAAAAATTACAGCTTCAAGCATTAATAGAAAAGACTGACACACCATCAACAGCACCAGTGTCACTACCGTCACACCCCCAACAAAGTGAGAGACAAACAACTAAAACAACAAAATATTTAGTTGCTGGATTTGCTGTAGGATTCTGTTACGTACCCACACCCGGGTCTGCCCTGGGGGACTTGGGTGGGGTTAGGTATTTTTTAGTTCCCAGGGTCACCCTGGTCAGCCCCACAGGGTGGGTTTTTCTCTCTATTCTGGGGCATGTGTTTCTGTCTACCCTTTGTCCACTCACCTGTATTTGCCTTTTTAAAACTCTCCCTACTGTCTGCACTGCCTGTAGCTCTTGATATTGGATGTGTGTTGCTAAATGGTCTTAGCTTTATTTAGGCCCCATGTGTTAGGTTTATTTAATGTATTTGACCGGCTGACGACATACATTCAATGTTCTGTTTATTTTTATTTTATTTTTTTCACAAGCAGTGCAGGCACGTCCTGAGAAAGCCTTGTTGCTGTCGGGACGTTAAGCAATGTACAATCAATCAATCAATCTGTTACGTAGGTTACCAATTATACAAAAAATACAAACCACAGACTCGAACAGTGTCCAAAAAATCAAGCACTCCAAAAACAAAAGGCCCCACCCGGGTCTGCCCTGGGGGACTTGGGTGGGGTTAGGTATTTTTTAGTTCCCAGGGTCACCCTGGTCAGCCCCACAGGGTGGGTTTTTCTCTCTATTCTGGGGCATGTGTTTCTGTCTACCCTTTGTCCATTCACCTGTATTTGCCTTTTTAAAACTCTCCCTACTGTCTGCACTGCCTGTAGCTCTTGATATTGGATGTGTGTTGCTAAATGGTCTTAGCTTTATTTAGGCCCCATGTGTTAGGTTTATTTAATGTATTTGACCGGCTGGCGACATACATTCAATGTTCTGTTTATTTTTTTTTTCACAAGCAGTGCAGGCACGTCCTGAGAAAGCCTTGTTGCTGTCGGGACGCTAAGCAATGTACAATCAATACAATCAATCCAAAAACAAAAGAAGAAGTCTCCACATTACCAGCAGTGTCAAAACCTTTGGACCCATTTTACATGCAGTAAATAAATTTATTATTTAATTTTTGTGGCATAAGAAAATGAGCGACACAAAGAACATAATAAATCTCATCTATCACTCTGCCGTAATAAGCGGGCTAACCGTTGCTTATTCTATGCTGGGAAAAAGTCTTCTCAAAATGAAATCAGCAGACCTGAGTAGATTAGACTTCGAAGACAGTGCTAAGCTAGTAGCAGTTGTCACAGCATCGATTGCCACAAAAGACCTTCTCGTCAAGCAAGGAATTATTCCAGAAAATGTTTCTATGTAAATAAAAAATATGGCAACTATAGCTATTATGATTGGTGGGGCCGTTGTTAACGCATTGGCATTTAGTGGATCAAACTATCTCTTTTCAAAAATGGGTAGAGAGGAATCTGCAGAAGAAATGAAGCGTCACAATGAGGCATCTGAAAAACTGGCACAAGCTCAGCAAGATTATGAGAAGCAAAGAATAGAGAAACTCGATTTCATCAATTCAAAACTCAGGCTTGAGGGTCACGCACAGCATACATTTTCAAATGTCGATGACGCGATCAAAGAATACTTTCTTGTTACTGGTGAAGACATGTCCATCCCACAACCAAAACTTAGCGACTACTATCAACCAAGTCCAGAACAAAAAAATGGAGAAATATTATTTGTTCTAGTAGGAATGACATTTGTTTATTTTACAGGAGTTTTTATTGCTAGAAGAAATGACAGACGCTAAACTATCAAAAATATATTACTCCCCAATTGGCTACTGGAAAGGAAAAACTGCAATAGAAAAATTACATGCGGCTGTGGGTGGTGATGTTACACTAGACCAAATAAAACAGTGGCTCAAAAAACAGGCAATTTGGCAAATATATCTTCCTGCTCCAAGAAAAATAACAAGACCTCATTTTGTAAACACTATCCCTAATGACACCCATCAAATGGATCTCCTGTTTTTGCCACATGATACAATAAGAAAGAAACGATACAAGTATGCATTAACTGTTGTTGACATAGCTTCACGGTACAAGGAAGCCGAACCCATAACTGACAAAAATGCTGTAACAGTGGCCACTGCTTTAACAAAGATATATAGTCGTGGTCCTTTAAAATACCCTAGGCTTGTGCAAGTCGATGACGGATCTGAATTTAAAGGCGCTGTTAATCAATTATTTGCAAAACATGGAGTGCTGGTTAGACGCGGTATTCCAGGTGTGCACAGATCACAAGCAATTGTAGAAAACTTTAACAAACAATTATCGGAGAGACTTTTCAGCTATCAGTATTCTAAGGAACTCATGCATGACACACGTAACACTGAGTGGGTTAAGAGATTACCATCTGTGATAAAAGCAATGAATAATGAAGGTCACCCTAAACCTGTTGATGCTATTAAATTAAAAACAATACCGTCAGAAATAAAAACAACAACACCTCCAGATACTAGCTTGTTTACAAAACAGGTGAGATATTTGTATCAACCCGGTGAAGCTGAGAATGACGTTAGACGTAGGGCAACTGATCCAATTTGGTCTACGTCTGTCTACAATATAAAAAAAATAGTTCCTTCCGCTAATGCATCGATTTATTATCTGTATGAGCCTGCGCCTCAGAGGGCATTTGTCAGAGAAGAATTACAAATTATTCCCCCAGACACTGTTACTCATTTTTAACCATTTCAATTCATTAATTAGTTCATCAAACAGTTTATCAGCTATTTCTTCAGATAACTTGAGCCTGTAATGCCCAGGTGCATAAGCCTTTTCCTTAGTGTGAAACACGCGTTTTGTGTCTCCAACTGCTAGAGACTTTTTATGTGTTTGGATCATTTCAAGATTATGTTTGTTTGATCTCAGTGACTTGTTTGGATAATCAGGCATTAATGCACCATCTAATACTTGCTTATAATGTTCATGTCGAATCTCTTTATTTTTTATCGCTGTTTTTTTGATACCTTTGGCTTTGGACTGACTGCCTTTTTGGTGTAAAATAGAATACATTTTTGATCTCAGTCCAACGTACTCAACTATAGGCACACCATTTAGTTCATCTTTAAACTTACCAGGCACTTTTTTGTTTTGTGTGCTAAACAGCGGGTGATCCTTTGGGTAATCAGATGTGTCATACATGTGTAGTTCTGTTTTCATGTCTTCATAAAAGTCTTCAGTAGGTACGTCTATGATCATAGAATCAGTGTCAGTGTATAGCAGACGGCACTCAGGATACTTTGGTTTAAAGTAATCATAATAAAATTCAAGCATCAATAGTTTTGACAACTCGAGTATTGCCATACCAATGAATACTGGTTTGTCCAGTTTGACAATCTTTTTTTTGAGTGACACTGCATACAATGATGAATGAAACTCTTTATAACCTGTATACTGTGGCTTGCCTGTAAGTTTAATTGCACCCAATTCAGTTGTGACCAGTCTCACATCTTTTCTGTGATGATGATTTTCCATTGTCTTGCCAAAACAGGCATTGTTCATAAGCTTTAAAAAGTCTTTGTCAAATGCAGTGTTACCATCCCTCGCACGCAATGTTGTGTTTTTCATTATGTAATCTTTCATGAAAGCACTCTGATCAAATTGAATACCTCTGTGAACTTTCTTTAGTACTAACCCATGCCTGATGTAAAACTGTAACAAGCGATAGTGACAAACGTAATTAAATTTGTCATTCAGATTTGGCACAAGTTTGGTGTCTTCTTTTTTCCCCGTCATACTCATTTTCTCAACTGCTAATGGATAATCATTGTGGTAATCGTGTAGATGGTGTGGGTACTCCAGGTCTACTTCAAAGATCCAACCCTTCGGATCGTTTCGGTCATGACTCATAATATTGTTTGTTAACTGTGTTATGTCATACTGTGACAAATCATACAGACAAAAGTTTTTCAAGGGCAATAATTCACACATTGCGAATCCGTAAAGGTTATTAGCGTCAAGGTACGTAATGAATGACCTTGACCTTGAGGGGTCAAACCCAAGGTCACCATAACCGTCCAGATATTTGTTGTTGGCTTTGGCATAGTTGTTCGCTGCAATACTAATGCCTCCCCTCAATCCGCGTTCCACCATTTCACCCATCGTACGATCAGACAACAGGTCTATAAATATCTTGCTGGATTTCAAAAATGCATCCCATGTCATGCCAGGACTAGTAATGTAACAGGCTGGGTCAAGACTGTAGTGTAACAAACCCTTTTCACGGTAACTTTCAAATACGTCTGCTAGCAAACAAACATCAGCTTTCAAGTATTGGTCATGGTAATCACCAATTGTCTGACACCCTAGTTTACCCCATGCATCAAGTGTGTGCTGGTAATCAGAGTCAGAAATACCTTTACCATTAAGTGTGGAATAATATTTCTCTTTTGGTGGCAGTCTCCTTTCTTCAAACACAACCCAGTCACTGATGTACTCGTAGGGATAGACTCCTTTCTTAATTAAGTCTGGCTCAAAATATTTACTTGTTATTGGAAACTCAGTCAGTCCTTCTGCGAGACTAGCAAGCCCTAAAGACAAATGTTGCATGGAGTCATAAAATGCTAATTTGTTGTCCAGCCTAAAAGTCAAGTATTTTTCAGTTGTCTGGGCAATACAACTAATTTGTTTGTAAGACTCATCCACAGCCTGCATGATAATATGTGAATCATACCCTTTAAGATTATGGAAAAAGATGGGCAGTTTGTATTTTTCAGGATCTATTTTTAATTTCAAGTTACAATAACCATGGGCAGCACCTCTGTAACGTCCAGTTATGTGGTCATGGTCACGAACTTTATCACCGTTCAGAGGTTGATCACAATATCTAAAAGGTTGCTCACAAATCCAACACATCACTGCTGCATCAAAATTCTGTTTGTCTTCTTCTGTCATCACCAAAGGCATCTGACTTGTTGTGAGATATTGAACTACCTGACTATACAGATGTCTCATTTCTGTTAAAAACAGACATGCTGCATTTTCTCCCCTGTAGATAACAGGTTCTGAATGCTGTCCATCTGACCTAACAATAATGTATCCGAAAGAACACACCACTTGGTCACTCAACTTTATTGTCTTTGGTAATGATTCTGGAACAGGACCCTCATATGGCACAACCAGTGATTCAAAATCAGCATACACTACAAACGGCAGCTTTTGCTGATTCCTATAGTTCTTAAAATATACTTGACTACCAGGATCTGGATACTTAAGTTCTGTTTGAATGTCATCAAGAGACCTACAGTTCTTTACATGTTTGTCTGCTAGTTTAATAGATGAAAACCTTTGTAAACATTTTTTACATATTTCCTGTTTGCCATTGTGTTTTGTTACATGATTATGAATTAGTCTTGACATATTTCTTATAATTGTGTAGTGAAAGTTATCACCAGAGCTTATTAGTAACATATCAACATGCTTATCTTCTGACTGACCATAGGTTGGGGCAATTGGGGACACTCTAATTGGTTGTAACTTATTTTCAGACTCATTATCCCATACATACACATTTACAGATATACCAGGATTTAGTTTTTCAAACAGATCTATATCCTCCGCCTTAACAGGAAAATCTATGCCACTGAAGTTGAGTTCATTTACAAAATTGATATAGTTAGATACACGTTCAGGTTTTGCTCTTACAAAATGCAGTTTAGCAAGCACACACCACATGAAACATAAATTATCATTGTTTTGAATATTGACTACAGCCTTTTTGTCTGAAACCTCTTTTGGCAATCCCCCACCCGGGTCTGCCCTGGGGGACTTGGGTGGGGTTAGGTATTTTTTAGTTCCCAGGGTCACCCTGGTCAGCCCCACAGGGTGGGTTTTTCTCTCTATTCTGGGGCATGTGTTTCTGTCTACCCTTTGTCCATTCACCTGTTTTTACCTTTTTAAAACTCTCCCTACTGTCTGCACTGACTGTAGCTCTTGATTTTGGATGTGCGTTGCTAAATGGTCTTAGCTTTATTTAGGCCCCATGTTGTAGGTTTATTTAACGTATTTGACCGGCTGGCGACATACATTCAATTTTCTGTTTAGTTTTTTTTCACAAGCAGTGCAGGCACGTCCTGAGAAAGCCTTGTTGCTGTCGGGACGTTAAGCAATGTACAATCAATCAATCAATCTTTTGGCAATGGTATCCATGATTTACCTAGTATAGGATGATATCTTGACTGCTTTAGTTGAAGTTCATGTACACGACCTTCATTCCAACCAGACCCCCGCATTTTTGCTCTGTCAATTGCTTCAAGGAAGTCTGGTAACATTCTTTCTCTAAACACTTTCTCTAGTTCTCTTCTCGAATTAACTGTGTGCTGTCTTGTTGAGATATACGTTACAATAACTTCTCCATCTTCCCTGGTAAATTCTATTTTC